>JALIGW010000021.1:205000-555000 GCA_023053685.1 Diadophis punctatus similis
TTTCACAGCTAAACTATTAGCCATACTAATGGCAGATTGATTGTCTTCATACACAATAAATGGCTCCTGTACAGTAATTCCTATATCCTTTAACAATTGTTTATAATACACCAATTCTGTACACATTAATGATAAACTCGAGAATTCTGCTTCCATAGTGGATAAACTAATATGTTGTTGCCTAATAGATTTCCACCCTATTAAAGCATTACCCAACATTACCACTATACCTGATGTTGATTTGCGAGTCATTGCATCAGTAGCAAAACTTGCATCAGCATATGCAGTTAACACTAATTCATTTCTCGGTTCTAAATATAAAGAATAATGTATTGTGTGCTTTAGGTATCTAAGTATTCGTTTAGCTGCTTGCCAATGCCTTTCATTTGGTTCAGCATTATATCTAGCCAGTTGATTTACGCTATAAGATATATCTGGTCTAGACCAATTACTCAAATATGAGAGACTACCAATTAGAGACTGATATATCTCCTTATCAAACACAGGACATTTAGTATCACTATTTGTAAATCCCTGATCCATTGGTGTCTTAGCAGTTTTACAATTCTCCAGATTATATCTTTTTAACAATTGGCTAATCTTCTTAGCTTGCGAAATTTTGAATCCTCTATTTGTCTTCATTATATCAAGACCCAAATAATGTTTAATCTCTCCTAAATTTCTAATCTTGAACTTTCTTTGTAATTCAGAAACAATATCATTTGCTTCTTGTTCAGTCTTTGTTATAATCGCTATATCATCTGTAAATAATAGCAGCAGAGAAATCAAACCATCTTTCTCTCTCCTAAATAAACAAGGATCAGCTATACCAGCTTTAAAATCCATGGAAACTAATTCTTTTACAATGCATTTATTCCATTCATAACCTGATTGCTTTAAACCATAAAGACTTTTCTTTAATTTCCAATAATTATTTTTTCCATCATCTTTTAAACTTAATGGCTTTCTCATATAAATGGTATGTTGTAAAGGTGCATGTAGATATGCAGTTTCGACATCTACATGATTAATTATGCATTTATTTTTAGCTGCCCAAACTAATGCTCCTCTCAATGTATTTGCTCTCAGACTAGGTGCAAATACCTCATCATAATCCTTATCTGATTGAGCAAATCCCTGAGCAACTAATCTTGCTTTATGGGTAACAGTGCCATCCACACCAGCCTTTAATTTATACACCCATCTGCAACCTATTGCACGCTCACCTGGTGGTAACTTTACATCTTCATATACCTCAAGATCCTTTAAAGATTTTAATTCCTTATTCATAGCTTCCTGCCAAGCTACCTGTTCCTTTGTTGGATACAGCTTAAGTTCATTATAATTAGACGGTTCCACATTAATCTGGCATACAATACTTGCCTGATATCTATCAGGTGGACGTCTCTCCCTAGTCGACCTCCTAGGCAATTTAGTACAAGTTGTTGGAATTTCCTCTTCCTTTTCCTCCCCTATCGAAGTATCTTCTACATCATCCATAGATGGTTCCTCTATTGAGGATTCTTTCACTATCCTATCATCAGTACTATTCTTATCAGAATCATCAGGAAACAATGGATCCTCAACAACAATACTATCTTGTTCCTTGTATTCCTGTTCCAGTTTACTCCATCCAACATGCTCAAGGAATTTAGCACTTGCACTACAATATACTCTAGTAGTACCTGGCTCCCAGAATCTAAATGATCTATGATTAGATTCATACCCTACAAAACATAATTTCCGTGCTCTATGTTGTCCCTTTCGCCTTACTTGTGTGGGAATATGCACCCATGCTGGTGCACCAAATGTATGCAAATAACTAAGATTTGGTTTCCTACCATACCAACGGGTAAATGGCAATTCACCAGTTGTTGCATTCACTACATTGTTCAAAACATGGTTAGCACACATTATAGCTTCACCCCAGAGTCTTTCTGGTAAACCAGAATCTGAAATCATGGTTCGAGACATAGCCTGTAATGTCTGACCTCTTCTTTCAATATGCGCATTATGTTGCGGCCGAAAAGGAGCAGAACGCTTATGTTCAATACCAGCTCTCTTTAGCATATCTTCAAATCTCTTATTGGTAAACTCAGTACCATTATCTGTTACTAAACTAACCAGTTTCTTTTTCATTTTTCGTTCAACAAACCTTAACCAGTTTACAAAATGCTGATATGTTTCTGTTTTTGTTTTCATCAGATAACAGAAACCATATCTAGAAAAATGATCAACTATGCTCAATATATAACAGGCTCCACCTAAACTGGGTTTCTTAGGGCCAATGAGATCAGCAAATACAACCTCTAATGGTTCCTTGGTTTTAAATCCATTTAACCTGTTTGCAGGAATTACCTTGCTCTTTTCCTGATTGCAAGCATTACAATTTAAATATCTTGTACAAGGTTTTAATTTTATACCATTAGATAACTCAACAGTTTTCTTTAAAATTTTGAAATTTAAATGTCCCATACGTCTATGGAGCAAATGAATACATTCGTCATGAGGCTTTCTATTTTCATAAACTGAATTGGCCTTATTTAATGGACTATCATGGATAATGTATAAGCCATCATGCAACCTTGCAGTAACTCTTTTACCTTGTTTTTCAATTAAACATTTATCTCCCTGAAAAGTTACCACAAACCCTGCTTTTACCAATTCTCTCACAGATAGTAAGTTATATATAAGGTTAGGTACATATAACATTGGTAAATTTTCATTAATACATGAACAATATGCATTACCTTCTCCAGATACTTTCAATTTCCAGCCATTTGCTAATGATACATGCTGGTTACTTTTAGTCATATTAACAAATCTCTCTTTACTTTTAGTTATACACTGTGATGCTCCACTGTCTATTATCCAGATATCATGGCTTACATTTTTATTTGTACTTGATATAGCTACACTAACATCATTATAAGCTCTCTGCATATTACTAGCATTCTGCCTTTTACCCATTTTACAGAATCTGGCTATATGACCCTTAGCCCCACAAGAATAACATTTCCTAACAATATAGGCAGTTGAAGACCGTTTTTCTTCCTGTGGTGGTTTCTCTCTCAGCTGTTTTCTATCTTGCCTTCTTCTAGACTCTTCTAACAGTCTTCCTATTATGCCAGTCAATGTCAGTTCATCTCTGGTCAAAACTTCCAGTGAAGACACATAATCATCATAAGAGTCATCCAAAGAAGAAAGAATAATATAAACTTGATGCAACTCTGAAAAAATCAGTTCTTTTTCATGTAGCTCTTGTAATGTTCTCTTCATAAACTCCAAATGAGCTAACATGTCACCGCCTTTTAACAAACGTGCTCTGAACAGTTTACGTGTAAGATGTATGTGCGCACCAACACTATCTCGAACATAAAGTCTCTTTAAGGTACTCCAACACTTGGCAGCAGAATCTTCACCATGAATATGGACCAGTTGCCGATCACTCAGTGTCAGTCCAATAATACTAAGAGCCTTTTCATTATCCCGGTTAAAGTCAGCTATTTTCTTCTTATCTTCATCATTTGTTGGATCCCAAGCTGTTATATCAGGTGGATTATTAACCACAGTCCATAATCCTTCTTTACGCAAAAGTAAGCTGCACTTCATAGACCAGGAAACATAGTTAGTTCCATCTAATCTGGTTATCAGGGATAAGCTAGTTGACTGTTCTTGTGCCATTGTTAATTTAACAGTAAACCACAAGTTAGCTGTCTGAGTATGAAACTGAATATTCACACTAACTCTCAATATCTCTCTGGGCCCATAACCAGTGTTAATGTATTAGCAGAGTATTCCTTGTGTTACCAAGGTTGTGCATACAGAAACGTTTAGATTGAGATCAGTTGTGAATAAGTATTCAGCCACACACAGATACACTAACTTGAATTAAAGTTTACTTTTGAGAAATAGCATGTTCCTATAAACAGTCCAAAGTCATACACTTAATAGTCATAATGACAATCCAAGTATTATCCAGTACAAATACATTTTAGCTATAATACATAACTACAACACAGAGAGAAATGCAGAGCATACATACTCTAGGCCTTGCTCTAATGAGAAGCAGAGACTACACTAAGTAGTAGAGACCAAAGACAAACAGAGAGGGACTCCCATAGAAATAAGCTGTGAACTCTAACTCCCTCTTGTGGCAGTCTGCAACACCTCAGCTAAACAGACACACTTCTGTTAAAAGCTAAAACATATATTGTCCTACCCAATATTAGTTATGGTCAGGGACCTAACAGAGCACTCACAATCTCAGAAGGCAAGCTATTCCATTCATTAATTGCTCTCATTGAAAATTTCTCCTTACTTCTAGGTTGGCTCTCTCTTTAACAAACTTCCACCCATTTACTTCTTGTCCTGCACTTTAGAGAATAAGTCAATCCCCTCTTGTTTGTGACAACCCCTCAAGTACTGGAAGACAGTTAGCATGTCCCTAAAATCTTTCTTCGATAGGCTAGACATTCCTAGCTCCCTCAACCATTCATCACATGATTTAGCCTCCAGACCAGGGGTGGGCAATTATTGTTCCTAATGGAAATGGGGGTTGTTGTGAAAGGCCAAACTCATAGGGCTGCCACAGCCATGGCCACATCTGCCATCACTGCCACCACCACCACCACCACCACCACCACCACCACCACCACCACCACAGGCCGTATAATGTCCAGGTCCTCTTCAGACCTTTTATCATCTTAGTTGCTCTTCTCTGTTCACTTTCCAGGGTCTCAACATCTTTTTATGTATCATGGTGACTAAAACTGGATGCAGGGTATTCCAAGTGCGCTCTCACCAGTGCAGGGTAAAGTGGTACTATCACTATCACTTGATGTCTATGGAGATTCTCAGTCATCCAGATCATAGTTGTCCCAATGGTGCATTTTTAAAGAGGCAACTGGACTTTCTGGTTTTTATTTGAAGATGTTTCATTTCTCATCCAAGAAGCTTCTTCAGTTCCAAGCTTCTTGGATGAGAAGCAAAACACCTTCAAAGAAAAACCAGAAAGTCCAGTTGCCTCTTGAAAAAGCACCTTTGGGACTATCACTTTAATGTGTTCCTTCTGTTAATGCAGTCTAGGACAGCGTTGGCTTTTTGGGCATCTGTAGCACACTGCTGGCTCATTTTTAAATGGTGGTCAATTAGGACACCTAGATCTCTTTCACGGTGCCTTCTTGTAACAGTAATAATTTGTAACAAATTGTAAGTTACACAGTAATTTTAGAAACCTGTGTTTTCCTTTCCTTTCCTCTTATATCTCAGTGAGTTAGGGTGAAGTCAGCTTGTGTTTCAGTCTTTAAAAGTCTTCATTTCCCAGATTTAAAACCTGTTTTGTAATCACCTCATAGTTTCTCCAAAGTTACCTTTGATTCTCTGCTCTGCCAGCATATACACTAAGCACAACAATAGAATTATATTTTAAATAATCAATAAATACTTGCAAAGAGGATTTTTATTGTTCTTTTTGTCTCCTACATGTTCATGTGTAGGTCACTGGTTTTTGAACATCTCAGCCATTGTTGCCTGTTTAATGGAAAAGTCAATGTACTTAGCTACAATACCCTTAATTGCTAAACCATTTTCCCAGAAGTGTATACCATGACTTTCTACCATAATTTATATCATCCTGGAGTTGTAACCTTTGTTAAAACAATTAATGGCCTTTAACTCACAAACTGTATGCCTCCATAAATTGCAACAATCTCAAGGATACTGATAAAGGCTGTGTTTACAAGTCTCTCCATTTAAAATGGGACGCAGAGACAATCAGTTCAATTGACATTCACACTTTTCAAAAGCTAAGTACCGGCGTTACATAATGGAGATAGAGACAGCCATGTTTTTTTAAAAAATATTAAAAAAATATTTGTGGAAAATACATACTAAATCTTTTGTTATAAATATGGAAGTATTTGCTATTTTTTTTTCTATCCCATTTATAAACTTAAACTTATAAAAATCAGAGATTTTGTTGTTGTTGTGTCTGTTTCAAACATGTAATTTAGCTTTCTAAGAAAAAAAAAAGTTTGGGTTCATACCATGAAAGTTAACACCAAATAGTTACACCAAATATTGATTAGATTTGGATTTCTCTTCTGTTCATTTACTTTCAATTTAAAAATAAACTATTAGTACTTCTATTTCTGAAAGCATTCTTAATTTACAGCTTTTTTGCACAACTGCCTAACACTTTTACACTGTACTGTACTTCATGTAAGTATACATGATGTATTAACTGTATTCTGTTATAGTTACAGCTAAAAAAACACGTAATTATCCTGCTCAATATTGAGTGAATTACTTTTTAACTTTAAAAAGGATAACTGTTTAAAATTCACACTGATGTCCTATTTTTACAAATGAGAAACATTAAATTATGCTAGAATCACACAATCTGTTTTATTTATATATTAAACTTTTGTGTACAGTATATCTCATTTATTTTAGGATTTTATTTAGCCTATGTTCAGTTGGATTCCTTTCTATATATCCTGTCCCACTACCCCAATTTCATGTTTATGATAAATAAATCCTACTTTCTAGCTAATCTAGATCGCACGGCACAGCTGATCATCACACAGCTGATTGTTGGATATACCAGTTTGCCTGAACTGGTAGCATTTTTTACTACTGGTTCGGGCAAACTTGTCTGAACCGGTAGCATTTCACCTCTGCTTATAGTCATTATTGACTTTGTCTCCGTCATTTGTAACTTTCTCTGGAAATTCTTTTAGACAATTTCTCATATCTTCTTAGTAACAATGTTTGTTACAATAACTTCGGGAAGCCTTTCACAGCAACTCGAGTCATTGGGTTGGAAGGGTCCTTAGAGGTCTCCTAGTCCAACCCCCCTACCCTAGGTAGCAGCCCCTATTCCAATCCAGACACATTGTTGTCCAATCTTTTCTTGAAAACCTCTAGGAATGGAGCATCCACAACTCTGGGAGGCAAGTTGTTCCATTGACTAGTTCTCACTGCCAGGAAGTTTCTCCCTAGTTTCAGGTTGGATCTCCCTCTGACAATGTCCACCCATTGCTACTTGCCCTGCCTTCAGTGCTTTGTAGAATAAATTGACCCCATCTTCCTCTGATAGCCCTTCAAGTACTGGAAGACCGCTACAATGTCACCTCTAAGTCTTCTTTTGTTAGGTTAAACATACCTAGTTCCCCTAGCTGTTCATCATACAATTTAACCTTGAGACCCCTTATCATCTTTGTTGATTTTCTCTGCAGGGCTTCAGCATCTCAACTGTCAGGGAACAATGGAAGATGGGGAGGATAAAAATTATTGAATATGGCATATTCTGGATTTCCCAGGGAGACAAATCATTTCACATTCCTTTCTCTCAATTATTAAGAGTTTCTCTCCCTTTGAGGCTTTATGTCATTTTGTTCTTCTAAAAAATAAGGAGAAGCATCCTGATGTATTTTTATTTCTCAGTGGTGCATGAGTAGCCCTCCAAATAGAATAGAATAGAATAGAATAGAATAGAATAGAATAGAATAGAATAGAATAGAATAGAATAGAATAGAATAGAATAGAATAGAATAGAATAGAATAGAATAACAGAGTTGGAAGGGACCTTGGAGGTCTTCTAGTGAATGACAGGAAACATTATACCGGAGTGTCAAACTCAAGGCCTGTGGGCTGGATCGAGGAGCCGAGGTGGTGCAGTGGTTAAAAGCAGCACTGCAACCTTCAGCTGATTGCTAGTTCAGCAGTTCAGCTGTTCAAATCTCACCAGGCTCAAGGTTGACTCAGCCTTCCATCCTTCCGAGGTGGGTAAAATGAGGACCCAGATTGTTGGGGGCAATATGCTGAACTCTGTAAACCGCTTAGAGAGGGCTGTAAAGCACTATGAAGCAGTATATAAGTCTAAGTGCTATTGCTATTGCTATTGCTTAAATCTGCCCTGTGGGGCCGGCCTGGAAATATCAACGGACTGGCCAGTGGTGTCTCTGCCATCCAAAACCGGCCACACTCAGGCCTTTATATGTTTTAGCCTCCAGTCCAGGGATGGATTGCTCACTTACTGATACCGGTGTGCTGCGCGCGCATCTCCACATTTCATGTGCGCGCACGCTCACTACACGCATGCGCCCCCTCACGTGATTTTGCTTCTGCGCATGCGCGGAAGCAAAATCTCACCAAAATCTTGCGAGGGGACGCGCGCGCATGCACAATTTCAGAGAGATTTTGCTTTCACGCATGCGCAGAAGAAAAATCTCGCCAAAATCTCTCTCTCTGTCGCGTCCCCTCATGAGATTTCGGTGAGATTTTGCTTCCGCGCATGCGCAGAAGAAAAATCTCGGCGAAATCTCTCGCGCGCACATGTCCCCTCGTGAGATTTCAGTGAGATTTTGCTTCCGCGCATGCGCAGAAGCAAAATCGCACAAAAATTCTTAAAAAAAGATGGTGATGCATGCGAAGGACCAGCGAAGACGGCACTGGAGTGGTCACGCGCAAATTGCACAATCGGCCACTCCCTACCGGAGCTACGCACCTGACAGCACCGGTAGGAACCCACCACTACTCCAGTCCCCTAATCAGCTCCCTAAGAGAGGCCAACTGATGGTTCCGTAGCTCTGCTTTTGCTTTGTTCTGCTGCAGTCATTTTTGTTTGGGCAACTATTGGACATATTATATCTGTCACTCAGGGACTAACACATATTTCTTTCTCAGCTACACATCAATATCAGTAAGAGCCTGGTTTTAGCTCCATTTCTTCATAAAGGGAAGCTTGGATCCCAGAAATGGACCCAGGATAGAAATGGAGAGATGGTAGATTCTAGTCCCACTTTAAGCACTAAACCAATTCCTTTCTCTTAATCCTTTTAGCAAGACAAGGAAAAGCCACTTTGGAAAATCTTGCTAAGAACACTGCAGGCAATCACCAGGAATAAACACTGAATTGAAGGCACACACGTCTGTGTGCGCATACATACACACACACACACATACACACACACCTAGACAATGAAAAGAAATTTCACAAATGGGAAAAGGTAGGCTTTTGAGCAACGCTGTAATGAATACCACCCTAGGCATCTCTCAGCAGACAGACAAATTACTGTATGAATACATTTCAAAGGATATGTGGGCTCAGATAAGTAGATTTATTTAGAGAGAAAAAATTATAAGGTCATTAAAAAAAATTGCAGTGACTGTCACGTACCAAGTGTGACTTCTGTTCCTAACAACCAGTGTTAAATTTATTGTGCCTTTTTATCCCTCCTCCTCTATGAAAAAAAGCAAAATGAGATGTGAAAGTTTTTTGTTTGTTTTTAGAGTGGGAAATAATGTTTCCTTGTTTTTGCAAGTGATTGTATAAGAACTATCTTGACACATAGGTAGCCTGTACTAAGAATTGGTCAAGTGAAGGGCATGATAAGTGTACGTGAAGCGAGCACAACTATCCCCTTTGATTTTTAGAGATATTGTCTCCCATATTTGTGGAGAATGTTTGAGACCTTTAAATCTATTACAACGGAAGATTACAAATGGTAATCTTCCATTGTTTTCCACAAATGGTGGAAAATTGGTTACTGCAATAAAATATTCTTGGGAAGCTTTAAGGGCGAATTAATAAATGCAAATATCATGCTCAAGATCATGAGAGGAAAATGCAAAGATTCCTTTGCATCAGCAGTGAAATCTACTTACCTTCCCTACCGGTTCGAAAGCGCACACTTTTTAACCCTCTCCGCATGTGCAGAAGGCTTTGTGCATGCGCAGAGGGTTAAAAACAAGAAAATGGCGATGTCCGGGTGGGCTGCTACTGGTTTTCTGAACCACCGTGGCCACCGCTACCGGTACGTCCGAACCGGGGCGTACCGGTAGGATTTCACCACTGCTTTGCATTGACCTCAGTTCTGGGTGACAATATGCCTATACCAGTGATGGCGAACCTTTTTTTCCTCGGGTGCCAAAATAGTGCGCGCATGCGCTATCGCATGTGCGTGTGTGCCCACACCCATAATTCAAAGCCCCCCACTTGCCCCACCCCCCTGTGCATGCATGCATGACCCCCCCACACCCCCATTTCCCGACTTCCAGTGGGACCAGTAGGCCCGTTTTTTGCCCTCCCCAGGCTCCAGAGGCTTTCTTGGAACTTGGGGAGGGTGAAAACGCTTCCCCACCACCACCCCGGAGGCCCTCTGGAGGCCGAAATCGCTCTCCCAGAGTCTCCACATGAGCCAAAAATCAGCTGGTGGGCACGCACATGCGCACTGGAGCTGAGCTAGGGCAACGGCTCACGTGCCGGCAGATATGGCTCCGCATGCCACCTGTGGCACCCGTGCCATAGGTTCGCCATCACTGGCCTATACTGTATCTATCCTTTAGGCAACAATATAGAAGTGATTTTCCCCTCATTGCTACCTTTTAGAATTTGTTATCCATTTTTCCCCCAATTCTACAGAATCCCTGCTGATTTCCCTGCTATGTACTACACAGAGGTTGCGTAGAGATTTTCTTTTTAGTGAAGTAGAGTTTAAAAGTTAGAGTTTTTAAAAAAATCTTAAAATGAAGTAATGGTGAGGAGGGAGAGTTCTAAGGACTAGCAAATACAGGCCTTTCGCTTTCTACCCATCTTAAGAAAAAAATGTTTTGAAGGAGATGGGAAATAACATCAAGAGATAAAAGAAAGGGGAAATGTGATTTTTTTCTTCAAAAAACTGGAAATTACATTTTGTTTCTAATTGGAGAGGGGGGATTGAATTCAATAGAGCTTTCCACCTGTGAAATTGATGTCATTGTAAATGGCTGATATTTACAGAGAGTCTTTTAGATATGACTGTAATAACCTAATACCAGAAAGAAGGCCATGTGCGGAACAATATGTTGGCACCAGCATTTTTAGGTGCACATACATCGCACACTAAATTCAACTAATAACATATTTTTTCTCTCTCTCTCAGCATGGTTTCTTTCTCTGCTGCAATGAACAATAGTAGCTGCAAATAGTCTCCTTTCCTGCCCTTTGTTTTGTTAATTTTAATTTTTATGGTTGGTCCTCTGGTTTAGGAAACTGGGAAAACTATATTCAGCATTCTAAGGAATGTCATCCTCTTGGCTGAAATTTCTGGCACACTTACTGCTTTGCCCTAGCCCAGGGGTAGGCAAAGTTGGCTCTTCTATGACTCGTGGACTTCAACTCCCAGAATTCCTAAGCTAGCATGATTGGCTCAGAAATTCTGGGAGTTGAAGTCCATGAGTCATAGAAGAGCCAACTTTGCCTACCCCTGCCCTAGCCTGCATTGTCCTACTGACTTGAGGCAAATGAAAGGAAGGACAACAGCTTTGAGTATGTGCAAGATGAATGGGTTACTTGTGTGGATGGAAAACTCGTGGCGGGTGACATGGAACCCTGTTGGGGTGAGAATAAAATCTCATAGAGGAGACATTGGATCTTCACTTGGAATTCAGACAGTTAGAAATAAAACCGAGATTAAATGTCTAATATAAAATATTTATTTCAGTACAAAAACAATAAATCCTGAATAATTACTTCTTTGCTAAGAAAACATGATCGTTCAGGTCAAGAGCTAAGGCAGAAGAAAATTAATGGTGGATTAGGAATATAGACATGCGCAAGAACATCATATCATGTGTTCTGCCTGTGTTGGAATATACCATAATATTAGATAGGGGTGTATCACCCTGCAGAGACATACAACTGACAATATTCACACCGTGACAAACCCCAACTTGATTGTGTTCTGAATGACAAAACCATAATCTGATATTGATTCTCAGATTTTAAATGTTGCCAGTCCAAAAGCTGTGTTCATAAGGAAGGAGTCCTTATAGATTTTTAGTCCATAATTGTTTCTGACTATAGGGAGTGGTACTCATCTCCATTTCACAGCCATTGAGCCAGTGCTGCCTGAAAACATTTCCACAGTCATGTGGCCAGCATAACATCATGGAACACTCGTACCTTCCCACCGAAGTGATACCTATTTATCTAGTTACATTTGCACGCTTTCAAACTGCTAGGTTGGCAGGAGCTGGGACAAGGACGGGAGCTCAACCCATCACATGGCGCTCGGGTCTCAAACCTGGGCTCCCAGCTTTCCAGCCAACAAGCCCAGCATCTAAACCACTGAGCCACCATGCTGCCATGTTCATAAAGAAGATGAATTATTAATTGAATCACCAAATATGGCAGTTGATAAATCTCTGACGTGCCTGAGGAAAAAGTAAGGAATGGTTTTCTTTGATCTGTTTATCTGAGAAGTAGCTGTTGCTGTTGCAGAGAACCAGAAACACGAATTCTTGACAAACCATGGTCAATACGGTGATGCATGAAAGTAGGCTTGGCTTCTGTTCTGGTCAAGCTTAGAAATGCTTTTCTCAGTCTCATAAAACTCCACGCAAATGGATAAAACCTACAGATTATGTCTGGTATATTCACACCATAGAATTTACTAATGAGGTGAAATTCTTCAGTCTGTCTGTCCATAATCTGTCCCATTACAAGTAGGTGAAAAGAGATTCATTTCTCCCATCTGCAGGCTGTTGCATGGCCCTTTGTAAGACTTAAAATGGCTGTTGGAAAGCATGGCACAATTACCCAACAGCCTAGATATATCTTGATGGCCAATAAGAACACACAGATGGGGTCACATGTCATGGACTACATTACCCAGAGTGCAATTTCCAGCTACATTCCCCTAATGCAATCTCTTAAAGAAGCAGCTCCTAAACTGAGCTAAATATCCCTCTGGTCTATCAGCACAGCTTCCTTTGTCATTGATGCAACCTGCAATTGTTCCTTCCAGCTAACAAAATATTGATTGCCTGTTATTACAGCATGATGGCTGGAATTCATTTTTTCCCCACCCCCTGCCTGCCTCAGAAATAATGACCACAATGTTTCTGTTAGGGTTTAAAGTTAAGCTGATATTTTGAAGTTACCTGCAGGTATCAGAGGATACTTAGATTCCATGCTTTGTGGAGAGGAAACATTTTAAGAATAGGATCAAATTGCAAGCAGACACACACCTGGCTTATCACAAAAAGCAGCAAGGACATAAGAATTACTTTCAAGAACTACATATGCAATCCTCAGTTTTCCCAGCTGGATTTTGCTTTGGGGAAGACAGAGTAACAAAAAAGTGAAAAACAAGAACTGCACAGGTATGCATACCATATAGATATAAAAGAAAGCCTTTTTCAAACCACAGTCATACCATGGAGTTATATTTAAGTTTGGTGCTAAGATCTGATTTTTATATGTAGCTTCTGGTAAGACTAAAAAAATATCACAGGCTTTGTAATATAGCTTGTCTTGTCTCTGAAACAATATCAATTTAAGCAAAAGCGTTAAGCGTAAAGAGTTCAATAAATCTGATCTACATCTTCCCAGTTGCTTCAAAGTTTGCATCTTGACCTGGTGGGATGTTAAGCTGCTGACTTATTTTTATGCTTTCATAATTTTGAGTGGCCAGATACTTAATGGACTGTTACAAATTCTACACACATGAAATTGTTAAATACAGGACACCGGAAACTTCAAGGGTTTTCTTTTGTTTTATTTTTAGGAGAAAATGTCTGTCTAAGGAATAGCTAATGAGCATATGGGAACATGAATCGACAGGGCATCTCCGTAAATTACAGACCTCATTGTTGGTTTATCAATGCAGAAACAGCATAGTTAATCAAGCAACACAGCTTTATATCCTATAAGGGACAATACAGTTTTGGGAGCCCTATTTTGGTTACTTGCAACCTTTCTTTGGACCATCTCATTTATGTAAAATTGAATGCATATTAAGCAACATGGTAATCAATGGATATTACCGTAAGTTGTTCAAATGCAGGAACAGACTAAAATGAACTACATTTCGTTTTCACAATGGTTTAGAGTATCCTTTATTTATGCCTCTTACAATACAATCTACATCCCCAATCACAGAATCTCAGTCCTAGTAATGATGCAGCTCACTACTCCAACTGACATGGGGAAACAAGCCTATTTTCAGAGTCAATTAGGGGTTGATCTCTTTGGAACTGTAGAGCAGGAATGCTGAGAAAATAGATAAGCATCAGAGGTGGTGTTCTGCTGGTTCGGACTGGTTCAGGCGAAGCAGTAGTAGCGACCTGCGGATGACCCCCCCTGCGCTATGCCGTCCTATTTAGGCACATTTTGAAGCTGCACGCATGCGTGCAAGCCGCACACATGAGCAAAGCGCATGCACGGAAGGCCGTGCACATGCTCACATTTGTGAACTGGTAGGAAAGATAAGTGAATACCATCTCTGATAAGCATCCATCAACAAAAGACACCGGAGCCGAGGAGCTGAGGTGGCGCAGTGGTTAGAGTGGGGTACTGCAAGCCACTTTAGCTGACTGTGATCCGCAGGTCAGCAGTTCAAATCTCACCGGCTCAAGGTTGACTCAGCCTTCCATCCTCCGAGGTAGGTAAAATGAGGACCCAGATTGTTGGGGGCAATATAAATATACATTGCTTACTGGTGTAAACCGCTTAGAGAGTGCTTGCACTGTGAGGCGGTATATAAATGTCACTAATAAATAAATAAATAAACACTATAAGGGTTAAAAATAAATCCAGGCCTCTTCTTTGGAGGTGTCAAACTTGCAAAACAGTGTGAAGGTTTTGAGATATAAACTTTGAACAATGGTTTCCAAAATAAAGCTGTCATTTCTTGTCTAATACCTACAATTTATAGAAATTGGCTACTAAACATTTATTCCCAAATAAAGAACACTTAGTTGGCATTGTCTTTTCTGTTTTCTGTAATTTTTTTTAGTTCCTTTATTTATTTCCTTATTTATTTTTCCACTGGGAAAAAGTGGCTTATGGCCAGACTTCACACTTATGACTGTTGCAGCATCTTTATGGTCTTGTGGTTGCAATTTGGGTGCTTGGTGAGTGGCATGTACTTATGATGGCTGCAGCACCCTGGAGTCACACAATGAACATCTGTGGCTGTTCCATCCAGCTTTCAACCAGCAAAGTCAATGGGAGAAATCGGATTCTCTTTACAACCATATGATTCATTTAACAGCTACAGCAAAACGATTGTAAATGTGTTGACCTGGGGCACAGCACAGAGATAACACAAACAGCTGGCAGTTCAAACTGCCCCTTTATTGCTCCAAATTTCCCCAAATGCTCCCACATTTCTGACAAGTCCCAGAGTAAAGTGATAACAAACCCCCACACAAAGCTGAAGCAGCCCCTGACTGAAATTAGTCCAGCCAAGTGCTGTGTACACCAGGGCTGCACAGCAATAAATCCAGCAGGGCAAATCAAGGAGTTCAGGAAGCAAAAGATCCAGGTAATTAGTCCTGAATGCCAAAAGGAATGCAAGGACTCTTTGAAAGTTCAAATGGCAGCACTCCACACTTCAGGAACTCAGAGTTTGTTCCCAACAAATGCCCCTGCCCACAGCGTCTCCTTAAGTCTCATTCCCCAGGTGTGCCTTGTAAAGATGGACGGGGCACTCTTCTCCTGAGTAGCCTGCTCATTCTGTGCTGTTCTCGCCTTCTCTCCACTGAATGTGCTCTTGGATCAGGAGGAGGGTGGTCCTTGCTCCTCGCCTGAGCTCTGTCTCTCATGTTCATCCTGCTTGTTTCTCCCTGTCTACCAGCTGTCCTAATCCTGAAAGGCCCTGGCCTTCCCAATTTGCTTCCGAAGACAATGAAGCCGCTCCCTCAATCTCTGTTAGCTCAGGTTCCAGTTTGTCTTCCTCCGCAGATTCAGACTCCGACAATGGCATGACATTAAAATTGAGTGTGGTCACACGATCTCTCCCTTAACAGACATATTGCTTAGCAATGGAAGTTCATGTCTCAACTGTAGTTGTAACTCGAGGACTACCTGTAGACCTTTGCTGATGTATAGTTGTTGAAGTTGCAGCTGCCAAAAATTACTAAAGGAAAATCAACTACAATTAGTGAATGTTGTTTTAGGGTCCCAGTGATCAAGCTCCATGATGTATTTTGGAGCACAATTTCTACATCCTTAGATTCTGCAACTGGATAACAACTTCCAATTTCTCAAAATCGATCCTATTTGTAGCCAAAATCCCATGCTAAGTAGAGAATGTTTCCCTAGTTCATAAGAGTGGACCTCATCAGCTTCAGTTGAATTACTGTGTCTTCTTTAAAGTCTTTGTGTTGGTTTATCCTTATTGCAAAGGACAATGAAAACAACTATGCCAATACTCTGATCGCTGGAAATGTTATCATTTGTGTTTCTTTCAGAGGGACAATGATAGAAAAATGGCCCCCTTCAGAAATATTCATTTATCTATCTGTTGGATTTATATTCCATTTTTTTCCATAGGTGGAAAAATGTTTAAGATGGCTAACACAAGGGGTCTTTTTTCCTTTTATCCACCAATCAGGGGTGAAATTCAGCAGTTTTGGACAGGTTCTATAGAACTGGTGGCGATTATGTGCAGTTCGGAGAACCGGTAAACCGCACCACTGACTGGCCCCTCCCTGCCCCTCCCCGCCCCTCCCACTCTCTCCTCATACACACAGAGCAAACATGAGAAGGAGGCGAGAAGCAGCCAGGTTGAATGCTAGAAGACTTGGCCAAACTTTTCTGTCAGTTCTGTGGGCGTGGCTTGGTGGGCATGGCTTGGTGGGGTGGTGCCGCCCCACCTTGCTGTGAGTGATGTCAAGTTGGCCACGTCCACTCAGTCACATGATGCCCACCAAGCCACGCCCACAGAACCGGTAAGGGGAAAAATTGAATGTCATCCCTGCCACCAATGAATCTGTGATGAAGACTGGGCAGAGAGACAGAGAGAGAAAGAGAGACAGAGAGAAACAAGCACAGGAAGACACAGAGAAACACAGAATGACAGAGAGAGAAGAGAGAAAGAGAGAGAGAGAGAGAGAGAGAGAGAGAGAGAGAGAGAGAGAGAGAGAGAGAGAGAGAGAGAGAGAGAGAGAGAGAGAGAGAAAGAAGGAAGAAAGAAGGGAGGATTGAAGGAAGGAAGGAAGGAAGGAAAGGAAGGAAGAAAGAAAGAAAGAAAGAAAGAAAGAAAGAAAGAAAGAAAGAAAGAAAGAAAGAAAGAAAGAAAGAAAGAGTAAAGTAGCCCAATATGATTCAGTAAGTTCCCATGTATTGGCTTGAACTAAATTTCCTTAAGTTTACTTCAACATTTGAAACTTTGCATCTCACTGACAAATACAGAAAAAAATGTATAACGTGTAATGGTACTTTTAAGAAGAATGAGGAAAAACTATTAGAATTGCTCTATAGCAAATATCATCCAAGAATGTTTGGCTCAGCTGCACTTTCCAAGTTTTAAATTTCCATACTACTTTGAGTTATATGACCTAAAGTTATAGGATGGCAAAGGCGAATTTTTGAGGTGTCAAGTGCTTTAAACTGCATAAACTTTTTTTAAAAAAAATATGATTATATAGCTTTGAAAGGTCTCACCATTAATTTGCTTTTAATTCTTTCTCCTTTCATCTAAAGTAATAGAACAGCAAGAGACATGAGAGCTGATGCCAAAAAGACATATAATTTGTAGGGCCAGTAAGTGCTTGAAATTGCTGCAATCTGTCATTGTACTTCCCCCAAAAGGGAGGAGAAAAAAGGAGAAACGCTTGTGCTTTTTTCTTTTTTTAAAAAAAGCTATATAATTTATATATGAGAAATAAAAGGCACCATGAAACACAAATCTCCCCCCTCCATAGTTATATTGAGGAAGTAAGAAGAGAAGATTGCTTTGAAAACACACATCTAACATATTTAAATGATGAACATATGGAAAATGAGAAAAAATAAAACAGCCAGCATGATACTTACACCTTGACCCAAGATATGACTATTAAGAAATAAAGCCTTAATAAACTTTACTCCCTGATTGGACTATAAGTCTACACCAGGGGTCCCCAAACTTGGCAACTTTAAGACTTGTGGACTTCAACTCCCAGAATTCTCCAGCCAGCTATGCTGGCTGGAGAATTCTGAGAATTGAAGTCCACAAGTCTTAAAGTTGCCAAGTTTGAAGACCTCTGGTCTACACCATATATTCCTATTCAACAAAATGTGCACATCGAAAATATAGATCTATCTATTATCTATATATCATCTGTCTGTCTGTCTGTCTGTCTGTCTATCATCTATCTATCTATCTATCTATCTATCTATCTATCTATCTATCTATCTATCTATCTATCTATCTATCTATCTATCATCTATCTATTCTATCTATTCTATCTATCTATCTATCCATCTATCCATCTATCCATCTATCCATCTATCCATCTATCCATCTATCCATCCATCCATCCATCCATCCATCCATCCATCCATCCATCCATCCATCCATCCATCCATCCATCCATCCATCCATCCATCCATCCATCCATCCATCCATCCATCCATCTATCTATCTATCTATCTATCTATCTATCTATCTATCTATCTATCTATCTGCCTAAATTTGAAGTAATTAGTGAGAAATAATGCACTCAATAAAGTGGTTAATATTATCATCATAAGCTTAGATAAATAAAATATGAGAGAGCAAATATATCTACCCATATACAGTGGAAGCCATGAGTTCTTCTCGGTTGCATTATCTTACTTTTAATGGCAGTGCAAGACCTTTGGAGCAGCTTGCTTTCCATTTTCAGATCTGCTTTTGATTGATTTCATTGGATCCTCAGGGATGCTTTCTTGCTAGGAGAAAGTTTATTGTCCTGATTTGAACCCATTGCAGATGGATTTGCATAGCATCATCTTATGGACACTAGGAGAAATAAAATTGGATGTTATCTGTGTACTTATGCTACCCAACTCCATGACTCTTATGATTTCCTCTCTGTCTCTGTCTCTTGGTGTTTCTCCATCTCTCTCTCTCTCTCTCTCTCTCTCTCTCTCTCTCTCTCTCTCTCTCTCTCTCTCTCTCTCTCTCTCTCTCTCTCTCTCTCTCTCCCTCCCTCCCTCCCTCCCTCCCTCCCTCCCTCCTTTATCTATCTATTATCTATACATAGATAATAAATAAATAAATAAATAAATAAATAAATAAATAAATAAATAAATAAATAAATAAATAAATAAATAAATAATATAAGAGGTCCTTTTTTTAGAAGGCTGATAGCAATGTTACCTGCACTTTTGAATTAACTATTTAGCCCTACTGCAATCAGGGTTCAGGTATGGATGATGTATACATGTGTGAATGAGATCAAATGAAGTCTTATTAATTCTCCTGATACCCCAGTGGTTTTTTTAAAAAAACAATTGATTTTCCTGGGCTGCATCTGTAGACTAGATATGGCTAGCAAGATTGCAAACATTCTATTTCCAGAACTAAATTCAGAAAAAGATATTTGCAGACCAGTGTCCCTTACTGTAGTTAACCCAGTTCCCTTTTTCCATTTTGACAGAGTTGTTGGGTGGGTGGTGGAGGACAGGTTACCAAAACTGCAGATACTGTGATTATTTTTCCTTTTCAGGTTTGATGCATGATAACCCATCATGCCATGTCATCTGAAATGATCCCTGGCCATCCTGGACTATCTATGGAATGTGCACAATTGCAACCTTTTAAGGTTTTAAAAGGGACAAGGATTTGGCAGCCCACATTCTTTCCTGGTATAATGAAAGTGTTTGCCATTTGTCAGAGCAGGAGAGAGACTGAATGAAGAAGCTGATGAAGAAGATCAGTAATGACGAAATCTGTCTGTGATGAAGAAACAGTAGCAGAATCCAGAATCGGTTAAAAATATCTGTTTCTAAAGATGTTCACAGGAGAAAGGAAAACAAGAAATTGTGAGTGGGGATAATTGTGATGGTGAGACCAGAGTTGCTTAGATAAGAAAATCCAAACCAAGCAAACAACAACAACTGAGAGTGTGATAATGATCCAAAAGCAGAAGAGGGAATGACAAAAGGCTAAATTATCTTAGGAGTCCCTAGATATTCAGGATTATGTTTTGGATACTAACTTTATTTCTGTTTTCTTCCTGTTTTTAAAACTCTATAATTACGAGAAAGACCTACTAGAAAAAAACCCACAATCAAATGAAAAATAGAAACGATAAGAGCAAAAGTAAGAGACACTAAGAAGAAAGTGAAACTGAGGACAAGGTAAAGTAGTTGAATATAGTTAACCTGAATATAAAATACAGAATAAGAGAATAGGCTATAAAATTAGGGGGAAATGATGGAAATAAAATACAATAAGATCCAGATACTTACAGTCTGCAGATACTGGTTTAAGCTTTCAACAACAACATTTCTAGCAATTTATTTCCTTAACTCCTTAATCTTTAAAGGATATAAAAAATATTTAGATGGGACAAAATAAGGTAAGATTGAATTCTAAACATTACAAAACAGTCAGTCTGTGATCTGAGTGTCCCTCAGAGCACACAACAACTATTTAAGCAGCAGGTGGAAGTAATGGATAGCAAGTATTTTGTCTAGTTTTGGCAGTGCTTCCTGATGCCCTATACAGAGGAAAATTGGAATTTATTCCTCCTTTCTTTCTTTTTCTTTATTCCTTTGTACTTTTCCTTCCCATATCTTTTTCTTTCTTTCTTAATAATTTTGTCTGCTATAGTTTATTTTAAATATAAATTTAATAGCACTTCGCAATAGCACTTAGACTTATATACCGCTTTACAATGCTTTACAGCCCTCTCTAAGTGGTTTACAGAGTCAGCCTATTGCCCCCAACAATCTGGGTCCTCATTTTACCAACCTCAGAAGGATGGAAAGCTGAGTCAACCTTGAGCCGGGTGAGATTCGATCTGCCAAACTGCTGGCAGCCGTTGATCAGCAGAAGTAGTCTGCACTCTAACCATTGTGCCACCGTGCAGTAAAGCATATTTTAAAATACCTTCACATATTCTTTGTTCTTGTGAGTTTCTATCATCTAGCTTGATTTTCTTTTCTCGTGGTAATTTTTAAATTCCCAAAGATTGGGAGTTGTTCCTGTATTATACGCTTTGCCAATATTTCTTAATATTGTCAGATCTGCCCTCTTCAGCTTCTGTGCGTTGTTGGTATCCTGTCATTAATTGTTAGGGGGAGGAGGAGGGGGGCAATGGAATGTAGGGAGTAGAGATGAGAGGTAAGGAGGCCGACAGGCTTGACAGATGCCAGAAGTGTGAGAACCAGCATATTCCAGTCTTCAAGGGCACATAGCCTGGGAAAGAATGTGAAGCTGCACCAAGTGGCATCCAAGTTGTTGGACAGAGATGAACTGGTCAAGGAGGGAGGGCCAGGGAAAGAGATAAAATATAGCATTTTGTGTGTTCAATTTATATTTAACAACAAAGAAATAAAGGGTTGTCGGTAAATATAAATGTAACACAAAATAGTTTGTCACAAAAGCGACTGCCTGCAAAGGTTCCTGGATTGGGGCTGAAAGGAAAGCAATATGCTCCTTCCCATATTTGGGTAGACCAGGTTGCCCTGATAGGGGGGGGGGGGGCACTTCGCATTTTGTGTGGGAACCACAGATCTAGCCTTTCTTTTGCTGCAACCATCTAACCTTAGTAAAAGAACCTGTCACTTCAATCAAATGAAGTCAAAGTTTTTTTCTTTCTTTCCTAGGGTCCTCGGCTGGGGCAGACCTCACAAATATTTTCTACCGGCACTGGTACTCTGGAGTTTTGTTGCATTTTATGGTGAAATGTGATAAACATTTCCATTCAGCAATTGTATTCTTAACATAAAAGTTTTTTAATGTAGAAACCCAAAGTGGAACCATAATAGATGATCGAAATGGAAACTGAAAGTTAAAAGCTTTTTTTTGTTTGTTTGTTTGAATTTTTCAATTTGGCAGAGCTGTATTTAATGGGGATGTGAAAAAGAAATCAATCAAAGATTTCTTTTCGAGTGAAATGTGATGATCTGTCAAAACAGAATCCATTGTGACACAGATGAGTAGGTAACACATGGACTCCTCTAGCATTCATACTGAAATATTCACCAGCTCAAATATTGTGGCCAAAAAAGTGTATATTTGAGAAATTGCATAATAAGTGTACAAAAGAGAAATTTATATATACACTCACACATTTTAAAAGTGCAGTGTAAAATTATATTAAGGAAGTTATGTAAGAAAAGTATCTGATAATATATTATAAAAGATAGGTGTAGAACAGGGCTGTCAAACTCCCGACCAGTGGGCCAGATGCATCATGTGCTGGCCATGCCCACGCCCGGTTTAGCGAAGGGGGAAAAAGTCCTGATATGCCACCGTGACAATGTGAGTTTGACACCCCTGATATAGAATAAGTACGTGCAGTTTTATACAATTACAGAAACTTTGACAGAATATCTAAACCTGGAAAGAAAATGATTTAGACTGAACTATTCTTCAATAATTCTTCTTGATTTTCTCAGCACTAATGTGTGCTATCTGGAAGAAGAAAACAAATATTAATTGCTACTGCTGTGATTCCCTGCACAGCTGGAGAATTCCTAGATAGATAGATTGAACTAATAATAATTTTGCTTATAGCTTCTGATGCTTCTGTTTAATTTATCATGTCTAAGGTTAACAGCTCAAAGTAACCTAAGTGTACAGTATATATATATATATATATATATATATATATATATATATATATATATATATATATATATATATATATATATATATATATATATATATATATATATATATATATATATATATATATATATATATATATATATATATATATATATATATATATATATATATATATATATCACTGTAACATCACTATAGTCCATTAAGGAATGGTGGGATATAAATAATTGAATCACTCACTCAGTTTTAAAAGAGGTTTTTGGTTTTATATATACTGTAGAGCTTAGACATGTTGTTTTATGAAACCAGATTCATTTGCTAAATACAGATGTGCTAGGACATGTTCCATTGTTATATGGACATTTGAATAATACCATTTAGAGCTTTATATTCAAGAAACATTATCTTTCTCATAGTAAAGGCTGTAATAATTCTACTAGAGAAAAGTGCTTGCAAGTTAGAATGTATATTGTCCTTCTGAACTGAAGTACTTCTTTATGTCATGCAGTAGTAATTTTCCTATAGAAATGTTAGGATTATGTCAGCCTTAATTTCTTTCCTGGGCTTTTCATCTCATTCTACCCATGCTCTTCTGTTCAAATGTTGTAAGAACAGACCTATTCACAGGTTCAATTTTAGGATATATTTTCAGGATATTATTCAAGATGGTTCATTATTTTTCTTTAAAGAAGTATTAGTCATTAAATCCTGACTGGCATATTTTTCCCTCAGAAATGAAGGCAAATACGTCCGATCTGTTGTGAAGCACAGAAAGAGCAGCCGCTAATCCTGATGGCTAAGTCTTTCTGAACAAAATGATTTGTCTTCTCCTTTTTCCCTTGGTAAATCTGCCATCAGATGAGTCACTCTGAACTCTAAATCTGTGATACCGTCAGCTGTACTGCACAAAGCCAATGATTCATCCAGCAAGGTCAATAATATTGATGGTTTGGGGCTGCTGGAGGGAGATCATCCACAGGCACTGGAGTCATTTTCAATCCTCATCATGCCATGGTTATCTCCGAAGCACTATTACAATGACAGCGGCATAGAAGAGGCCAATGTGAACACTATGATTTAGAACAAATAGGACAAAAAAAGTATGGTAAAGTACCGTATTTTTCGGAGTATAAGACGCACCGAAGTATAAGACGCACCTTAGTTTTGGGGGAGGAAAACAAGGAAAAAAGGCCTCTGCCTCCCAGCAATTTGCCAAACAGCAAACAGCAAACAGCACAGATGATATACACTGTTTGCTGTGTATTTCTGTGCATGTGTGCCTGACCCATAGAAATAGCAAAGAATTGGAGAAATATACATTATGGCAGTATATTAATCCCAGAAAGTTTTCTTACATGTAATCACACTAACTCCTCCTAATTATTTAAATACATCTACTCCAAACATGACTAAGGCAGGGTTTCTCAGCTGGCTTTTTTAATACTAATACTTAATACTAAAACAGGACATTTCAGATACAAAAAGCACTGGGCCTCTTCAGAGCAAGCATTTATTTTAAAAAGCTTCTTCATTTTGTTAAGTTGTCTAGAACAATAATAAAGCAGTCTTCAAAAAAATAAGTCTAATAATTTGAACACTCTACAAACATTTAACAAAATAACATATTAACAGAATCTGCCTGTACCTAGGATAGAAGTCACAACCTCCTGATTGTGAGGCAAGAGCTCTATCTCTTGAGCCACAGCAGCTCTAGCTTGCCTTCTTGCAATTTTAGCAGTCTAATATTGCCAGCAGTTTATCTCCCAGCAATATGTCTCATCACAGCCACCTTAGTTTCAGTTTCATTTTACCACGTGGCTTGTAAGCCTCAGTCAGCTGTAGGTCGGGAGGCAGATCATCTCTTCTTGTGCTCTTCTTGTGCTTTGCCCTGTTTGCTGCAAAGAGGTAAATTGCTGGCAGGCAGAGGCCAAAGGGTGGGGGTGGCTGGGTGGGGCTACATTCGGTGTATAAGACGCACCCAAGTTTTCACCCTCTTTTTGGGGGTAAAAAGGGCGTCTTATACTCCGAAAAATACAGTAGCTAGGCTTGCTGTAGAACAGTCAACACTATTATCAGTCATGCATGTTAACGACAGGACAGATGAGACAATATAGTTGAATTTCATGCGGTTGGTGCATTTCATTAATGCAAAGATGTGCTACCTCTTTGAGACACAAAAATGTTCCTGATTAAGGAAATGTTTTATTTAACTTAATTAAAAGATTGAAAAACGAATTCAAACTTGCTAACATTTACTATATTCCTTTTTTTCCAATCTTTTTTTCAAATTCAAATGTTTTATAGATGGCATTTAGACCCAAAAAAACTAGCTTGTATGTACCCAAATTTACATCCTAAATGTTGGAGATGTGAATGTGAGGATGCTACATATTTTCATATATGGTGGACCTGTAAAAAAATTAAGGCTTTTTGGATAAAAATTTGGTGGATTATACAAAATATTTTAAAGAAAAAGATTAAGTTCACACCACAGTTTTTTTTGCTGGGAATAATTACGGATTGTTCTGTTATAGAGACTAAGTTGGTTTTGAATTTTATAACTGCTGCCAGGTTACTGGTGGCACAATACTGGAAGAAGGAAGACATGCCTACAATTGAAGAATGGACATTGAAAGTGACACATTTGGCTGAAATGGCCAAGATTTCATCATATCTTAAGGACCACTCAAATGAAAGATATATATTGGAATGGAGTAGGTGGACTGAATATATTCAGAAAAAGTATCAGATTAAGATAACCCAAACAGTTTATTAATGTTAGATGTTTGAGAAATTTTAGATTATACTTTCAAGCCTTTGGAGTAACAAAGAGTTAAGAATGGAAAATATATTTTTGAATTAATAACTTTTTAAAGTATTTTATAGCTTTATGCTTTTTTTTCTTGAAATTATACCTTGTGCTTTTTTTGGGAAGTCCGGGTGGTGGTGGTGGGGAGGGTGAGTGGGGAGGGAAGGGTGGATGGTGGAAGGTGGGGGGAGAAAAGAGAAAAATGTATGTACTTTGTACTTTTAAAACTTTTCAATAAAAAAAAGTTAAAATACAAACTCTCCACACACACAAAAAGGAACAAAACTAACAGGATGAAAAGAAAAAAGAAAAGAGGGGAGGGGAGGGGAGGGGAGGGGAGGGGAGGGGAGGGGAGGAAAGGAAAGGAAAGGAAAGGAAAGGAAAAGGAAAAGGAAAAGGAAAAGGAAAAGGAAAGGAAGTGCATTAAGTAAAAATAAAAAATATATACACATATCCCCCCCCCAGTTGAATACTGAAAGATATTAGTAGTTCCCCCCCCCCCTTGTGGAACAGCTGTACCATGTATAAGCTTCTACATCTCTGTTTACCTAAGCAATTTGACATTCAGTCTAGCTATTGTAAAATAAAAAAAAAACAGTTGACAGGTATGCCTAACAGCAAAACTAAACTTCAAAACCCTCTATTAAGACAAAACACTCTTATTATATTTACCTCACAGAAAGACCACAACAGCATATCTAGTGTTACCCATGCAGTCATTGTCTATAGTCCATCCAGGATCAAATATATTTGATTGATTCATAATAATAATAATAATAATAATAATAATAATAATAATAATAATAATAATAATAATAATAATAATAATAATAATAATAATAATAGTAGTAGTAGTAGTAGTAGTAGTAGTAGTAGTAGTAGTAGTACATTCCTGTCATATTAAGAACCACAATTCAGTAGCCTTTTTAAGACTAATGGTGGGGAGAGAATACTGATGGTTTTGGGAACACAAATCTTTATATTAATGGCCTATGTAGGATATTCAAAACCTCAGTAACAGTTCTTACATCTCAATAAAGCAAGCTGCTGTCATTTCAATTTCCACTGCATTTCCATCCACAACAATAAATATATTAAAGCTAGAACATCTGCTGTGTCCATCAATGAGATATTGCTGATTCTATTAGTCAAGTATAGCAATAGCACAAGACACTAATATCCCTGTAAAAGTCCTTCAGTGCCTCCAATAAATCATGACTCCAAAGCTTTTGGAGAGGACATGAATTATGAATATGGTCAGATGTCAAACAATACTTCAAAGTACTTCTAGGCCAGGGGTGAAGAACCTGTGGTCCTCAAAACTCAATGACATCCTAGGCAACAAATAAAGGACTTGCCCGACAGTGTAACAGTGTAAGTTTGCTCTCATTTTATATTTCAGCCTAGAGAATTCCTGAAAGCCTGGCACTTTGACAAATCAGCCATCAACAGGCACATAGACATAAACAACATTTATATACCATTCAAAAGAGACAATCAACAAGGCAAAATGGGAACAAACACCAGCAATCCACACCCAAATGAGCAAAGATTACTACCAACGATCAAGGAGCAAACAATACCCCAATCAAGAGTATTGAGAGCAAACCCCTGTCCCTACTAGCATGCTACTTTCTTTACTGAGCTATAGCTACTAGTCAGCAAGATAATTGACAAGGCGTGCATAAGTGCACCAGCGTGCCTACTGTCCCTGTCCTACTGTCTCAATTTTTGTACCCATTTACTATGCTCATATTTATGTTTATACTATACCTGTTATCTGTACATGTGTGACAAAATAATAATAATAATAATAATAATAATAATAATAATAATAATAATAATAATAATAATAATAATAATAATAATAATAATAATAATAATAATAATAATAATAATAATAATAATAATAATAATAATAATAATAATAATAAAAATTGATAAATCCTCAAATGATGCTAAATGCAGATTATGCAAGGAAGCTGATGAAACTGTAGCCCATGTGCTCAGCTGCTGCAAGAAAATCGCTCAGACTGATTACAAATTACGGCACAACTCTGTTGCACAAATGATCCACTGGAATTTATGCAAAAATTATAACATCCATACTGCTACAAACTGGTGGGAACACAAGCCTGAAAAAGTCACTGAAAATCAGATGGTCAAGATCTTGTGGGATTTTTGTATACAAACAGACAAGGTACTGGTGCATAATACACCAGACATCACGCTGGTTGAGAAAAACAAGGTGACTATCATTGACATCGCAATACCAGGTGATAGCAAGGTCGATGAAAAGGAACACGAAAAAATCGCAAAATACCAGGACTTAAAAATCGAAATTCAACGATTATGGCACAAACCAGCAGTGGTAATTCCAGTGGTGATTGGAACACTGGGTGCTATCCCAAAAGCACTGGAATTACATTTAAAACAGCTCAAAATTGACAAAATCACCATCAGTCAAATGCAGAAAGCCACACTGCTCGGTTCCGCACATATACTTCGAAAATACATTACAACATCCTAGGCCCCTGGGTGGGGCTCGACTAGTAATCAATGCCAAATCCGGTGAAACAACTGGCCGCTGTGATACAATTGTATAATAATAATAATAATAATAATAATAATAATAATAATAATAATAATAATAATAATAATAATAATAATAATAATAATAATAATAATAATAATAATAATAATAATAATAATAATAATAATAATAATAACAACAACAACAACAACAACAACAACAACAAATTTAACTATCTTATTTAACTTTTCTGTCTCTCTCCTGACATCTTTCATAGAATCAATTCTCTATGATAATGATAATGATCAGCATAAGCCATAGTTTAACCATGTGGAGTGAAGTCATACCAGGTGAAGGTATGAAAGGTCAAACTCCTCAAAATGAATCTAAAGGTCTAAGAGTAAATTTTGCAAATCAAAAGGGGAACAAGCTTGCTACTTCACATTAAGAGGGTTGTTGTTTTTCCTTGCCTCTGTATATTTATCTCCTGAATGTCTGTGCCAAAATTTTCTGAATTATTTTCTGACATTTGGCTTGAAGATAATGAAAGAGAAGGTGAAAAACAACATACTATCCCCTCTGGGAGGAAACAAATGCAATTCTCAACGAAGTAGAGAGCTTTAGGAGAAGTAATGATGAGAACAGCAATCATATAAACAACCTTTAATAGTCGTGGAAATAGAGGAGATATTTCAGTAGGAAACAGAAAGAACGAATCAACTGCAATAAGGTGGGCGTTGACATTTCTTTAAATGTGGCTTGTTTTATTTAATATTTATTTTTGCTTTTAATTTTTTTTTCTGAAAAACAAACAGCTGCAATAAAAACTAATTCATTGATTTCTGTGTTTTTATTTTTTTTGAATAATTCTTCAGGGGATGCTTAAATTGGCCACTCTACAAGAGAAAGAAGTTCCAAAGCAAGAACTACATCTTGAAATTAAGTTACATCTTACTCAGTCAGTAAGATTTGTTTACTTTTTATTTACTGGAAAGTATTCATGGGATCAATGTTATGATTAATAAAATAATTAGTAATTAAGGCTGCAATCCACAGGATAGCTGAAAATGCAAAAGATCTGCAAGCCCTAATAAAGTCAAAGAGGACAATGAAAATATCGGACTAATTATAAAATAGAAAAGAAGATTAAATTAATGTCAACAGATCAGAGGTGGGTTCCTCCTGGTTCGGACCAGTTCACCCGAACCAGTAGCGACCCGCTGGTGACATCACAATGATGTCATAGAACCAGTTCGGCCATTGCCGGTCCGTGGGCGCTGCCATCTTTTTTTTTAATTTTTTGAATTTTTTTCTTCTGAACATGCGCAGGAGCTAAGTTTCCGGCACTGCGCATGCATCGACATCTTCTTTTTGGTTTTTTTGGGGGGGTGGGTGGGATTTTTTCAGATTTTTCAACAGTGCGCATGCACCCATGAGGTGCAGCCATGCGGCATGGGAGGAAGCAAACCAGCAGCGAGGTAAGTTACAACCCACCCCTGCAACAGATGCAACAAGCAGAAATGATAATGAAAATATTAAAGTGGTGGATAGCTTCTGTCTTTTAGAAACAACTATCAACATTAAAAACAAAAAGCAGTCAAGAAATGCTGTATGCTACAGACTAGCACTTGGTAGAACAGCTATGAAGGACTTTGGAAATGATCATCAAATGTTGTTATGCAAAGATTGGCATTCTTCTACAAAGATTGGGATCGTGCAAACCTTGGTATTCTTGGAAGTTGGAAGAACAGGAAGAGTATTGATGTTTTTGAAAGCTGATGTTGGAGACGACTCCTGAAAATATGATGGATAGCCAACAAAGCAAACTCATGGGTGTTTGAAAAAAATCAAACCAAATTTTCACTCAAGGCACAAATGAACAGGCTCAAATTATCCTGCTTTGAACACATTATGTAACGCTTCTGGAAAAAGGCTTCTAATTCTAGGAAAGGTAAAAGGAAAGGAAAGAGGACAACCAGCAGTGAGATGGAGAGGTGATGAGCGTAGCATTTCACGAGACATGAAAGTACAGATTGGAGATGGATTGTCTTGGAGAAAATCTATGCGGTCACTAGGAGTCAAAAATAACTTGGTTGCACATAGCCAATCAATCAAGTAAGCTGCACTGTTTAAATAAATAGGTTTAATGTTTTAACTATTTAAGCTTGTAGTCTATTGTTCTGTTTAATATATTATATATTTTTTGTGTATGATTGAGAAGATTAATAATTATCCTCAGGTGGTATTCTGATGAAGCTTAACAAATATAAATGACAGAAATCTGAATACATATTATCATCATTCAATTAAAAAGGGTGCAGCTAAACATGTCAATATCTTTGCCAATCTTTGGCTTACACTACTAGGAGGTTGGTCAATCTTTGGCCAAGCACTACCAGGAGGTTATGGATCCAATTAACAAATTCACAACAAATTATATCCATTCTACATTTTTATAAAAATGTTAGGATTAGGAAGGAAGGAAGGAAGGTCAGTGAAATGCCCTTTTAACATTAAGTATAATTTAATGAAGTGGCTTCAAATAAAAATAAAACAGATGCAAGTCAAATCCTTCCATTTTAATTCTGTTCATTCCTATACTGTAATTTTAATATATTGTGTGAACTCAATATTTCAAAGAGATTCTTTGGAGATAATCTTGTTTTCTGCTTTTGATTTATTTCTTATTACTTCAGCTCTCTCTCTCTCTCTCTCTCTCTCTCTCTCTCTCTCTCTCTCTCTCTCTCTCTCTCTCTCTCTCTCTCTCTCTCTCTCCCTCCCTCCCTCCCTCCCTCCCTCCCTCCCTCTCTCTCTCCCTCCCTCTCTCTCTCTATCCCTCCATCTCCATCTCCATCTATCTCCATCTCCATCTCCCCTGCCTCCCTCCCTCTTCTTTAACTTTCTTTTCAGATTAAAAATTGTGTTTCCTTCTACCTTATCCACCAAATAGTTGCAGTGTCATTAAACTCTGTTTGTTGTGAAGCCTATAAATGCTCTTAAATTTGAGCATCAATTATTGAGAAGAGTTGAGATTTTCTTCCAGGTTGCTCTTTATGAGGCTTTCCATCCATCGGCACCTGTGCCTAACACACATCCCAAGCCACAATCCTTTTTTCTTTAGTTCTTCATCTGTTGAGCCATGCAATTTGGTCCCCCAGAGAGATTCATGGAGATTTATGTACTCTGAAAGATAGCTGTGCTATACAAATGATAACCTTTGTGGAGTCCAAAGTCTGCTTTGGAGTGCAAGCTCCAAATTAACTGTAGGCTTTGCGTTCCAGTGAGAGATCAACTCAAAACAAAGAATTTGGAGTATTTGGGAAAGTTCACTCATTGGGGGTAGTTGGGAAATAATACATTAACCATCACTTTGATGGTGCTGGTGGTAGGTTTCTTCTATGCTGTTGCTGCTGCTGTTGCTTTTTTGCTCTTATCAAGATTCAAGAAGCAATGTTACTTCAAGATTCTTCATTTTCAATTCCATTTTAACTCAGTTGTGGGTGCCTCTAGCATCATTATTAACTATTCATAACTACATTTGCTTTCTGCCCTACAGCTGTGAATTCCAACTGAGTCAAAAGCACAAACAAATATTTTCATCCATTGGTTTTCTCTGCACCTGCTACTCAAGACTCTCCGTGTTGCCTGAGTAACTCTGTGGCCACAATATTTTTTTCCAACTTTTCTTTGCCAGTTAGAAAATAAAAGTTCTTCATTTATACATTATTTTAACTTGTTTTCTTATCCTGCTTCGTCTTCCCACGTTGTCTCATCGAGTCTCTGTTATAAATGGTATAAATATAGTAGCATTGTATATTAAGGTGGCAGATCTGTCAATAAATATTGTGATATGTAAAATATGAAAATCAATAAAAACAATTTTAAAAAAAGAAAATAAAAGTTCTTCATCTTCCTATGTTTTAGTTATTAGATGATTAATTGCACACACTTCAAATCTATTTTTTTCCTTTTTTTAATTTCCACTTCTAGTTTCCCTGTTTTAGTCCACTATTCTTGCTAGTGTTCAACTGTGCAGTTTCCTAAACCAATCTCTTGTAATTTGCATTTCACTTCCTTCCACACTGTATTTGGCATATCTTTTATATGTTTTTCTATTCCATAAATCTTTGACTTACAACAATTCAAAGTTACAACAGCACTGTGCATGTGCACAGCCTTCCACGCATGCGCTTTGCTCGTGCGCGTGGCTTGCCCGCATGAGCATGGCTTGAAAACGTGGCTAAACAGGACTGTGGCCCGCCCATCTACAGGTCACTACTACCAGTTCACCTGAACGGTCCAAACCGGCTGAATGCTTTGGACTCATGCTGGAGCCCATCCTCATGACTAAACCCCCGGTCCCTGTGACCAACCTAGATTGGATCCTCAACATTATCCTGGGACATGTATATTCGCCTTCATTTGTGAGCGAAAATAGTATTAGTTACATAACAACAACAATAGCAGCAACAACAATGATGTTCTAGAAGTAAACGTGGAACATTGTTTACCTACGAACTGAGTTAGTGTAAGTGCTCCTGGATTATTCCCAGTCTTCAAAAAATCATCTCTGCAAGGAAAGCCACCTGTGGTTTGATGAGCATCGTATCTTTTGAACTCTCCATTCTTTATTGGAGCTTTTTGCAAAATCCACAAAGGAAAGTGTTGGTTGTTTCCATGGGGAAAACAGAAAGGTTAGAAACTGGTGGAGGCATTTATGGGCAAGTAAACCTGTGTGGATTCCAAATGTGTCCTTAGGTTCTTCTAATATAGGTAGGCACAGTTTCACGGCGTGTTAGGTTCTGTGCACACACATGTGCATTAAAAGAATCTTTATAAATACCAGATCTAAACCTTTTTTTAAGACTTTAAGGCAGTGTTTCCCAACCTTGGCAACTTGAAGATATCTGGACTTCAGTTCCCAGAATTCCCCAGCCAGCGAATGCTGGCTGGGGAATTCTGGGAGTTGAAGTCCAGACATCTTCAAGTTGCCAAGGTTGGGAAACACTGCTTTAAGGTCTAAACCTTTTTTTAAGACTCAGGGAAACTGAAATTAGATTTCAAATATCTCTAACACCCCCACACACCAGATTTTAATCTGATTTCCTCAAGATTCTTCAGCAATGCTTAGAGCAGGGGTCCTCAAACTATGGCCCACGGGCCTCAAACGGCCCGCCGAAGCCATTAATCTGACCCGCGAGGGACTACAAGGCTGCCTCACCCACATCGCCCCACCTACCCACCGGCCCCCACCCACCTTCTGGAGGCCAAAAACGGGACACGCGGAGGCCTTGGGAGGCCAAAAAAAGGGCTCATTTTCGGTCTTCCTGGATGAGAGAAAGAGAGAGTGAGAGAGAGAGGAAGGGAGAGAGAGAGGGACACACACACACACACACACACAGACACACACACACACACACACACACACACACACGGCAGCCACATCCCTTCACTAACCTGCTTTCCATCCCTAGGAGCATAACAAAGTTTAATTTGTGTGTATTGTTTAATGGACTGCTAAATTGACCACGCCCACCTAGTCACATGACCACCTAGCCATGCCCACCCAGCCGGTCTGGCCCCCCCAACAGTCTGAGGGACTGTGAATTGGCCCCCTGTTTAAAATGTTTGAGGACCCCTGGCTTAGAGTATCTTTGAGTATTCATATATCTTTATGTACGAGTGTCTTTCCTAGCTCAGGGGTTATACAAACCATGTGACCTAAAACCGTTCTCCATATTCTGAACCCATAACCCATAACTTATCAGTCTAGCAGCTCCAAAGGCCTGGAGGCCTCTATTCTTGCTCTTTTGCTGTTGCATTGTCTCTGCAGCAAATTTGTAAATGGCAGATGAAAAAAAAAAAAACCGAACAAACAGAAGGCTTTGATATATGCCAAGGCTCTTCCTGCTAACGTATTAGCTCTTGCAGCTTTCCTCTTCACAATAACCATATTTATAGTCCTATCAATTATTGTACGACAAGTAGAAACACTAAATTATTTATAAATTAATACGGTAGAGCCCAAGCTGGTTTCCCTTTGAGACAAGTAAACGTAAATAGCTCTTCTGTTGTTTGCTGTATCTGATAAGAATCTCTCTCTCTCTCTCTCTCTCTCTCTCTCTCTCTCCCTCCCTCCCTCCCTCCCTCCCTCCCTCTCTCCTAGACTGCTGTTTTAAATGGACCATACAATGTAAAGATCTCATTTCAGTTTGACTGAGAGGTAATGCCTTTAAGCCATTGCTTTTATATGGATTTTTTTCACACACCCACACAAACAGACACCAGTTTTATGTCTCTGCTAGAATACAGTAATGTGCAGGGAGTTTATTGATTTATTTGCTGTAGTTGTGTGAGTCCACACGTTTATAATTAAGGAACCCATTGAACTCTTCAATGAAATGTGCACCTGTTTTCTACTTCTGTGCTTTCAACCAGGAGCAGGAGAAGACACAAGATGACGAGCATGGGTTTTGTTTCTAATTCTGAAAATACCTTATCTCCTATGACAACAGATGTGTTGGGAGATTTCTCCCCCCACCTCCGATGCACTATAATCCTGAAGATATTTCGGTTTAACTACTGCTGTAATTAATGTCTCATCCTATGTGGTCTTCTTACACATTTTAGCAATCTAGTTTTCTGGCAGGTGGATGTCCCCAAGCAGTCAGACTAATTAAGTGGATTGTAGGAAATTAACAAATCCTGTATGTAGCCTGGAGTACATTGGTCTTCATCCTAATCTTAGACTCAAGCATAAATGTTTCCTTCCAATATTAAGGTACATGAAATAAAGTGAAGGACAGATCATTATGCTACATCTACCTTCTTATCCCATTACTCTATGTTGCAATATCAAGATTTTGAGCTTCCTTCCTTCCTTCCTTCCTTCCTTCCTTCCTTCCTTCCTTCCTTCCTTCCTTCCTTCCTTCTCTGCCTTCCTTCCTTCCTTCCTTCCTTCCTTCCTTCCTTCCTTCCTTCCTTCCTTCCTTCCTTCCTTCCTTATTATTTAAGGGATATTTGTTTTCCATTCATCTTAGCATAGTTGATCTGCAATGGAATGTTTTAGCATTCCAAATTTGAAACTAACTCAGATTTATCTTCCTTCCTTCCTTCCTTCCTTCCTTCCTTCCTTCCTTCCTTCCTTCCTTCCTTCCTTCCTTCCTTCCTTCCTTCCTTATTTCTCTACCTCCCTGCCTCCTTCCTTCCCTTCCCTTCCTTCCTTCCTTCTTCTCTGTTTCCCTGCCTGCCTCCTTCCTTCCTTCCTTATTTCTCTACCTCCCTGCCTCCCTGCCTCCCTTCCTTATTTCTCTACCTCCCTGCCTTCCTTTCTTCCTTCCTTCCTTCCTTATTTCTCTACCTCTCTGCCTCCCTGCCTCCCTTCCTTATTTCTCTACCTCCCTGCCTCCTTCCTTCCTTCCTTCCTTCCTTCCTCCCCACCCCTCCCTCACACACAATGTACACACTTTTGCTGCCATTAGAGTCAGTCAGTTTTCATTATGTGTATGTACTTTGGCTCCTTCTTTTGTGATGGCATATAGATTAAGGTTTTGATGCTAGTATTACAGTACCTGAACACATTTCATTTTAAGGAAATAGCTGGATGCCATACACTAGGAACAATAAGTGAGGCCAAATTACAGAGGAAAATATATAAGTGCAGGGTAGAAGCAGACCTAGAGACAGCAAAGAAAAAGAAATAGCAAGAGATGGCTCAGTGGGAAACTCCAGAAAGGACAAAGAAGGAGTCCATGGACTCAGGAAAATGAGACTGTGCATCAAATGAAGGTTTAACCTGTACACTAATGAATTTATTAGTAATAAAACATAAATTATTTGCAATGGACAACTATTTATTTCCTAGTATAGTAATTCTTTCTGATTTCCTATTCAAGTGTTAAATAGTCCTACCCAGCTTTCTAAGCCATACTATCTTCATCTGGATTCTGTTGTAAAGGGGCTTAATAGGTTGATAGATGATAGATAGATAGATAGATAGATAGATAGATAGATATTTATTTATTTATTTATTTGGTAGCTTTTCTATGCCGCCCTACTCCCGCAGGACTCAGGGCGGCGTACAGCATTTTATACAAAAACTCCAAACAAAATTATTAAAAGCACTTAAAAACAATTAAAAATATAAATATACACACATCATACATACATGGGGGAGACATCAGGAATAAATCGTCTCAACTCACCCCTGCCTGCAGGAAGAGCCATGTCTTAATGGCTTTTCGGAAGGCCAGCAAGGTGGGGATGGTTCGGATCTCTGGGGGAAGTTGGTTCCAGAGAGCAGGGGCCCCCACAGAGAAGGCCCTCCCCCTAGGCCCCGCCAGTCGGCACTGTTTGGCTGACGGGACCTGGAGGAGACCCACTCTGTGGGACCTAACCGGTCGAAGGGAGGAATGCGGCAGAATGCGGTCCCGGAGATAACCTGGTCCTAAGCCATGTAGGGCTTTAAAGATGATGATCAGCACCTTGAATTGTATCCGGAGACCAATGGGCAGCCAATGCAGCTGGCGGAGTATGGGTGTTACGTGGGTAGATAGATAGATAGATAGATAGATAGATAGATAGATAGATAGATAGATAGATAGATAGATAGATAGATAGATAGATAGATAAATGCATGGAGATGAATAAACTCTTCATAAGCCATTGTTTATTACTGGAAAAAATCATGTCTATGCTATAATAGACATATTATAGACAGTTTTATTTTTAAAGGTTATGACCTTAGTAGATCTTTATTCAGAATGTATTTCTTTGCAGATACAGTATGTATGGTTAACCTCCAGGAAAAGAGGTAGCTTGCTGAGTGATAGAGAAGGTCCAGCAGTGCAACACTAGTTTTATTTAACCATACATATATTTTACAGAAAAGCAGAGTTAGAACAGACCTTGTTGAAAACAATTTCTGAACAAGATCTGTGTAAGATACAGAACATAAGAGTATGATCATCTTGAAATTAATGTTTTGTCTGTCCTATTCCTGTGTGTGTGTGTGTGTGTGTGTGTGTGTGTGTGTGTGTGTGTACGTACACACACAGATAGAGATAGAGATGATAGAGATGATAGAGATGATAGAGATAGAGATGATATAGATAGAGATATAAAGATAGAGATAGAGATAGAGATGATAGAGATAGAGATAGAGATAGAGATAGAGATGATAGAGATAGAGATAGAGATAGAGATAGAGATGATAGAGATAGATAGATAGATAGATAGATAGATAGATAGATAGATAGATAGAGAGAGAGAGAGAGAGAGAGAGAGAGAGAGAGAGAGAGAGAGAGAGAGAGAGAGAGAGAGAGAGAGAGAGAGAGAGAGAGAGAGAGAGAGAGATCTTTTATGGTTCTTCTAAACAACCACAGTTTAGTGGCTATTCAGATCAGAGGAAAATTCATTCCAGAGGGCAAGTCCTGGTAGATGACATTGTTTAACTGAAGAAACATGGAATGCATCAACCCTGAAGGATTGAATTGGCTAGCTGAGCAGATACTATGGGAAACAAGTGACCATTAAGTAATGAGACCCTATGCCATGTAGGGCTTTATATGTAACAACCTTGAATGTTTTTGAAATGTTTTCAAGTAAAGTAAATCTATTTATTTAGATGGATATATGGATGAAATTAATCTAGGATAGTGAAATTAATGCTACATTTTATAAACAATTTATTTTACAGAATTAACAGAATATAAAAGAATAACAGAATTAGAAGGGACTTAGAGGTCTTCTAGTCCAAAACCTGCTCAAGCAGGAGACCCTATACCATTCCAGACAAGAGGCTATCCAGTCTCTTCTTGAAAGCTGCCAGCGATGGAGCACCCATACCTTCTGAAGGCTAGCCATTCCATTGGTTGATTGCTCTCACTGTTAGGAAATTTCTCCTTAGTTCTAAGTTTGCTTCTCTTCTTAATTAGTTTCCATCCATTGTTTCTTCTCTTGCCTTTTAGTGCTTTGGAGAATAGCTTGACTCCCTCTTCTTTGTGGCAGCCCTTCAAATATTGGAACACTGCTATCATATCTCCCCTAGTCCTTCTTTTCACTAGACTAGACATACCCAATTCTAGGTTTTTTTTTTCAAATTTTCCATTTCTATCTTTTCAAATTTATATAGATATCTTTCTATCCGCTTATAGAATTTTCAATATATATTATATTACTGAAATAACCTTAATTGGTGAGAAATGTGGCAAAGAGTGTGATGATTGAAGGAATGTTGCATTCTACTGTTTAATGAGCATTCTATATTTACCATTCTTAGTTATCTAACTATATATCTATCATTTGTCTCTGTGATTCTAAGCACATAATAAAGTTTAAAGTTGTACAAAGATACCAGTGGATTCAGCATTCTACTTTTAAGTTTTAATGCCTAATTTTTTTTAATATGAGAAATGCTGACTAGAAGTAAAGATTTCTTATTGGAAAGTTATTCTCTCTCTAGTGTCAGGTATGTTTACAGGCACAATGTAGTTACTCACTTGTGAAATAAAGACTTATAATCAAAACTCCTTTCACCTTTATTACTCGTGAACAATAGCTGTAACTCTATTTTATGATGTTGACTCATGCAATCCTCTACATTAGGGGTGGGTTCCTCCCGGTTCGGACCGGATCGCCCAAACTGGTAGCGATCCGCTGGTGACATCACTGTCGGTGCCGTTCCGTGCATGCTGCCATCTTTTGTTGGGGGGATTTTGTGCAAATTTTCCCCTTCTGCAGCTTGAAAAAGCTTTTCATTTATGATAAGAGCTCCCTTTACTCTCATGAAATATGGATTTAAAAGGGATTGTCTTTTGCTTTTCATTTTGTTGGGTCCCCTCCCTGTGTTCATTTGCAGGAATCCCACATATCCAGAAAGAAAAATGTTAATGCTTAAAAATGAGTAATAGAATAAAGCCATATTACCCACTCAACAAAGGAGAATGCACTATTTTTATCTAATTATCATTAGCAATGTGGTGCCCGCATACAGATACTGAATATAAAATAGTAAGTTGTTGTATAAAGTTAAAATGTTGTTAAAAGGAACTGTTTAAACAAGTAAGTATAGAGCCAAACAGCTTTTAAATGCATGGTAAGTAGAAAGGGGGAGGTGTTTATCCCAGTGCTCCAGAAGGGAGGGGGGATAGATGACATCATAAGAGACAGCCAATCGAATCCTATTTAGCAGGGCCAGGAACTATAAAAGGCCTGGCTGAGAGAGATGTGGAGCTCTCTGTTTTGTGATAACTTTCAGGAGGGAAAGTTTAATGAGAAGAGCTGTGAAGAAAGCTCTCTGTCAGTGTGTGTAACTTCCATGAGGGAAGGATTTAGTGAGAAGAGCTGAGAAGAGCTCTGATTTGTGTAACTTCCAAAGAGGGAAGGATTATAGTGAATCTCTGCCTGAGTTTAACTGTCCAAGAAGGAGGTTAGCAGGAGAGAAAGATAGGCCCTAGGTAGTTCTGTGGGAAGCAGGAGCCAGGATCAGGGAACAAGATTGATTGATATATATTGAGTAATTTGTAGATAGAGATAAATGGTGAAACGTGCTCTTATCTATAGGCCTAGAAACAAAGAAGAACTGGATTTGCTTAGATTTAGTCAGGAAAGCAAAGAGAGTCTCTGAGGGGATGAAAAGAAAAAGGAAGAATTAAATAGCTGCTTGTGGCTGTAACAAATTCACTTGACAATTACTGAGAAGTTGTATTTTAAATAAACTGTTCTCTAGTTTGTTCAAGAAATGTGTCAATGTCTGTCTATTCTTCACATAAAGCAAATCTTAAACAATCCTGCAGAGCTTAGAGATATTGTAAAAGTAAAAGCAAGCCTCTAAAGAGAGAGATAAGTGAAACAGAGGGTGCGACCCTTGGTCAGGGAGATATAAAAAAGGAGAAAATTAAACACAAATCGCTACCAAGACATATAAAACAATAAACCTGACAAGAAGGAGACGGGTGGCATCCTCGCAATCAATAACTCAAAAGAAGCTTTGGTATGAATAATCATTTTGTAGACATCTTCACACCAATGAAGTGGGATGGATAAATGAACTCTATGTGAAATTATTAGTGTTCTGGCTATTTAAAAAAACCAGCTATAATGTACAGAAGAATAAGTTAATTCATTGCAGACATTTCCTTTACTCTGTCATCTGAACCAAAATAAACCTTGATTGCTAATAAGGAGACCCCTTATAATAGACCCCTATTATATTTTGATTCAAAACTCATATAAACTATACCTTTTGCTAACCATTGGGAGAAAGTCTCAATAAATGTGGAGGGGGGGAAATAAAAAAAAATGTTTAAGGTAAGAATGCAAAATTTTGCATGATTTTGAGCAGAAACCTGTCATGTTTAACAAGCAATAATAATTTAAATAATATGTAAGAAAGTAAATACTGTTTTTCCCCGAAAATAAGACCCTGTCTTATATTTTTTTGAACCCTGAAATAAGCGCTTGGCCTTATTGCCATGCACTCAAACGCCCAATTGGGCTTATTATCAGGGGATGTCTTATTTTGGGGGAAACAGGGTAGCAGTGCTATCTGTATCAGAATTTCTGGGTAATTCTGGATCAGAATTATGTAGCAACAGAATAGATGATCTCTTTAGCCAAGAAGCACCTAAAACTTTGACCTCATGTTATACAGTAGTTATTAACAGACAATGATAATATGGGGATTATTGTTATCTTCATTATAATTGGTCACAGAGTTAGCCAGATACTCAGGCTGCATTTGGCATTTTTGTCTACCTATCAAGTCCTTCCAGAGGACCTGGGATAAGCAAATGTTCTTGTTTAATAATATTCAAGATATCATCACTGGTTGTAAGCTGCTGGATATCACTGAAGATGTCTTTTAATCCATTAATGTTTGTAGCATTGTGTGGCTTACTTTCAGGTAACAATCAATGTTCAAATTAGGGTATGAATATTAGAAACATAAAGCAATTGCTCCATGTAATCTTGCAGGGTTCTATTAGGAAGCAGTTAATAAATATGGCTTTGATTAACATTGATTCCTACAATCCTGAAATACTTTGATTTCATTTAAATGAACTTGAACTTGTGAAGATTAATGGAACACTTAATCATGCTGCATCCAACTTGTATGAGGAAGAGATTATAAACAGAGATTTTATCCCATTTAAAGCCTTATGGCTGAAAAAAGAGAAAGAAAAAATGGTATTTCGTTATTTCTCTCCACCCATTTTATTTTTCTGACTCTTCTCGTCATTTTCTCCTATTGAAAAGATTGAACTGAAAAGATTGGATTGAAAAGAGGAAAATGAGTGATAAATATTTGCTCATCTGCTACAAACTGCAACGATGGGAAAAAAAGTAATGATGAAATGTATATTGTGATATCTCGATGCAAAACATGGATTTTTTAAAATTAGCATCCTAATGTCAGATGCAAGTATCTAAATCACATGGTTTGCATCCTATCATAAAGAGCATTTATCATTTGTCTTCTCCTGTGGATCCCTCTGCTCCCCTTATGAAAATTTAAAGGATCTTGGTTCCTGAGGTGGGGTAGACTATTGTGCTACATTTTACAAGACTGCCTTTTGGTAATAGGTTTCATGAAAATAATGCAAACTAACACACATTATCTATTTTGTAACCTTCGCAGAATGAGTCATTATGCAAAAGACAAATATCTGAGAATGACACAATTATGTGTTTTTTTAATGAACTTTTGGGACAACAGACATCCTCTTCTCTTAAGGCTGTCAAACTCATGGCCCGGGGGCCGGATGTGTCACAGGCTGGCCACAGCCATGCCCGGTTTAGCAAAGGGGAAAAAAGTTATGATACATCACATGATGCCATGATCAGAGGTGGGTTTCAGCAGGTTCTGACCCGTTCTGGAGAACCGATAGCGGAAATTTTGAATAGTTCGGAGAACCGGTAGCAGAAATTTTAAGTAGTTCAGAGAACCAGTAAATACCACCTCTGACTGGTCCCGTCCCCATCTATTCTCTGCCTCCCAAGTCCTAGCTGATCGGGAGGAAATGGGGATTTTGCAGTATCCTTCCCCTGGAGTGGGGTGGGAATGGAGATTTTACAGTATCGTTTCCCTGCCATGCCCACCAAGCCACGCCCACCAAACCACGCCACACCCACCAAGCCACGCCCACAGAACCGGCAATAAAAAAATTGAAACCCACCACTGGCCATGACGATGCGAGTTTGACACCCCTGTATTAGTGCATTGTTGGATAATGACCAACAAGGAAACTTTCTCAGAAATTGTGAACATTTGGAATGTGAGAAAGTTAGGACATTTTTTGTCTTAGATTACATTCTGGCAGGGGTATCACGGTGGTTCAGTGGTTAAGACGCTGGGCTTGTCGGATGAAAATCCAGCAGTCCAGGATTGAGACCCAAGCACCATGTAATGGTGTGAGCACCTGTCCTCACCCTAGCTCCTACCAATCTAGTAGTTCGAAAGCATGCAAATGCAAGTAGATAAGTAGGTACCACTTTGGTGGGAAGGTAACAGTGCTCCATGATGTCAGGCTGGTCTTCAGACCGCTCTGGCTCAATGGCCTTGAAATGGGGAGGAACACTGTCTCCTATAATCAGCCACCATAGGGGAGTAAAATCCACAGGGACTCCTTACAATCTGGGAGTTTGCATAATTTTTTTTTGAAATAACCATATTCTTCAAACAACATTATTAAGGAGGAAAGAAGATAAAGTGAAAGAAACTAACTCTAAGTAGTCCTCAACGTAGGACCACAATTGAGCCCAAAATGTACGTTGTTAAGTGAGACATTTGTTAAGTTAGTTTTGCCTCATTTTACTTGTCACAGCTGTTAAGTGAATCCCTGCAGCTGACAAGTTAGTAACACGGTTGTTAAGTGAATCTGGCTTCGCCATCTATTTTGCTTGTCAAAAGTTTGCAAAAGGTAAGTAACCACATGACCTTAGGTATAGCAACGGTCATAAGTATGAACCAGTTGCCAAGCATCTGAATTTTGATCACATGACCATGGGGCTGCTACAAAAGTCGTAAGTGTGAAAAATGGTCATAAGTCACTTTTTTCAGTGTCGCTGTAACTTTGAACAGTCACTAAATGAACTGTCGTAAGTTGAGGACTACCTGTTCATAAACTATTTGTAGCTGGAGACATTCTCTTGGTGATTAACAACATAGTAATTCTTTTTTAATCTTTTTTCCCCCTAAGAAATACAGTGTTTGAGATTTGGAACACCAATAATTAACATGGAAACATTCAGAAATGGTTTTTAAAGAAATGGTTTTAATCTTTAAAAGAACAATAGAAAAGCAAAGTGTTTAGGCTGACAGATCTTTATGTTTTCTTAGAATAAGGCTACAATAAAAATTACCTTTCAGTATTTTCTTAATTATTTATTTGCACATTTGCTAGGAATAATAAAAATCATTGCATTTTAATCACAAATGTAATAAAACGGATACATACTCATTCATTTATCTGATTTTTATTGCAATGGCTAATTCTGTCTAAATATTTCTACACAAGTTATAAGTATGTCTGTAAGGCACCCATGGTGGAAATACTAAACTGTGAAATGGAACATCCTATTTTATATATGCAAACAGGGCTGTCTGAAACAATTTGGCTTTGCACAGACACACACAATAAAAGAATACATTAGCTTTGATTGCTCCTAATTGCAGCTTTGAGCTAGCATTTTCTCCTTTTGAGTTCACTGTATCATTTTTGTCAGTACAATTCCTGGAAACTCCTTAATCCATTAAATGGCATAGCCTAGAATTTTAATCTTAAGGCTTTTATAGTTAAAAATAAAATTTAAAACCCTATACATATAATTTACTGCTGGCTAGAATATCTAATCTTTACTTACTGCATAGGTGATAACCATTTGTAGATTTTTTAAAAATCCTTTGATCTACGTATGTAGCCTTCTAAAATTGGCTATGTTTCCATTAGAGAAAAGAGGTATAAAATCACAACTAGATAGCAATAGCAATAGCACTTAGACTTATATACTGCTTCACAGTGCTTTACAGCCCTCTCTAAGCGGTTTACAGAGTCAGCATATTGCCCCCAACAATCTGGGTCCTCATTTTACCCACCTTGGAAGGATGGAAGGCTGAGTCAACCTTGAGCCTGGTGAGATTCGAACTGCCAAATTGCAGGCAGTTGGCAAACAGCAGAAGTAGCCTGCAGTACTGCATTCTAACCACTCTGCCACCACAGCTCCTAGATCCTGAACTAAGGAGCCTTAACTCTGAAAAGTATACCATCATTCACTTTGTCTGGATTCGTATACTGCACTGGATCATATTTTGTTAAATCATAACCATTTATTTTATGTGTCCACAAAACACACTAAAACCCAAGGTGAGCTAACTATGTAACAGCCTGGAACAATATGTGAAGCCAACCACTATCGTCCAAACCTAACTATCTCCTCTTCTCATATGTTTTGCCAAGTGTCAGGGCAACAATGAGCTGCCCAGGCAATTAGTTCTTTTGGCTCAAGAGACAATAAGCACACCAGTGAATAATAACAATAAAATATTTATTATTAATTCAAGCAAACAGATTTAAAAGCTTAACATAAAAGGACAGTTTTTCCCCAAATGCCATCACTCTGCTTAACAACTAGTTCCCACAACATTGTCAAATAATTTACTAAGACTGTATTACTGTTATTCTTCTCTTCCTTACTAGTATCTATCTCTTCCCACTTATTACTACAACCATGCTTGTATCTTTCAATTATATTGTTTTTATTTGTTACCTAGTATGATTTGATAGCTTACTAGTAACCTTGACTATCACTAAGTCTTGTATATTTTATTCTCCTTATGTACACTGAGAGCAGTGGTGGATTCCTACCAGTGCGGTCCACTCTATAGCACCGGTAGTGGCCCGCTGGTGACGTCACAGTACCAGTGCAGTCGGTTTCCAATGCCTGGCTGCCCCCATTAAAAAAATTTTTTTTACATTTTTTTTTTTAAAAATTTCTTCGGCGCATGCCCAGAAGCCGAGTTTCCGGCACTGCTCATGCACTGCCTTCCTAACCCACAGTGAGTCCAAGCAGGGGAGGATGGCTGAGGGAGTGCGTAAGACATTGAAAGAGTGCAATATGCACTCTTAAATGGGTTTAAGAGTGCATATTGTTTATAATTCAGATGACCAATGCAAGCAGTCAGTGGGAAACAGAATTTTAATTTGAAAAGTTATATAAAAGTCAAGAACATGGAAAAACTGTCAACACTGAAATTCACATAAATGTCTCTTTTTTCCCTTTTTTATCTACCTGTTCTCGAAAGAAGGAAAGAAAGAAAGAAAGAAAGAAAGAAAGAAAGAAAGAAAGAAAGAAAGAAAGAAAGAAAGACATTATTATAAATAAGCAATGTTTCTATTAAGTTTCTTAATAAACCAAATAGAATAGACCAGGAAAAAATATTATAGGATAGCATCATTTCTTACTGTAGAATTTAGGCTGCTATCAAGGACTAAATTCCAAGTGAATACAGTTTATTTCTCCAACGGTTACATCATTCAAGATGATAGTATTGAGGCCATTCCAATTTCAACTCACACTTCAAAAAGCCAATAGTTTGGAAATTAAGTGCTTAAGATTTGTGCAACCAAAACTATAAAGACCTTGCTGAATCTTGTAGGTTATTATGGGTAAATCACTTACACTTTCTCTAGCTATTGAATTCAAGACAGACATATTTAGGGAAAGACTGAATAGGTGCAGCTACTCTAATCATTTCAGAGAAACGTTCCTGAAGATATTACAAGTAATGGAAATATAATGCATCTCTAGTTTAGTCGGTCAAGTCACAGGAAGTGCTATTGCTGTATTATAAATTTTCAGTATGTTCTCCTTCTCCTTCTCCTTCTCCTTCTCCTTCTCCTTCTCCTTCTCCTTCTCCTTCTCCTTCTCCTTCTCCTTCTCCTTCTCCTTCTCCTTCTCCTTCTCCTTCTCCTCCTTCTCCTTCTCCTTCTCCTTCTCCTTCTCCTTCTCCTTCTCCTTCTGTGTCTGGATCTGTAGTAGAAAGCTCAGTATCACTCCCTGCATCTCTGCTACCTGCTGGCCCTTGGAATTAAGTAAATAGAGAAACACAGAGTAACAATTTTTAACTTTGAAGAGTATAGAATGGAACCATAGAGTTAACAATATCTATATATTGTCTGTCTGTCTGTCTGTCTGTCTGTCTGTCTGTCTGTCTGTCTGTCTGTCTGTCTGTCTGTCTGTCTGTGGAATCTGCCTTTTTGTACACTGCCTTGACTGATAAAGACCTGACTTTGACCTTTTACAATCATCTTTTTTAGATATCTGAAAATATCCAAAGCCTTCTGTTCTCAAGGCTAAACGTTTCCAGTCCTAATTCCGTCATATGAATTTCTTAAGAAATACCCTTCACAAAGATTGTTCCAGTTGCTTTGAATCTTGCTTTGAAGTGGGGTATTCAGGATGGGACATATTGACAACTGTCAAAATGATATAGAGAATACATCTCAGCTAGTGCATTGGCTACGGGATGCAGGAACCGGCACTGTAGGTAGGAACACTATTTTCCTCAACAGTGAGGTAGAGGCCAAAAGACATTCTGTGATTTCCCAATGAAGAAAACCAAGTGATTGTTGTCATTGCCCCCCCCCCCAAAAAAACCCACCATGGAATACTGAGAACAAGAAAAATAGTCATCTGAAACTCTTTTAAAAATAGCAAATAATAATAATAATGGGCTATGATGTCCATCATTGAAAAACTTCATTCTGCTTGTCTACAAATTCCTATAAAAAGAAGTGATATATCATATCATTGTCTTGATTACTAATATGGTTTGACTACAATAATGCAATCTATGTGGGCTGCCTTTAAAGTCCAATCAAAAGTTGCAGTTAATGCAAAAAAGCCTGTTTGTTTGTTTGTTTGTTTGTTTGTTTGTTTGTTTATTTATTTATTTATTTATTTATTTATTTATTTATTTATTTATTTATTTATTTATTTGTTTGTTTGTTTGTTTATTTGTTTGTTTGTTTGTTTGTTTGTTTGTTTGTTTGTTTGTTTGTTTGTTTGTTTGTTTATTTATTTATTTATTTATTTATTTATTTATTTATTTATTTATTTATTTATTTATTTATTTATTTATTTATTTATTTATTTATTTATTTATTTATTTATTGAGTTTATAGGCCGCCCAACTCCATGTAGGGCTTTAAAGGTGATAACCAACACCTTGAATTGTGCTCGGAGACCAATAGGAAGCCAGTGCAGCTCGCGGAGGATAGGTGTAATATGGGTGTACCTAGGTACACCCTTAATAGCTCGCGCAGCTGCATTCTGTCTTCTCTTCAGAAGACATTCAGGAGAAACATATTACATCTCTACAACAGGGCCTACATTGGCTACTAATTGGCTTTCGGATGCAATTTTAATTTGCTGGTTTTGACCAATAAAATCCTTTATGGATTGGCATCTGGATATCTGTAAACTGCTTGCTCCAACCTGAATTATTCCAATTTGGAATTGATCATCTAGGACAGGGGTGGGCAAACTACAGCTCTTTTTTTTATTTTTTTTTATTATTATTTTTGTTTTTTTTTTATTGAAAAAGTTTTATTAGTACAAAGTACAAACATTTTTTAATTTTTCTCCCCACCCCCACCCCCTTCCCTCCCCCGCTCCCCCCCGGACTTCCCAGAGAGAACACAGGGCATAATATCAGTAATTACAGAAGAAAAAAGAAAAAGGAAAAACCCCTCAACTCCAAATTACACATTTCTAGCGTCATTAAATTTCTATATTTTATATTATTTCCCATATAATTCTAAAAAATAAAAAATAAAAATTAAAAATATATTAATTATATAATCTAGGTTATACAAAGGAAGGAAAACAATTTCTCCCTCCTCCTTTCAATCACCTTTCTAGATCTATAAAAAATTTTAATAATACTAAATCTTTAAAAAAACATTAATAACAATAATAATCTCATAATTAACTAAAACCAAGAGAATTTTACATAGCTAATATCAAGATATTAAATAATAATACCTTTAAATTTCATCGTAACAACATAGTATTCTAAAGCAACTTATTAATTCAAATAAAACTAAAAAAGTATTACATGTCTACATATTAAATAATAAAACTTTTAAGTTTCATCATAACATAATATTATTATACAACGACTTTAATTCATAATAAAAAATATTAAGTAATAATACCTTTAAGTTTCTCATAATAACATTATCATACAACAACTTATTAGCTCAGATAAAAAATTATTACATGTCTACATATTAAATATTAAAGCCTTTAAATTTCATCATAACCACATAATATTATTGTTCAACAACTTGTTAATTCATAATAAAAAGATATCCTTAAAGGTAATATTAATAATAATAATAATAATAATAATAATAATAATAATAATAATAATAATAATAATAATAATAATAATAATAATAATAATAATAATAATAATAATAATAATAATAATAATAATAATAATAATAATAATAATAATAATAATAATAATAATAATAATAATAATAATAATAATAATAATAATAATAATAACAATAAAAATAATAACAATAGTAATAATAAAAATAATAATAATAATAGTAAAAATCTAAAGAAGAGAGAGAGAAGAACAAAAACCTAAGACAAATGGAAAAAAAATCCTTCCTTTAAAACAATTTTTAAAATCTAATTGTAATAATTTAAAACTCAATAGTTTTAATTAGAAATTAAGAACTCCAATTCTTAAAAAATTATTAAAAAAAAGAAAAAAAAAGAAAAAAAAATTTCTTTCCTTTTTAAAAAAAAAGAAAGAAAAAAGGAAGAAACAACAAAAAAAAAGAAAAAAGGAGAAGAAGAAAATACAATTATATTATCTCCATCCATCTAATACATATCAACACTACTTCTCTTTATATCTTATTGGTTGCCTCCTTTTGTATCTTGATGATTTTGAATTTATCAGCTCCTCTTCCATCTGATCCCAGTACTCCATCTCCTTTTTCACATCTTTCTGGCTCTGCGAATCCCTTGAACTCTTTAAGGTTATTTCATTTTGATCCAATAAGGATGACTTTTCCTCCTTGTCTTCTTCTACATTCATACGTTTTTCTTCTGGAATTTTAGATATATCAGCCTTTAAAATATTAACATAAAATTCGGTAGCTTTGTTTATCGTATTCAGCCGGTATCTTTTCTCCAAAAATTTCACCGTAACGCCTGTTGGTGCTTCCCATTTGTATTGTAAATTCAATCTTTTAAGTTCATCAATCAAAAAAGTAAATTCTTTTCTAGCTTTAAGCATTTTAAAGGGAATTTCTTTCCAAATCTTAAGTTCCTGACCATTCACCTGAAGATTATTCTTAAATGTCGCCTGGATAATTCTGTTCCGTAAGACTCTTGTAGTAAAATATATAACAACGTCCCTTGGTAAATGTTTTTGTTTTGCATGCCACGACTTGACCCTGTATATCTTTTCAATTTGTGTAGCCAGCTCATCTTTAGAAATTCCAGAAACCTGTACCAAGGCCTCAATCATTCTTCCCTTCAGATCATCATATAAACCTTCTTTCAACCCCCTTACTCTAATAGCAAATTGCGTTCTTCTAAACTGTGACATCAACACCTCTGTTTCAAAATTTGCAATATCCTTTTTAAATTTGTTTATATATTCCACCGAGGTTGCCAACGCTTGTTTATTTGTTTCAATACAGTCCTCCAAAAAATCAACATTTGTTGCTAAACCTTTGCAAACCTCTAACATGTCCATCCGTAGCTGCTTTTCCATATTCTTCAAAGCTTCCTGCATTTTATTTTCTATTTCAGTAATTTTTTGATTAAATTCCAAAATTAAATCTTGTTTCATAATCTTTAAAGTATTTAATAAATTTTCCGATGTCAAAACTTGTGGAGGTGTTGATTCAGTAGCAAGTTGCATTTTAGAAGTATAAGCAGAGGGGTAAATAGACCTTTTATTCAAGGCAATCATTCCATATTTTGAAGCCATTGTTATAATTCCAAAAAAATTGATCTAAAAACACCAAATCACTATCAGTTGTTATAATCCAAAATTGAGAGTCAAAAATAAAAACCAGTTTTCAAATTCAAAAATTTCCCAAAGTCCAAAGGCCACAAACAGAACACAAATAACTTTCACTTCTTCTTTATTATACTTCCAAAAAGGTGCAAAGGAGAGTCAAATCTAAAAAAATTCTGCCAATTTCCAGGACAAATAGTCTTTTGTAATTTATTTATATTAGTAAAATTATCAATTACTGTTATAATCCAAAGTCACGGAGCAGAGAATAAAAAATCAATTTTCAAAATTTCCACAGGAGAAAAACCAGAAAAAAAAAAATCAATCTTTCCAAACTTGAAACCATTTTTATATTTCCAGAGAAGTATAAAAAAAAGCCATAACTCTAAATAAAATTCTTTCCAGTGTACAAGATAGAGAGTTTTTTAATTTCCACAATCAGGAGACAGAGAAAAAAAAATCAGTCTTCAAAGTTATAGTTTTCCATAAGAGAAAGAGCCACAAACAAACAAGGCAAGAATCACCTTCACTTTTCTTCCCAACTTCTTTAAAACGCCTTAAAAAGCCAGATCTCTAAAAAAATACTTTCCACTTTCAAAGGCAAATAATCCTTATTTTTGTCAGTTATCAGAGAATATAAGAAGGACAGCCAGTTTTCAATTTTCAGAACAAAGAGTTTCCATAAGAGAAAAAAAAAACCACAAGCAAAACGGAAATCACTTTCACTTCTCCTCCTTCAAACGCCATATTGTTACATATTAAATGCTACTTTGTTTCTTCAAATAGAAGTTAGCCGAGGGTTTTAAAAAGAGAAAAAAAAATCCATACTTGCCCAGCAAAGCCCCTAGTTCTCTCTGTCTGCCTCTTTAACTGCACAGAAAAAAAGTTTTAAAAATCCTCTTCTAGAGGCAGCGGCGGCTTCGGCGTCTAGCTCCGCAAAAGCGGAGATTTCCTGGCTCCTGGAGCTAGGGGCAGGCTACCTGGGGAGCCTTCCCTTCGCGCCCCTGGATGACTCCTAGGGCGCTACGGGGGCTCTACCCCACCTGCCACTCTCTCCTCTCTCCCCTATGTCCGGGGCAGAGATATTCTGAGCTGCCAGACAGCTGTTCTGGCGGCCCGGCAGGGAGTCGGAAAGGCGTTCTGAAGGAAGAACGCCATCGGCGCCGAACACCAAACCGGAAGTCGGCAAACTACAGCTCTTTGAGGACCTGTGGACTTCAACTCCCAGATCTCCTGAGCCAGCCATACATGTATGCATGGCTGGCTCAGGAATTCTGGGAGTTGAAGTCCACAGGTCCTCAAAGAGCTGTAGTTTGCCTACCCCTGATCTAAGAAGTTAATCATCCAGGGAAAAAGTATGTATTCCTAGTATTCTGTTATTATAAACATAGGACGCTGAAGTAAAAAGGCATTGCTTTTCAGTAACTACAGTAATTATCTGGAACAGTCTACTGAGTGGCTCTGGATATTGCCTCCTAAGGACCATGACAACTGTCCCTCCTTGGTTCTTGAGGGAGAAAAATTAACTCCCTCAGAACGGGTTCGCAATTTGGGAGTCCTCCTAGATCCACAGCTAAAATTAGATCAACACCTTACAGCTGTGGCTAGGGGGGCTTTTGCACAGGTTCGCCTGGTGCACCAATTGCGACCATACTTGGAGAAGGAGGCTCTACTCACGGTCACTCACGCCCTTGTCACCTCTAGATTGGACTACTGCAATGCGCTCTACATGGGGCTGCCCCTGAAGAGTATTCGGAGACTTCAACTGGTGCAAAATGCAGCTGCGCGTGCTGTGGTGGGTGTTTCAAGGTACACCCACGTAACACCCATACTCCGCCAGCTGCATTGGCTGCCCATTGGTCTCCGGATACAATTCAAGGTGCTGATCATCATCTTTAAAGCCCTACATGGCTTAGGACCAGGTTATCTCCGGGACCGCATTCTGCCGCATTCCTCCCTTCGACCGGTTAGGTCCCACAGAGTGGGTCTCCTCCAGGTCCCGTCAGCCAAACAGTGCCGACTGGCGGGGCCTAGGGGGAGGGCCATCTCTGTGGGGGGCCCTGCTCTCTGGAACCAACTTCCCCCAGAGATCCGAACCATCCCCACCTTGCTGGCCTTCCGAAAAGCCATTAAGACATGGCTCTTCCTGCAGGCAGGGGTGAGTTGAGACGATTTATTCCTGATGTCTCCCCCATGTATGTATGATGTGTGTATATTTATATTTTTAATTGTTTTTAAGTGCTTTTAATAATTTTGTTTGGAGTTTTTGTATAAAATGTTGTACGCCGCCCTGAGTCCTGCGGGAGTAGGGCGGCATAGAAAAGCTACCAAATAAATAAATAAATAAATACTTGCATAGATCACACTGGTGCCATTCCTGAATGGGTACAGAAAGATTCTGAAGATAGAGAAATTGTTTTGGCCTGACTGGAACCAGGATTTATGTCATTTATGTCTCTTACATCACTGTTAGGCAGTATTGTTTCAAGATTGCTTTTTTAATTCTTTATTTATTTTTATTCATCATAGATGTATATGGAGATTCTCAGTCATCCAGGTCATGGTTGTCCCAAAGGTGCTTTTTCCAGAGGCAACTGGACTTTCTGGTTTTTCTTTGAAGACACTTCACTTCTCATCCAAGAAGCTTCTTCAGCTCTGACTGGATGGTGGGGAATGGAAGGATTTATATTCCTTGCAGACAGCTGGTCATTTGCATTCTTATAGCGAGTCATCATGGCACAACATAGGAGAACAAATCCACCAGGGCTAGATTCAGCATTCCATCTGCATTTAAAAGACAAAGGCCACTCTTTCAAAGACTGTGAGTACAAAAGTTAAAAATGTACTATTCACATTGAGAGTCTAAGCTGAGAGCTTCAATGGTGCAACTGTAAAGCATCTATGTGTCAGAATGGTCAAACAAGTGGCAACTTCAAACCTCAACCAACAAATGCTCTGTCTTACACATTGGCAAAAAAAATCAGAACACAAAATACAAACTGGATGGACACGATCTTGTAGACGATTCTCATTCTGTTAAAGACCTTGGAGTACTCATCTCTAATGATCTAAGTGCCAGAGCCCACTGTAACAGCATTGCCAAAAAAGCATTAAGAGTTAACCTAATCTTGTGCAGCTTCTTCTCTGCTAATATTGTACTTTTAACTAGAGCATACAAAACATTTGCTAGACCAATTCTTGAATACAGCTCATCTGTCTGGAACCCGCACTACATATCGGACATTAATGCAATTGAAAATGTCCAGGGATATTTCACAAGAAGAGTTCGCAACAGAATACCTTATGCCACCAGACTTAAAATTTTGGGCTAAGACAATTTGGAACTACGCCGTCTTGGGTCTAACCTAAGTGTAGCACATAAAATTATTTATTATTACTTGTATTTATATGCCGCTCAACTCTGCAAGGACTCTGTAGCATTATCTGCTACAATGTCCTACCCGTCAATGACTACTTCAGCTTCAACCGCAACAATACATGAGCACACAATAGATACAAGCTTAAGGTAAACGGCTCCAAACTCAATTGCAGAAAATACGACTTCAGCAGAGTGGTCAATGCCTGGAATACGCTACCAGACTCTGTGGTTTCTTCCCCAAATCCCCAAAACTTTAACCTAAGACTTTCTACTATTGACCTCACCCCATTCCTAAGAGGTCTGTAAAGGGCATGTATAAGCTCACCAATGTGCCTACCATCCCTGTCCTAATGTTCCCATGTACTCAAAATCGTCTGTATACATGTATACATGTTTACACTTTTACTGTAATCTTATATATGCTTGACAAAATAATAAATAAATAAATAAATGTTTTCCAAAGTATTGCCTTCATACTGGGTCAAGAGATAGGTTGCCTATACATTCAAAAAAGAGAGAGGGGAGGTGGAAGAAAAACCCTTAAATAGTCATATGGTGATCTTTGTGGTGAAATTTGATTGAAAATTATTTAGTAGAATTTTAAATAGCCAAAGTATAAGTCAATGTCTTTAGTGTAGTTGCCAATCAGAATAGTTGATCCACTAATCTCCAAAATATTAGTTGTCAAATTATTTACATTCTTCAACAAACTTCAGGTGCTTTTATAAATGAATTACAACTTTACAAAGCTAAAGTGTTTTCCTTTTATGAGCTATACACCAAAACAAAATGACCAGGGGAAGAATGAACAGAATTATTCTGCATGAAGTAAAACTATGACTAACTAATAGGTAGTAATCTTCCATTCTCAAAATGATTGTGTGAATTACCATTGTATTGATTCCAGCAATAGCACTGTGTGGTTCAACTTACACTTTCATTTAAAGTCAGCTACTAAATAGAATTAAAATCCAACCAAATTGTTTTGTCCCTTCCTCACCTCCTCTTTAGAAATAAACAGACATAGTCAATCCCTAGCTATAAAATATACTTTACGGTAGCATTTTACGCCCATTTTAATAGGATTTTTGTGAATCTATAGAAAGATATTCAGGAAAATGAATCTGTCTATTGATCAATCCATAAAACTAATCAATTAATCTATTTATCCATCTCATTATATGTTGACCCAAATTTATATCTTGGGAAATTCAATGTTCCTGTTAAATAAAATCCAGGCTGGACACTCAAACACAAAAGAATTATGGATCCTTTCTCCTTTCTACAGCTTTTTAAAATCTAGGTGTGACATGCTGGGAAATACCGATTAGTACAAAAGCAGGGATCACAATATATTGATCAATTCCCAAGTTCAAAATAAATTAACATTTTTTAATCAAGACATGAATGAGTTTTGAAAAAAAATCAGTGGCTGATTTAAACTTAAACCAAGTTTAAACTTGGTTTAAACTTGCTTCTAAATTCATGCCCTTTAAAAAAAAAGAGTTATATCAATATAATTTTTGAGATTGTATTTTAAAAGGTAAAACATCCCACAAAGTAAAAAATGGATTTAATTTTGAAATAACATTAAAAAATGCTACCAAGTATTACAGGTGGCCAGCACCTTAATCAATCATTCTCTTTAATAGTCTCCATTATGAAATTCAAATTAGTTTTTACATCTGTAGGACATGACCAGACTGTGCCTGGTGGCGCAGTGGTTAAAGTGCAGCACTGCAGGCTACTTCAGCTGACTGCTAGTTCAGCAGTTCAGCTGTTCAAATCTCACCGGCTCAAGGTTGACTCAGCCTTCCATCCTTCTGAGGTCGGTAAAATGAGGACCCAGATTGTTGGGGGCAATATGCTGAACTTTGTAAACCGCTTAGAGAGGGCTGTAAAGCACTATGACGTGGTATATAAGTCTAAGTGCTATTGCTATTGCCTGCAGGAAGGGTCAAGTGTGTTGTAAGCCATGAATCCCTGCACACCCACAAGTCCAGCCCACCTTGAATGCTTCTTAATTCCCTTGACTGTTAGTAGCTCAGATTTTGTAGAGAGCTTAAGTTTGCAATAAATCTTTATTCTCATTTGAACTGCATGAATCTCCTGATTTCCCCGGCATTTGTCAACATCCTTCTCTAAGAAACTGGTGGAAATTGGAAGCCCATTGATTTAATCAAATCAATATTACAGAAATAGGACACTAATCCAAATTAGCTTTAGAGTGAGAGAAAAAAAATCAATTAGAATGGCAGCAGAGAATGATTGGGAGTTTCACTCAACATCCTTTCCGCTTTCCTTTGCATGCCATTCAACTTTTTTTTTTGCTATGCTTATCTGTTTATATTTGTTTACAGGAATAGTATATGTCAACTTTATTAATTAGCCCTACCAGGATATATATATATATATATATTCAGAGGCCCAGATCCCATATTGATAGACTAGATTTCCAATTTAAATTGTCCACTCCGTCAGTTCTGTTCTGAATAGAACAGAAACAAGTTATTATAAATGAGACAGTGTGTGTTCCAATATGTGAAGTGGTGAATTCCCTAAACATGTATGTTCTGCCTCTAATTAACACTTTGCTTGATTGCTTGCTTGCTTATTTATTTATTCTACCAATTGCTAGGCCCTGACATTAAAACATCAGTATTACAAGCAAATAGCATGCCTCATATTTAAAACATTAAAATATAGCCAAAAAAAAAAGAATTAAAAATGTTCACCCAAAGATTAAAGCCAATGACTACTTTAAAGCAAAATGTCCAGTGCCTTCTGGATATCAGAAAGAAGGAGGACATTCTATAAGGTAGGGGCAACTGCTGAATCTAAAAATATACATACACATACATACATACATACATACATACATACATACGTACGTACGTACGTACGTACGTACGTATGTGTATGTAGTGTCATATATATATATATATATATATATATATATATATATATATATATATATATATATATATATATATATATATATATATATATATATATATATATATATATAGTGTCATATATATATATGTGTGTGTGTGTGTGTGTGTGTGTGTGTGTGTGTGTGTGTGTGACAATTTTTTTATATATATAGGCAATCGTATATCAAGTGATCCTACATCAGCAGTGAAATCTACTTACCTTCCCTACCAGTTCTGAAGCGCACATTTTGCGTTTCACGCAAAATGTCATACATGTGTTTTCACCCTCTGCACATCTACAAATGACTTTGCGCATGCGCAGAGGGTTAAAAAAAAGAAAATGGCTATGTCCGGGTGGGTGGGTGGAGCCTTGCACTGCCGTCGCTACCGATTCTCCGAACCACCGACAGCCGCCACTACCGGTACGCCCGAACCAGGCCAACCGGTAACATTTCACCCCTGCCCTACATATATGCTAGATCTAGTTGTAAATGTTCAGTGTTGTCCTTACAAAAGGACATTAGTAAGGACAGCTATCCCCTACTGACTTTAAATGTCATCATGACTCTGCCCTTGTTTAATTTATTCAACATTTTGGCCTTTTCAGAGATATCTGATCAGAACAATTTTGCCAGTAAGATAATACATAGAGCATTAACCTTTCTGTCCATGCATAGAAGCTGAAGCTTCACTGTAAGACTAGAGTGAATCATTTTTTTCTATTTGTTTTATTTGTCAAGCATATATGATTATAAGCAAAGTATAAACAGTAAAACATGATTGAATATATATGTAATAGTACAAGCATGAATAAGAATAAAAGAGGTATGAATATATGGGTACATTCGGACAGGAACGGTAGGCATGATTGGGTGCTTATGCACGCCCCTTACCGACCTCTTAGGAATGGGGTGAGGTCGATGGTAGATAATCTGAGGTTGAAGTTTTTGGGGTTAGGGGAAGAAACTACTGAGTCAGGTAAAGTGTTCCAGGCATTAACTACTCTGTTGTTGAAGTCGAATTTTTTGCAATCAAGTTTGGAGCGGTTTACATTAAGTTTGTATCTATTGTGTGCTCGTGAATTATTGCGGTTGAAGCTGAAGTAGTTGTAAACAGGTAGGACATTGTGGCAGATAATTTTGTGAGCTACACTTATGTCATGTTTTATATCCATGACAATAAAGTCTTTATTTAAAGAATTAATTGATGAAGATGCTACGTATTTCCATACATGGTGGACATGTAAAAAAATTAAGGCTTTTTGGATAAAAATATGGTGGATTATTCAAAATATTCTAAAGAAAAAGATTAAATTTACACCACAGTTTTTTTTGCTGGAAATAATTACAGATTGTACTGTAATAGAGACTAAGTTGGTTTTGAATTTAATAACAGCTGCCAGGTTACTGGTGGCACAGTATTGGAAGAAGGATGACCCACCTACCAACGAGGAATGGACACTAAAAGTTGTGCATTTGGCAGAGATGACAAAAATTTCATCATATCTTAAAGACCACTCAAATGAAAGATATATATTGGAATGGAGAAGATGGATTGACTATATTCAAAACAAGTACCAGACTAAGAAGATTCAAATAGCTTATGAATGAAACATTTTTAATTTTTAGTTTAAGTTTAAAGGGTTTCGAGCTATAAGGAGTTAAGGATTTAGAGAGATTTTGAAGCCAATAATTTGTTAGCATATTTTACTTTTATGTTTGTGAATTCCATACCCTGTGCATGTTCTGGGAAGTTTAGGGAGGGGGGAGGGGAGATGGGGTGGGAGGGCAAAGGGGGAGGGATGGGGTAAGGGGGTAAGGGGTGGGGGAAAATGTTTGTACTACTTATAAAACTTTTTAATAAAAAAAAGAATTAATTGATTAGGTGGTGACTGGGGGGGGGGAACATGATAGCAGGATTCCAATATCTAAGGGGCTGCCATAAAAAAGGGGGAAGGGCAACCTTATTCTCCAAAGTACCTGAAAGCAGGACAAGACACAATGGATGGAAGCTAATCAAAGTGAGAACCAACCTAGGATTAAGGGGGGGAAATCCTGACAGTGAAAACAATTAACAAGTGGAATGACTTGCCTCCAGAAGTTGTGGATATTCCAATACTGGAGATTTCAAGAAGAGTTTGGACAATCATTTGTCTGAAATGGTACAGGGTTTCCTGCCTGAGCAAGCACTTGGACTAGGTCCCTTTCAATTCCATTATTCTGTTATTCTGGTTATGTCATCAAGTCAGTGTTGATTCTTAGCATTTCTTAGATAGCCCTCCCCAAATCTCCCCCTATCAAACAGTTGGTGCCAACAGTGTAATTGAATCAATTTACTTCGCTGGTGGTTATTCTCCTCTTCTCTTTCCTTTTTTCCTTTCCCAGTATGACTAACTTTTCTTTAAAAAGCTGAGTCTTTGCATAGTAGTCCGAAAATGATAATTTGATCATTTGCGCCTCAAGTGACAACTGATTATTTATGCCTCAAGTAACAACTGGTCATTTGTGATGCAAGGGACAATTTGAATTGATTTATTTCATGATCCAGTTCTTTGCTGGTTTCTTTATTATCCATGGTATTCACAAGAGCCTTGTATAACATTAAAGTTTTAAAACATCAGTGCTCTTTTTTTTAATCTTGCTTCTTCAAAACCCATCTTTCATATCCATAGAATGCCACAAGGAAAATCATTGCCTGCATAATGCTGATTATTGTAAGTATAGACAAATTATAGCATCTAAATACATTTCCCAAGACTTTTATTATTCTACCAAGGGCTAGCTTGTGGTGTATTTCTTGACCACTGGTTCCTTTAATGTTGGTAGTCAGGTTACTCAGCCCCAAAGGATAGAAACTATTCACCATTTCAGTATCTTCATTGTCAAAACTAAGGCTGATTACTGGGCCTGTTGTCCTTAGTTTGGTCTTCTTCTCTTTTTTTTTGGTTGCAATCCCATTTTTTTTTACTCACTGCACTTCTTGAGTTCCATTACTACATCTTGCAGATCATTTTCATTTTCATTTTGGTAGTAATTGTTTTTTCTGCAGTTCTAATTATTCTCTGAAGTCTGTGTCTGTCTTGTTGGGTTGCAGAACCAAACCAAACAGTTATAGAAATGCAGATGATAGACTCAATAATTCCTCTGTAGAACTATATCAGCAGCTCCTTGGGCAGTTTGAGCTTTCTGAGTTGGCGCAGAAAGAACATTCTTTGTTGTGCTTTTTTGATAATGTTTTTGATATTAGGTATCCATTTTAGATCTTGAGATATGGTATAACCTAGAAATTTGAAGGTCTCTACTGTTGATACTGTGTTGTCTAGTATTGTAAGAGGTGGTAGTATCGGAGGGTTTCTCCTAAAGTCTACCACCATTTCTACTGTTTTGAGTGTGTTCAGTTCCAGGTTGTTCCGGTCACACCATGAGCTAGTTGTTCAACATCCTGTCTGTATGCGGATTCATCATTGTCTTGAATGAGACCGATCACTGTTGTGTCATCTGAGAACTTCAGTAGTTTAACAGATGGATCATTTGAGATGCAGTCATTGGTGTATAGTGAGAAGAGAAGTGGAGAGAGCACACAGCCTTGGGGGGCCCTGTACTAATTGTACAGGTATCTGATGTGATTCTGCTTAGCTTCAACTGCTGCTTCCTGTTTGTTAGGAAGTTTATGATCCACTTACAAGTTTGTTCAGGTACTGCGAGCTGGTTTAGCTTAGTTAGAAGAATGTTTGGAATGATGGTATTGAATGATGAATTAATGTCTACAAAGAGGACCCATGTGTAGGTCTTTGGAGATTCAAGATGTTGTAGGATGAAGTGCAGAACCATATTAACAGAATCATCTGTTGATCTATTTGCTCGGTATGCAAATTGCAGGGGGTCTAACCATGGATCCGTGATGGTTTTGAGGTGGGCCAGCACTAGCCTTTCAAAGGTTTTCATAACTACAGATGTTAGAGCAACTGGTCTGTAGACATTCAGTTCCTTGATGGTGGGCTTCTTCGGCACTGGGATGATAGTAGAGCGTTAGAGCGTTATATAAATTTAAATAAATAAATAAAAATGTGGTTTATTATGGTATCTTTTACTGTCCTGAGTTTTCTTATTTTCATGTTTGATGCTTCTTATGTACTATGTTCCTGCTGACTTTCCCAGTTCCAGATTTTCCTTTCCTACATGGCAACATTAGCAACTAGATATCCAGAAGCTTTTATCTTAGCTGCATCATAAACACCATTAGTATTTTTTTTTAAAAAAAAGGATTCAGCTTTTTTTCAGCTGAGTGTCATTTGACCTGAGAGGTCTATCTTTCATTATTTTGTAATATCTGTCCCTGTGATTTTCCTAAAACACAATAAATAGAATGATTCACCATGGTCTTCTCCTGGCATAGTATGAATGGATGCTTATGTCATTCATTGTCACTAAAGTGATCTTCCTATCACTTTGCTGCCCAGTATAGGCACAATATCTGTTCATTTTAGCTGGTATGATCTTCATCCTTTAATGACTCTGACAGGAGTACATACAGGTGGGATATATGACCTTGATGTTCTTCGTTATTTTGCCCAGGGACATCTTCAACATCACTGCAATGAGGTAGCACAGCAGGAGTGGACGGAGGGTTTCTGGATTTGACCTATATCTTCTTAGTGATGGGTTTGCTTGCATTCCCTTGTCTGCACATGTCTTAAAGACTTTTGATATATTTCACATAACAGACTTGAGAGAGATGAAACATTCATCTATGTGTTACTTCCCTGCTTTAAGTTCATCATGAGATGCTGGCAAATGCAGCCTGATTTGTTTGATTTAAAGAGGATCCTGGTGTGGGTCACTGGTGTCTACATATAATAGATTTGTGCTATGCTATTCTCTCTTCGGCAGCAATGGAAAAGAAAAATAGGAGTAAGAGGAAATTGGGAGAAGTTTTCAGCCAGGACTTTATTCTTTAGAATTTAGTTCTCATGTTGTGTTTTCAAACTTGCTTCATTGTTGAAGTGTGGGAAGGGGTGCAGCTTCTCCCCTCCACCCCCAGTTCAACACTTTTTTTTTCTTTAGGGAAAAAAATGAAGTCATCAAAGTGAATAAGAATGTTTGAAAAAAATACAGAAGAAAATGTCTATTAAAAATGTACTATTGTTATATTTTATGGCTTTAAGTTGGGTTCAGATTGAAAACTAATCAGGACCTGGTATTTTTGTCTTTTGATTCCATGATTCAATGCTTATGTCTTTGTATTTTTCTCCATTGCCATCAGCTTCCCCATTTAGTCTGTTATGTGTCTTCACTCATGCAAAATGTTTAACTTGTTTGCTTCTAGTTACTGGGATGGGAGTATTGGCAGCTGCGGACATATTTAGTGCTTGTCACTCTCAGAACTGATGAATTAAAATTTGATGCTGTGTATTATCACTTCACTTCATCAAAGAAGAATCATATTCTCAGAGCAGTCAACTCAAAAGCTTGATACTATCTGCAGGTTTCAAAGGCTCAGGTCCTCATCTCCCTGCTGTTCTCTTAATACAGGGGTGTCAAACTCAAGACCCGGAGGCCGGATCTGGCCTGCAGGGTGCTTAGATCTGGTCTGCAGGGCTGCCCTGGAAACAGCGAAGGACCAGCCCTCAGTGCCTCTGCCAGTGAAAATGAAGCTTGGGAGGACTGCGGGTGGCACTCCCAACTCTGTTTTCACTGGCAGAGGGTTGCAGGAGGCCGTTGCAGCCAAAACCGGAGCTTGTGAGGGCTGCAGGCAGCCCACCCAAGCTCTGTTTCTCCTGCATAGTGTCCTAGAACCAACTCACTTCTTACACTGACCTCCTCAGTTCAGACGAATCTGTTCCTTCTACTGTAACACCAGTTAAAGGGAAAAGATTGTTTTTCTGCTGCCCGGAAGTACAACTGATGCTTCAAAATGACATCTTTTGGAGCCAGAGAGGTGAAGGAGGGAAATTGTATGCAACATTCAAAGTACAGGGGCAGGTCTACCACAGGATAAGGAGTATCATGGTGGGGCCTCAGCAGCAGCCTTCATTACTCCAGATATACTTTGTTGGTGATGATGACAATGAGAGTCTGTCAAGACCATGGGAATGTGGGAATGCTACAATGGTCATAAGTCTGAAAAATGGTCATAAGTAGTGAAGCATGGGTACCCAGCTTTGGGTATATATATATATATATATATATATATATATATATATATATATATATATATATATATATATATATATATATATATATATATATATATATATATATATATATATATATATATATATGTCTGTGACAGTTGGACAGATTTAACATTTCTCTGTTTTATACACACACACACACAAACACACACGCATATTCCCATTGATATTCCCATGAACACACACAAAGTGGTACCTCAGAACTCGGCTGCTTTGCAACTTGTCAAATTTGGTACTCGGCACATTTTGATGTGAACATTTTGTCCTGGTACTCATTGTTTGTTTGGTGCTTGATGTTCATGCTAGAACTTGTCAGTGTCAGTTGCCTCCTGACTATTATTCCTTAAAGGGGAAAATATATTTGGTACTGGTTGTTTTGGCATTCATTGTGCCTCCTGGAACCAATTTACAATGAGTACCAAGGTACTATTCTCTCTCTCTCTCTCTCTCTCTCTCTCTCTCTCTCTCTCTCTCTCTCTCTCTCTCTCTCTCTCTCTCTCTCTCTCTCTCTCTCTCTCTCTCTCTCTCTCTCTCTCTCTCTCTCTCTCTCTCTCTCTCTCTGTGTGTGTGTGTGTGCATAAATATAAAAACAGAGTTGTATATTAATGGGAACTTGTTTTTTATTTTTTTTATTTTTTTATTTTATTAAAATTTCTATGCCGCCCAACTCCCGGGGGACTCTGGGCGGCTCACAGCAGATATAGAAACATATAAAAATAAAACAATTTTTAAAAAGAGCCATATTAAAATACTATCCATTTAAAAAACTTTCATTCATACCCTGCCTGCCGGAGGAGCCAGTCTCTAACTTGTCAGAAAAAAATAATGAAGTAGCAAATATGGGGTGCTCTTGGAAATAAATTAGGAGCTTTTAGGAGAAATGTTGAGGATTGTTCAGTTTAAGAAGTGGGAGAATTATCCTTTAACTAAAATAAGCAGCTGAAGGAAATAAGCATGCACTCACAGTGGCAAAGGGACAGAGAAACTTTATGTACACTGAACCACAGCAAAATTTACACAGAGTTCAGAGAAGGCAAACACTGTAGAGAGAAGCCTGTCCCTTTAATAGATTGCCAATACTTACTATCTGAATTCTCTTAATTTTCTGGACCTAGAACTCCCACCGCTCAACATTTCAGTTCTCTGTGGGAAAGGCTTAAAAACAGGCACACTAATCTGAGGCATACTGCCACATACAAAGGCACTGCTTTCATGCCTAGCTAAAATAGAGCGCTTGTGTTTCTTCTGAAGTTAGTAGAAGGCACAGCTTATCATGCTGACAGCCCAAAGGATCATAAAGGATGAACTTTTAAAGGATGAGTTGTGAAACAGCTTCCTCCATTCCTTATGCAATGCCAGCTATGAGAATCTTCAGCCTCCTGTGGATACACAATTCAATGTGCACCTCATTGTTGCATACAATGCCTATGCCCTTGACTGGATAGGTGTTAAAGATGAGAGGCAAAACTAACATTGAAAATGAAACCAGAGAAGAAATGCTAATAAAATCAGTGGGCTTAAGGGGTTGAGATTTTTTTTTTAAATCTAGTTGCCAAGAAGTGAACAATTGGATGAGAGAACAAATTTCTAGAGGGAGAATTCTACTGTATATCTAAAGCACCACTATAAAAACAGCTCTGTCTGCAATTGCAATCATGCTGTGTGCAAATTCTAATGGAACTATGCCTCTGTTGTATCTTTGGGTTGATATAGAAATATAATCTCACTTGTTTTCCCTGTCTCTAAGTCAGACATGATTCCTGCTTTGACTAGTCTCTGCTTTTTACTTCATAATAGAAATAGAGGTCATGTAGAGGTTGTGTGCAGCAAACTACCTCAAGCAGGCCTCGAATACCTACATGATCTCACCCAGTTCACATCGCCAGGATGATGTAGGACACTATCCCTGGCTGGTACATGATCTCATCTAGGTTGTATCAACAGGATGTTCTTAAGGATTGGCGAGGAAAATTCACCAATACAATGCTTTTGCTTTTTGTTACCTTTTGCTGCTTGGAAAACTGTATAAAAGCAATAAACACTGCGAAGGCAGTCAGACTTCTTAGCATCCTGCAATGACTGGTCTCTAGCTCCATCAGGTAAGATTTTCAGAAATGATTTATCATTAACTTAACTTTCTCCTGGGACCAAGATACAGTGACTGGCCCAAAGTCACACAGCTGGCTTCATGTCTAAGGTGTAAGACTACAATACACAGCATCCCAGTTTCTAGCATGGTGCTTTAGACCAGTGGCCCCAAACCTTTTGGGCACCAGGGACTGGTTCTAGGGAGAGAGGTTTTTCCGTGGACCAGAGGGGGCATGGTTTTGCATGCTGCCTGCATCCCACAGATGGGGCTTTGTGGAACCCAGTTGCTGGTATGCCTTAGGATTGAGGATCCCTACCTTAGACTATTACATCAAACTGGCTCTTTCACTCACACATGCATATCATGAAACTGCACAGTAAAGTGGGTGGGTGGGAAGCATGAACTTATTAGTATTCAGATCTTCTGGGTCAAAAATCAGCCTGTTTGATTTTTGAAACTCCAATATATAATATGAGGGGTCTTTGGTACTCTCTGAGCTTGGTTGTCTTCTTGCAGGCATTTGATTTCCCAAACTAGGTAGAATTATCAGTGCTAAAACACATATAGCAATAGCATTAGCAATAGCACTTAGACTTATATACTGCTTCATAGTGCTTTACAGCCCTCTCTAAGCAGTTTACAGAATCAGCATCTTGCCCCCAACAAACTGGGTTCTCATTTTACTGACCTCAGAAGGATGGAAGGCTGAGTCAACCTTGAGCCTGGTGAGATTTGATCTGCCAAACTGCTGGCAGCCAGTGATCAGCAGAAGTAGCCTGCAGTACTGCGCTCTAACCACTGCGCCATCACGGCTCATTATTATATAATGAAACATTTTTAGAATGCATGACAATATTCTCTATGAGAATGCAGAAACTGTGTTTGAAAAGATGAAGGGTTCCTCAAATCAAGCTTGATTCAATGTTGTCTTCTTTGAAGTAATGCAGGATTTAATTTCCCAATCTAGCCTACAGGCTTGGAATAGCCTTGTGGATTTCTGTCCAAGTACTAAACCAAATGTGATTCATTTTTCAGTTCGGTGAGCAGGGGGAAATTCCCGCTACCGGTTCTATAGAACCGGTCCGAACCGGCAGGAACCCACCTCTGCACTAGACTAGACACATCCAATTCATGCAACTGTATGGGGATTAGCCCCCTAATCATCTTTGCTGCTCTTCTCTGTATCTCAATATCTTTTTTATATTTTGGTGACCAAAACTGGATGTAGTATTCCAATGTAGTATGCAGTGAGGCCATACTAAGGCTTTATAAAGTGGTACTAATACTTCATGTGATCTTGATTCTATTAATACAGCCTAGGATTGCATTGGATGTTTTAGGGTGTTGCTGCACATTCACAGTCTAGTTATTAATAACTCACTAACTGGGAAATATGTGGTGTGAAATAAAATAACTGGATGGAATATGGAAATCAAAGAGGCAGAAGTGAAGAAGAGAAGAAGGTAGAAAGAATAGATGTATAAGTAACCATTATTTTTATATCGCCACAAGCAATCTGCCTTAATACTATGGCCTTTCATAATTAAATCAATGATGAATGTTTTGACTGTTCTCTATTGGTTAGCCTTCAACCTGTGATAAAATAGGAACTGATTAATGATGTTATATATCAGCCGGTATATAAAGAATGGTATCACTCTCATTCATATGATCCTTCCTTTAAAACAGAAACAAAAACAAAAGGAAGTCAATTGACTGCAGGCCATAATCTACACAAGGCTAAATACATATGGGAGGTCATTATTGTATTGAATTTTCCAACTTAAGAGCCTCCAAATATAAATTTCAGTTACTGAAGAGCTCTGCTGGATGAAATGGTTGCTTCTGATCAAGGTGAGAATGTATTAGAGCAGTGGTACCCAACCCCCAGTCCGCGGCCCGGTACCGGTCCGCAGAACAAATGGTACCGGGCCGCCCTGCTACTGTGTCTTCTGTGCGGCGGCGGCGGCGGGTCCTGCGACTTTTGCGAGTCCTGCGAGTCCCGATAATAAGCGCAGGGACAGGACTCCTGCATCTGCCGACGTGCCCCGGCCCAGCTGATCAGTGTGGGGGCGGGGCTTCTGTGCACGGCTCATCAGTATTGAAAGTAATGTGTACAGGAGGGCCTGTCTGCGGTGCAGCAGGTAAAGGGGACTCCAACACATAGCCACACAGTCCCGTAGAAGACATGTTTAAATACAATACAATTAAAATTGTTTATATTTGAGATTGTTTTGATTTAATAATCAACGCGACGCCGCAAACCCCCCCCCCCCAGTGGGCCGCGGAAAAATTATCAAACGTTGACTGGTCCACAGCAATAAAAAGGTTGGGGACCACTGTATTAGAGGAAAGTAGCAATGGAGGATTACAGAGGAACCTCCATTTAGGCACTTAGAGATGTTCAAGATTGAATTCTGAAGTAAAGGGGCAGAGTTTCGAAAGCAGAATTTCTATGAAAATAGAGGATCCTGGGATACTGAAAGAGGACAATGCATTTTCATGTTATATAGAAGCATGATAATTAATATGCATTGTTCCCTGCTTACATATATTAAATTTGAAAGCTGGGTCACCTATTGGAGAGAACATGCTAGGCAATTCTAAATACCAAACATTTATGCTTATTTGAGATTTTTTGAAAGGTATATTAAAATATTTTTGTTCAAAATCAGTTCTTTCATTCAGTTGGCAACACTACCTCAGGAGTTAATTCTATGGAACTAACTAATCAATTCAGTACATTTCTGGTTGTTGGTTGATGAATAATAATGGGGGGAAATGGTTAATCATTTCTTGGTTTTGATATATTCCCTTCAACTGGTATTTTCTAGTGTTCCTTTTCATGATAACTCTTGATGAGTTCTAAATGTCAAACTGGCTTTTAAATCAACTCTTCTTGTGGACCTACACTTAACTGAACATTTCTAATTACTAAAAAAAGGATCCTTTGGTCTTTCCATTAAAAATGCAAAAATTCTGCAAAACGTCACTGTATTCCATTTCCAAAGTTTAATTTTGTATTTATTTTTCTTCTTAAACACTGTATTTCCAAAAGAAAGGTATGTTTTGAAAATCACTTTCCTTAGTATTCTTACAGAAAGTGGTAGCTTGCCAGTCTTAATACCCCAAATCTCTTAATACTTCATTGGAAGTAAATTTCACATCTATATATAAGACAGGGAAGCTAAGGCAATATCGGTGAAAGACAGTGACAACTGACTTTCCTTGTTGTTGAATAAGGAGTAGAACTCAGCTCAAAGGAATCTTTTTTAACCCCTGTTTATTCATCCATGTTTTCAGAAGGGGTTTATTTTTATTGACAGGCATTTCAAGTCAGAGAAAACTGATTCACAATGTGCTTGCACGTATTTTAAATAAATCACAAAATGAGCAGCCTGTTATTTCTCTCAAATCATATTCTACAAACCCAAGCGCTTTACAGATGAGCAAGCTGGACAAGGCTTATAGGATCATCAACTACACCCTATAAAACTTTAACTTTACATTTAGAAAAACGTAAAATAACTAATGAAAAAAAAAAGATTTTTAAAAAAACCCAGTGCATAAAGACCTGAAAATCAAAGTTCATATTGTTTTATGATAGCTAAGCATCGTAGTTGACAGGGATTAAAATCACAGTAGACTGCTATACCAATATTTTCAGTCCACTTATTTTATTTAATTTATTTATTTATTTTTATTTGTCAACAAGTGCAAGGAAATAGGACACATGAAAAAAAATGGCACAAATAAATGGATATAAAGAAGCAAACCATAGCCATAAATACATAAAATGAGTACATTATTATTTATTTATTTATTTATTTATTTATTTTGGTTTTCTTATATGCCGCCCTACTCCCGAGGGACTATAATAATAATTATTATTACTTGTATTTATATGCCGCTCAACTCCGCAGGGACTCTGAGCGGCTAACAACAATACCGCCCAGAGTCCCTAGGGAGTTGGGCGGCATACAAATCCATTAAATTAAATTAAATTAAATACAAATAACATCAATATAAAAACATTTTAAAAACAAGATTAAAATACAATACGACAATATATAAAATAATCAATCAAATCAATCATTCAATTCTTCCATTACAGGGGCCAACATCCACAATCAATGGCCCCAGGCTTGCTGGAAGAGCCAGGTCTTCACAGCTTTTCTGAAGGCCAATAGGCCAATAGGGTGGGGGTAGTCCGGATCTCAGTGGGGAGTTGATTCCAGAGGGTAGGGGCCGCCACAGAGAAGGCCCTCACCCGCGGGCCCGCCAGCCGACATTGTTTAGCTGACGGAACCTGGAGCAGGCCAGCCCTGTGCGATCTAACCGGTCGCAGGGAGGTATGTGGTAGCAGTGAGGTATGGGTATGTTGTACCCATACAAATGGGTACAGTAGGACAGGCACGGTAGACACACTGGTGCGCTTATGCACGCCCCCTTAGGGACCTCTTAAAAATGTGTAAGGTCCACGGAAGACAGTTTAAGGTAAAAAGTATGGGGTTTAGAGAAACTTACCTTTGTCTGATATACATGTGTGGTTTGTTCACATGATTCTTGCTAGTGGAAAGAAAAAAAATGCATTAAGACTGATCACATCCCATACTAGATAAATGAAACAGTTTGTTACAAGAAAAGACAAAGTTAGAATGACATGAGTGTAAGTTTAACACAGATATTGTCAATAGAATCTCGTTATGAGATTCTTCCAGCTTCACTATTGCTTTGCACTCCAATGAGGAATCAATGCAAGTAAAATTACACTTGCATCAAAGCCTTTTCAAAACACTTCTGACCAAAATGTAGGGACAGATGAGCTCAGAGTGGCTTTTTAAGCCCTACATATAATTTATATGCATATCTTCCATTATCTTTGAGCAGGCAGGAGGTGATTCGAAGCTGATCTTCTCTGGCTAAAGTAGCAATTAGAACCTAAATGAATGTTCTTCATGCTATAAACCCTAGAATTTTGCTACTACCTACTAGAATGAAATAACAGATAGGTATCATGGTGTGTGCGTGATGCTCTTATGCCGTTATGGGCAACATTAATAAATGACATTTATATGCTACCTGATTCCCAGAAATTCTGGGTGGCATATAAACAATTCAGCCAATGGAGGTTCTTGAATGTATTGAAAGTTCGGCGCACATTTCAAGTAAATCTCAGTGACATGACCAATTGCTTTTTGTAACACAGAAGAAAGACAGAAACATAGGGGGCATAGCAAATGACATCAGTCATAGCTACATGGTCCATCTATTGTTGATTGAAACAATATAGTTGTTGCCCTGCTGGAAACAAATTGTGCAAAGATGTAAGAACCGGCTCCTTGTTGGAGGAATCAATTATATTTATCCCTGTTAAAGCAACACCATAGTCTCTTTCACCGTCTAATCAAAATATCAGGATGCTGCCCAGTTCAGGGGTCCCCAAACTTGGCAACTTTAAGACTTGTGGACTTCAACTCCCAGAATTCTCCAGCCAGCTATGCTAGCTGGAGAATTCTGGGAGTTGAAGTCCATAAGTCTTAAAGTTGCCAAGTTTGAAGACCTCTGGTCCAGTTAGTACTATATGGAGATTTTTATGGGACTTGCAATGCAACAAAACTTTGAAGAACTATTGTAGTTTCAAACTAGTTTGGGACACCCTGGTTCACAGGCATTTTATGTCATGTTCCCAGTACAATCTACAGCTACCTACTATTTTGCTTTCACCAAATGTCAAGGTTTCTGAGAACTAATAGGAAGCTCATCCTGATAACACAATGAATACACTTTAAAAAAAAATCCTATCTGTGAACGGAAGAAGTTAAAAAGAACCCAACTGTGAAAATGAACATAAACCTGCATGAAAATCAACTCATTTATAAACAGCCTTCTTCATTTATGTACTTTGGAGACTAGATGCAATTTTGGAAGATAAGGATTATTCCTTTTCAGTAAAACCCAAACAGGGTTATTATATACAAAATAAACACAGTACAAAAAAGTAATTTTCAGGATAGTGGAATCCTCATCAACTTTCTCCTCCATCGTAAGGGCAAATATAATGGCACTGTGAGCGATAATAATAATAGCAACAAAAAACAGATTCCAAATTATCTACTATATTCTACCAATTTCTCAAGAATGCATGTACTCTCTATTGTGTAATAATTCACTTTATTCAACTATTCTCTTTTATAGCCTTTCGATAAAAGGCCAGATGAAAGAGCCAGAGAGTACACACTTTATATTGTACTATTTTGATGATAATAATCTGGTGTAAACTTTTTAGATTGGGGCAATTGTTCCCAGCAGCTTATAAAAATGTCATATTGTTTAAGGGATATTTATTTTTCATTCATCTTAGCATAGTTGATCTGCAATGGAATGTTTTAGCATTCCAAATTTGAAACTAACTCAGATTTATTTTCCTTCCTTCCTTCCTTCCTTCCTTCCTCTTCCTTCCTTCCTTCCTTCTCTGCCTGCCTCCTTCCTTCCTTCCTTCCTTCCTTCCTTCCTTCCTTCCTTCCTTCCTTCCTTCCTTCCTTCCTTCCTTCCTTCCTTCCATATTGTTTAAGGGATATTTGTTTTCCATTCATCTTAGCATAGTTGATCTGCAATGGAATGTTTTAGCATTCCAAATTTGAAACTAACTCAGATTTATCTTCCTTCCTTCCTTCCTTCCTTCCTTCCTTCCTTCCTTCCTTCCTTCCTTCCTTCCTTCCTTCCTCCCTCCCTCCCTCCCTCCCCCTCTTTATTTATTTATTTATTTATTTATCTTTCTGATAGCGATAGGGACACACACACACACACACACACACACACACACACACACACACACACACACACACACACCTTAGATTTCTTCTTGGATCTTTTCGTTTCTGTCTCCATTGAAACTATAAATTCTTGATGCTACACAGCACTTCAAATTCTGTTATACATTTTGAAAGCCTAATAGTACATGTTGCTGCCTAAAATAATGGGCTGCTCAGTAGAATCCAGGCACTAAAATCTTACTTTGCCTTCCAAACCTGTGTTCATGTGCTTGCCTATCCAGAACAATACATTTATTCCTGGGACTGCAGCTTCAGTAATAAGTTCTGCACCCTTCCCCACAACGACTAATTTTCAGCATGCAATCCATAAGGAGAAATGTCCTGACAGTGAGAACAATTAATCAGTGGAACAGAGTGCCTTCAGAAGTTGTGGGTGTTCCATCACTGGAGGTTATTAAAAAAAAAGATTTAACAGCCACTTGAATGAAATTATATAGGGCAGTGATGGTGAACCTTTTTTTCCTCGGGTTTAGTTTAGTTTAGTTTAGTTTAATTAAATTTATATACCACCCTTCTCCAGGGGACTCAGGGCGGTGAACAGCCAAGTAAAAAACACAATATAAACATTAAAATACATTTAAAAGAAAATATTCAATGTGGCCCTCATTTAATACAATTAAAATTTAGTAAAATCTTAAAATTTTAAAAGCCCCAAAAACTTTTTCACGCCAGCCCGGCTTGATAAAAATAATACGTCTTGAGGGCACGGCGGAAGGTGGACAGGTCGTGAATGGTTCTTAAGTCTGGGGGGAGCTGATTCCAGAGGGTGGGTGCTCCCACAGAGAAGGCCCTCCCCCTGGGCATCACCAGCCTACACTGCTTGGCTGATGGCACCCCGAGGAGGCCCTCTCTGTGGGAGCGCACTGGTCGATGGGAGGCAGTTTGTGGCAGCAGGCGGTCTCGGAGATACCTAGGTCCAGTGCCATGGAGCGCTTTAAAGGTAGTAACAAGCACCTTGATGCACACCCGGTAGACCACCGGAAGCCAGTGCAGCTCGCGCAGGAGGGGTGTTATATGGGAGCGCCAATTAGCCCCCGAAACCACCCGTGCGGCTGCATTCTGGATCAGTTGGAGCCTCCAGGTGCTCCTCATGGGGAGCCCCATGTAGAGAGCATTACAGTAGTCCAGACGCGACGTGACCAGGGCATGGGTGACTGTGCACAGGGAATCCCAATCCAGAAAGGCCTATCAGGCGGACCTGATAAAAGGCCGCCCTGGTCACAGCTGTCAGATGGTCCTCTAAGGACAGCTGTGGATCCAGGAGGACACCCAGATTGCGAGCCCTTTCGGCAAGGGCTAGAGACTCGCCCCCGATAGTCAGAGATGGAATCATCTGACTATATCGAGGCTGGGAACCACAGCCACTCCGTCTTGGAAAGGTTGAGCCTGAGTCAGTTTCTCCCCATCCAGATCTGCACAGCTTCCAGGCACCGGGACATCACTTCAAGGGCATCATTGGGGTGGCCTGGGGTGGAAATGTACAGCTGTGTATCATCGGCGTACTGATGGTACTTCACTCCAAAGCCACGGATGATCTCACCCAACGGCTTCACATAGATGTTGAACAGAAGGGGCGAGAGAATCGACTCCTGGGGCACTCCATATGTAAGAGGCCTCGAGGACGACCTCTGCCCCCCTGCCAATACAAACTGCGACTGGTTGGAGAGAAAGGAGGAGAACCAACGAAAAACGGTGCCCCCTATCCCTAACTCTACCAGCCGGTGCAGCATGATACCATGGTCAATGGTATCAAAAGCCGCTGAGAGGTCTAATAGGACCAGGACAGAGGAACAACCCCTGTCCCGAGCCCTCCAGAGAGGGTGCCAAAAATGTGTGTGCACGCGCTATCACGCATGCGCGAGTGCCCACGCCCATAATTCAATGCCTGGGGAGGGCAAAAATGGCCTGTTTCTCAATTTCTGGTAGGCCTGGTAGGCCCGTTTTTCGCCCTCCCCAGGCTCCAGAGGCTTCCCTGGAGAGAAAAAACGCCCTCCCTCGTCCTCCCAGAAGCCCTCTGGAAGCCTAAAATGCCCCCCCCCAGAGTCTCTGTGCAAGCCAAAAATCAGCTGGCTGGGGCGCACATGTGCGCTGGAGCTGAGCTAGGGCAACGGCTTGTGTGCCGGCAGATATGGCTCTGCGTGCCACCTGTGGCATGCGTGCCATAGGTTCACCATCACTGATATAGGGTTTCCTGCTTGGGCAGGGGGTTTCAGTAGAACATTTTCAAGGTCCCTCCCAACTCTGTGATTCTGTTATTTAAATTTAGATGTAGCTCACTCAAATCCTTTCTTGTAATTTATTTGAATTACAGGTTTTATATAGATATGGATACACACATATCTCAATTCAAGGATTTAGTTCCCATGGTAATGTATTCAGCCTATTGTCAAATTCAGATATTTACCTTGGGGCAACAGTTAATTTCCTTGTTTTAAAGTGACAGTGCAAGCTTCTTTCTCTAAGAATGGGTGTTGACTGAACCCTGCAGTAAAAAGGGAAAATGTTTATGTGTATTCTTAGCAGCAAATCTCAGGAATGTGTCCTTTCTAAATACCTTAAGCAAGGAACATATATGCAGAAACACATGGGTTCCGTCCCCACTAAACCAGCCCCAGAGAGCACAGATCTGATATATAGTAATAGCACTTAGCAATATTTATTTATTTATTTATTTATTTATTATTGGTTCTTCTATGCCGCTTTACTCCCGAGGGACTCAGGGCAGCGTACAGCAATTTTATGAGAACACTAATAATAAACAACAGTTAAAACAATAGTTAAAAATTTACAAATTTTTACAAAAAGTTACAAAAAGTTAAAAATATTCACAAAGCCATACCGGGGGGGGGGGGGCGAGCTCAGATGGATTTAGTCTCTCCCCAATAGCACTTAGACTTACAGTATATACCGCTTCATAGTGCCTTACAGCCCTCTCTAAGTGGTTTACAGAGTCAGCATTTTACCCCCAACAATCTATGTCCTCATTTTACTGACCTCAGAAGGATGGAAAGCTGAGTCAACCTTGAGCTGGTGAGACTCAAATTGCCAAACTGCAGGCAGCTGGCAGTCAGCAGAAGTAGCTTGCAGTACTGCATTCTAACCACTGTGCCACCACGGCTCATAGTAATCTAGCTCTTACATGTTCAAAGGTGTGTAACGAGTAGAATTACAACAGTTGAACAGGTCCAGAAGAACCACCCCACTCTGAATCATTACACTGACATATTAGAGATGGATTGTATGCTGATTTCATTGGAAGTATTTTTTGGGGGAAATGACCTTTATTCAGTGTTATTCTGGTACTCAGGAAGGGTAAGTAATTCTGTTATTTTTTTAATTTAAAAAATATTAACTAACCCATCTACTCTCATATTTATGATTTCATAAGAAAAAAAATCACAGATATTTATGTTCATTTCTATATACATATTTTCTTAAATCATGTATATGTTGGGTCTAGCCATTCCAGGAAGCATGGGTAGTGAAATCCTATATTTATTTATTTATTTATTTGGCACTTTTTCTATGCCACCCTACTCCCTCAAAACTCAGGGCGGCATACAACATTTTATAAAAACTCCAAACAAATCATTAAAAGACAGCTTAAAAACAGTTTATATATATATGTAGGATTTTTTTGCTGATAAATGAAAATAAAGGGAGACTATTATAGATCTATTTCGAGCTTATTTTGCTCTCGTCAGATAGCCATACCCCTTACTGGGATTTGAACCCAGGCCGGCTGCCTTGCAGTGCAGCAACTTATCCATTAGGCCATAGGCTCTGTTCCCAATCAGCTCTTTCACCAGGAAAGGGTTATATATGTTTTTCTGTCGTGTTATCCTGGTGTACCCAAATATGGGAGAGAAAGCATCACAGCTTCCTTTTTGCCTTTCAGCCCCGTCACAGGGATCATCCAGGCTGATTTTAATATAGCCGACACACACGACACACTTTATCAGCAAAAAAATCCTACATATATAGATTAGTGTGTCGGCTATATTAAAATCAGCCTGGATGGTCCCTGTGACGGGGCTGAAAGGCAAAAAGGAAGCTGTGATGCTTTCTCTCCCATATTTGGGTACACCAGGATAACACGACAGAAAAACATATATATATATACATATATATATATATATATATATATATATATATATATATATATATATATATATATATATATATATATATATACATACACACACACACACACACACACACACACACACACACACACACCATACATACACGGGGAAGACATAAGATATAGAATCGTCTCAAACTCACCCCGCCTGCAGGAAGAGCCATGTCTTAATGGCTTTTCGGAAGGCCAGCAAGGTGGGGATGATTCGGATCTCTGGGGAAAGTTGGTTCCAGAGAGCAGGGGCCCCTACAGAGAAGGCCCTCCCCCTAGGTCCCGCCAGTTGGCATTGTTTGGCTGATGGGACCTGGAGGAGATCCACTCTGTGGGACCTGACCGGTCAAAGGGAGGAATGCGGCAGAATGCGGTCCCGGAGATAGCCTGATCTTAAGCCATGTAGGGCTTTAAAGAGGATGATCAGCACCTTGAATTGTACCTGGAGACCAATGGGCAGCCAATGCAGCCGGAGGAGTATAGGTGTTACGTGAGTGTACCTTGAAACACCCACCACAGCACGCGCAGCTGCATTTTTTACCAGTAGAATCTATGGACTGCAGTACATGGTGTCTAGAAAAACATCACATCGTTTATTCTGATCTACAACAGTGAGTGATAATAAAACTTGATGTTCCAGAGATTAAAAGACCAATTATCTAGCTGCTGAATAGTTAATAAATAAATAATCTCCACATTTTATTCCTTCCATGCCTTTTCCAAATGTTATTAAATATATGACAAGATGAACTTTTTCCGTGCTACTGTGACAAACTTTGCCTGGAAACTTATCTCAAAATTGGTTCCTTCTGTGGATGTTCCAGACATTATTAAATAGCATACCCACAAAATTGTTCATGAATTAAATGAATGAAAATGCCAATTCTTTGTATTCTGAGGAAGCTGCAGTTAGTAGTTTAACAATTAATTTTGACTAGTTGCAGTTCAATTGTGGCCAATATTCCTGGCCAACTATTTCACATTTCCAATGTGCCAATTCAGTTGAGTAAAATTAGCATAGTCTTGAATTTGGTAAATATTTTTTATTAAGTTTAAAAGGGATGCATTTATTATAATGATAATTAATATTATTATAATCTTTGACAAAGTAGCCACAATGGTGCATTGGAAGATATGCAAGAATTATTATTTGCCTGCAGGCAAGAACTGGTGGGACCATAAAATAGAGAAAGTCATAGAAAATGAAGAAGTTAAATTGCTCTGGGGCTTTAGAAATCAAACAGACCCATAAAACTCCAGACTTAACAATTGTCAATTTAAAAAACCAAAAAAAAGTCTGGGTAGAGGATATAGCAGTGTCCAGAGACAGCAGAATAGAAGAGAAAGAACTGGAGAAGATAACGAAATACAAAGACCTTCAAATAGAAATAGAAGGCTTGTGGCAAAAGAAAGCAAATGTCGTATCAAAAGTAATAGGTGCCTTGGGTGCAAAACAATTGGAGCACCACTTGAATGCCTTCGGTATTGACAAATTCACCATCAGTCAATTGCAAAAGCAGCTTTACTTGGAACAGCTTCCATCCTGCAATGGTAACTGTAACACCATCAAGCATCCACCTCTGCCTATCTCAGGTCCTTGGGAAGGACTTGGTAAGTGGTCAAAAATGCCAAATCCAGTCTGAACATCTGGCTGACTGTGCGATGAACCTTTATTTATTTATTTATTTGTTTGTTTGTTTGTTTATTGTTTTTATAGTATGCCCAACTCCCGCAGGACTCTGGGCGGCTTACAATATATAATAATCATTATGGATTGTTCTAAAAATGCGAGTTCCAGGCATATTTACAGATAAAGAAGCGATAGCCATCACTATCTCTGGAAGATTTAAAATTTTATTTAAAACTACTATTAAAATTGCTAAGCTTTCGTCAACCCCTGTTGACTTCGTCAGAGTGTAAAATCCCCATAGAAGAGATGCTTGCTTTTATAGAATGCCTATCAATTTATGTAATACCTGTCAATTTAGACTTTGCACGTGTAACCAATCCACACCCTTTTTTTTCTCTCCTGTAATTGACTTAATAACAATGAGGGGGAGGAAGCCAGGAGAAACACCTTCAAAGCAATGCCTGATAGCCCTGCTTTACCCCCTAGGGAGAGAAAGAGGCAATACACCATGGGGAAATCTTCATCTGTCAGCATGACTAAGGCAGAAACAATTAAGTCAATTACAGGAGAGAAAAAAGGGTGTGGACCGGTTACATGTGCAAAGTCTAAATTGACAGTCATTACATAAATTGATAGGCATTCTATAAAAGCAAGCATCTCTTCCATGGGGATTTTACACTCTGACGAAGTCAACAGGAGTTGACGAAAGCTTAGCAATTTTAATAGTAGTTTTAAATAAAATTTTAAATGTTCCAGAGATCGTGATGGCTATCGCTTCTTTATCTGTAATAATCATTATAAATATTTTTATAGTAAATAATAAGTAGTAGTAGTAGTACAACCACCTAGTCTTTTAAAATATTTGCAAGTTTGCCATTCTTTAGGAAGATACGGGAAAAGAGAAAACATACCTTCTTTAAGCTAAAAATTTAACAGAAGTAAATTTGCAGCAGGTGTCAAGTGTGGCATTGTGCCGGTTGCCAAGAGTTACCAATAAAATGAAAGCCACATTTCAGCTGATTATTATTTTTAATCAACCAAGGAAGATAGAGCGTTAACACAAAGATCCTTTGGGGACAATGTATTACATGACCATAACCCAACTTGTAACATTTGTAGTGCTGTTTACATAGCAAATGCACTTTTTTTAAAAATAATGTGAATGGAAAATGTAGAGCAGCTGATGTTGGCAAGAGAAACTGAACTGAAGTGTATTTTCTGTTGGGAGGAATTGTTGTTGCTGTAATAACATAGTTTCCCAGGACATAAACTCTATTGTCTGAGGTGTTAATTTGCTCCTGAACAGATGGCTCTGTGCACACATTGTGCATAAATGGATACCTGAATCAACCTGAAAAGAAAAGAAAAAGTATAGAAAAATCTCACCACCTTCCCATCTTGCAAATAAAATGGGACATTCCAGTGATAAGAATTTGGCCTCACACAGAGAGGAACAAATAGAACCCATTTCCAAATTTAGCATTCGGACTGAGGTTGTTTTTAGCATGTCTGAAAGTAACTGCCTGCCAAAATTCTGCAGGCTGAAAAAAAGCCTTTTTATATACAGTAAATGCTTCAGCCATTTTCTACCCATCTAATCAAGGCAGCAGGGAAATTGCGAGTGGAAAATTCAACATTTAGTGGAAAATTAAAGCAAGGATGAAGCATAATAATTCGTTTAGCAGAACAGGGCAGTTGATTTTAGGCATCATGAAACAGCAAAAATGGTTAATTTTTATACTTAGATGACTAAATTTACACCAAATTAAATAGCAATGGACAGCTCTCCATTTTCAAATTTTACATACAGTTTAGCAGCACAAAACATTGATCGTAACATTCTTGGTAATTGTTTGGAACATCATTTTCCTAGGATGTTTCCTAACTTCAGTTGGGTTTTCTATTCAAACATAGAAGCAAGATCTGTATCAACCAAGCTAATTCTCTTCCAGGCTGGTAAGTGCTGCCCTTTGCTTTGATACCAGTAGTGGGTTTCAATTTCTGTCGCTACCGGTTCGCTATTGGGAGTGTGCGCATGCACACAGGCATGTGCAGTGCTTCTGCGCATGCGCAGAGACGTCCGGGCGGGTGGATGGAGCCTCCCGCTGCCACCGCTACCGGTTCGCCTGAACCGGGGTGAACGGGTAGCAACCCACCAGTTTGATACATTTATATTTTTCCCAACCTCCTGCTAAATGTTATACACACATTGTGTGTGTGTGTGTGTGTGTGTGTGTGTGTGTGTGTGTGTGTGTGTTTGTGTGTGTGTATATACATGCATACATATGGACATTTTCAGATTTTGTTCTCTTCAGTGAATGGATGAGTTGAATGTAAAAATTAAATGAAATAGAGTCATGTTGGAACCATGAGAAAAAACACAGGCATACACATAAACACAGAAGAGAGAAATGAACAAGATTGTTTGCTGTCATAGAATCATAGGCCAGGAAGTTACCCCAGAGGTCTTTTAGTTCAACTCCCTGCTCAAGACAGGAGACTTATGCCATCCTTGAAACCCACCAGCGATGGAGCACCCACAACCTCAGGAGGCAAACTATTCCATTGAGTAATTGTTCTCACAGACATAAAATTTATCCTTACTTCTAGTTTGTATCTCTCTTTGACAAGGTTCCTTCCATTACCTCTTGTCCTGCCTTATGGTGCCCTAGAGCAGTGGTCCTCAACCCCCGGTCCGTGGACCGGCACCGGGCCGCGGCATGCCAGAAACCGGTCCGTGCAAACAGGTGAAGCCCTATCCAAGGAATGCAGGCAGCAGGCAAAACCACGCCCCCTCCGGTCCATTGAAAAGCCTCCCTCCAGAGAACCCGGTCCCTGGTGCCAAAAAGGTTGGGGGCTGCTGCCCTAGAGAATAACTCAATCCCCTCTTCTTTGTGACAGCCCTCAAGTACTGGAAGACAGTTATTATGTCCTCCCTCCCCAATCCTTCTATTTGATAGGCTACATCCCTCAACCGTTTATCGTGCGATTTAGTCTCCAGACCCCTTATTATCTTTGTTGCTCTTCTCTGCATACTTTCCAGGGTCTCCTTATGCTGGCATCAATCCAAGAAGAGAACAGCACAATATAGGCTTTTTAACATTCTCTTGGTAAGCATGCTTTAAACTGTGTAAATATGTGCTTTTCCCTGATTGCTCTTTTAATTATATTATGTCAAATTAGAGATAATGAAAAGAGTGGGAATTGGAAGTCCTGCGACTTGCAATTCCCCAATGAATGAAATAATTGATAGTGCAAAGTTTTGGCTCTGGATAATTCCTTAAGTGCATATTCTAACTGTTCCTCTGCTTGCTAAAGAGTAGCCATGTAAAGTTTAATTCATGGTATGTATTCATGATCATTTTATTTGGTTTGCATTTCTTTTCAGTGCCTGTCCACGCTAGGATGTTATAGTTGTTAGGTCTCTGACCATAACTAATATTGGATAGAACAATATATGTCTAGCTTTTAACAGCTATAAGTCTGTTTAGCTTAGGTGTTGCAGACTGCCACAAGAGGGAGCTAGAGTTCACAGCTTATTTCTATGGGAGTCCCTCTCTGTTTGTCTTTGGTCTCTGCTACTCAGAGTGTGTGTTCTCTGCTACTCATTAGAGCAAGGCCTAGAGTATGTATGCTCTGCATTTCTCTCTGTGTTGTAGTTATGTATTATAGCTAAAATGTACTTGTACTGGATAATACTTGGATTGTCATTATGACTATTAAGTGTATGACTTTGGACTGTTTATAGGAACATGCTATTTCTTAAAGTAAACTTTAATTCAAGTTAGTATATCTGTGTGTGGCTGAGTACTTATTCACAACTGATCTCAATCTAAACATTTCTGTATGCACAACCTTGGTAACACAAGGAATACTCTGCTAATACATTAACACTGGTTATGGGCCCAGAGAGATATTGAGAGTTAGTGTGAATATTCAGTTTCATACTCAGACAGCTAACTTGTGGTTTACTGTTAAATTAACAATGGCACAAGAACAGTCAACTAGCTTATCCCTGATAACCAGGTTAGATGGAACTAACTATGTTTCCTGGTCTATGAAGTGCAGCTTACTTTTGCGTAAAGAAGGATTATGGACTGTGGTTAATAATCCACCTGATATAACAGCTTGGGATCGAACAAATGATGAAGATAAGAAGAAAATAGCTGACTTTAACCGGGATAATGAAAAGGCTCTTAGTATTATTGGACTGACACTGAGTGATCAGCAACTGGTCCATATTCATGGTGAAGATTCTGCTGCCAAGTGTTGGAGTACCTTAAAGAGACTTTATGTTCGAGATAGTGTTGGTGCGCACATACATCTTACACGTAAACTGTTCAGAGCACGTTTGTTAAAAGGCGGTGACATGTTAGCTCATTTGGAGTTTATGAAGAGAACATTACAAGAGCTACATGAAAAAGAACTGATTTTTTCAGAGTTGCATCAAGTTTATATTATTCTTTCTTCTTTGGATGACTCTTATGATGATTATGTGTCTTCACTGGAAGTTTTGACCAGAGATGAACTGACATTGACTGGCATAATAGGAAGACTGTTAGAAGAGTCTAGAAGAAGGCAAGATAGAAAACAGCTGAGAGAGAAACCACCACAGGAAGAAAAACGGTCTTCAACTGCCTATATTGTTAGGAAATGTTATTCTTGTGGGGCTAAGGGTCATATAGCCAGATTCTGTAAAATGGGTAAAAGGCAGAATGCTAGTAATATGCAGAGAGCTTATAATGATGTTAGTGTAGCTATATCAAGTACAAATAAAAATGTAAGCCATGATATTTGGATAATAGACAGTGGAGCATCTCAGTGTATAACTAAAAGTAAAGAGAGATTTGTTAATATGACTAAAAGTAACCAACATGTATCATTTGCAAATGGCTGGAAATTGAGAGTATCTGGAGAAGGTAATGCATATTGTTCATGTATTAATGAAAGTTTACCAATGTTATATGTACCTAACCTTATATATAACTTACTATCTGTGAGAGAATTGGTAAAAGCAGGGTTTGTGGTAACTTTTCAGGGAGATAAATGTTTAATTGAAAAACAAGGTAAAAGAGTTACTGCAAGATTGCATGATGGCTTATATATTATCCATGATAGTCCATTAAATAAGGCCAATTCAGTTTATGAAAATAGAAAGCCTCATGATGAATGTATTCATTTGCTCCATAGACGTATGGGACATTTAAATTTCAAAGTTTTAAAGAAAACTGTTGAGTTATCTAATGGTATAAAATTAAAACCTTGTGCAAGATATTTAAATTGTAATGCTTGCAATCAGGAAAAGAGCAAGGTAATTCCTGCAAACAGGTTAAATGGATTTAAAACCAAGGAACCATTAGAGGTTGTATTTGCTGATCTCATTGGCCCTAAGAAACCCAGTTTAGGTGGAGCCTGTTATATATTGAGCATAGTTGATCATTTTTCTAGATATGGTTTCTGTTATCTGATGAAAAGAAAAACAGAAACATATCAGCATTTTGTAAACTGGTTAAGGTTTGTTGAACGAAAAATGAATAAGAAACTGGTTAGTTTAGTAACAGATAATGGTACTGAGTTTACCAATAAGAGATTTGAAGATATGCTAAAGAGAGCTGGTATTGAACATAAGCGTTCTGCTCCTTTTCGGCCACAACATAATGCGCATATTGAACGTAGAGGTCAGACATTACAGGCTATGTCTAGAACCATGATTTCAGATTCTGGTTTACCAGAAAGGCTCTGGGGTGAAGCTATAATGTGTGCTAACCATGTTTTGAACAATGTAGTAAATGCAACAACTGGTGAATTGCCATTTACCCGTTGGTATGGTAGGAAACCAAATCTTAGTTATTTGCATACATTTGGTGCACCAGCATGGGTGCATATTCCCATACAAGTAAGGCGAAAGGGACAACACAGAGCACGGAAATTATGTTTTGTAGGGTATGAATCTAATCATAGATCATTTAGATTCTGGGAGCCAGGTACTACTAGAGTATATTGTAGTGCAAGTGCTAAATTCCTTGAGCATGTTGGATGGAGTAAACTGGAACAGGAATACAAGGAACAAGATAGTATTGTTGTTGAGGATCCATTGTTTCCTGATGATTCTGATAAGAATAGTACTGATGATAGGATAGTGAAAGAATCCTCAATAGAGGAACCATCTATGGATGATGTAGAAGATACTTCGATAGGGGAGGAAAAGGAAGAGGAAATTCCAACAACTTGTACTAAATTGCCTAGGAGGTCGACTAGGGAGAGACGTCCACCTGATAGATATCAGGCAAGTATTGTATGCCAGATTAATGTGGAACCGTCTAATTATAATGAACTTAAGCTGTATCCAACAAAGGAACAGGTAGCTTGGCAGGAAGCTATGAATAAGGAATTAAAATCTTTAAAGGATCTTGAGGTATATGAAGATGTAAAGTTACCACCAGGTGAGCGTGCAATAGGTTGCAGATGGGTGTATAAATTAAAGACTGGTGTGGATGGCACTGTTACCCATAAAGCAAGATTAGTTGCTCAGGGATTTGCTCAATCAGATAAGGATTATGATGAGGTATTTGCACCTAGTCTGAGAGCAAATACATTGAGAGGAGCATTAGTTTGGGCAGCTAAAAATAAATGCATAATTAATCATGTAGATGTCGAAACTGCATATCTACATGCACCTTTACAACATACCATTTATATGAGAAAGCCATTAGGTTTAAAAGATGATGGAAAAAATGATTATTGGAAATTAAAGAAAAGTCTTTATGGTTTAAAGCAATCAGGTTATGAATGGAATAAATGCATTGTAAAAGAATTAGTTTCCATGGATTTTAAAGCTGGTATAGCTGATCCTTGTTTATTTAGGAGAGAGAAAGATGGTTTGATTTCTCTGTTGCTATTATTTACAGATGATATAGCGATTATAACAAAGACTGAACAAGAAGCAAATGATATTGTTTCTGAATTACAAAGAAAGTTCAAGATTAGAAATTTAGGAGAGATTAAACATTATTTGGGTCTTGATATAATAAAGACAAATAGAGGATTCAAAATTTCGCAAGCTAAGAAGATTAGCCAATTGTTAAAAAGATATAACCTGGAGAATTGTAAAACTGCTAAGACACCAATGGATCAGGGATTTACAAATAGTGATAGTAAATGTCCTGTGTTTGATAAGGAGATATATCAGTCTCTAATTGGTAGTCTCTCATATTTGAGTAATTGGTCTAGACCAGATATATCTTATAGCGTAAATCAACTGGCTAGATATAATGCTGAACCAAATGAAAGGCATTGGCAAGCAGCTAAACGAATACTAAGATACCTAAAGCACACAATACATTATTCTTTATATTTAGAACCGAGAAATGAATTAGTGTTATCTGCATATGCTGATGCAAGTTTTGCTACTGATGCAATGACTCGCAAATCAACATCAGGTATAGTGGTAATGTTGGGTAATGCTTTAATAGGGTGGAAATCTATTAGGCAACAACATATTAGTTTATCCACTATGGAAGCAGAATTCTCGAGTTTATCATTAATGTGTACAGAATTGGTATATTATAAACAATTGTTAAAGGATATAGGAATTACTGTACAGGAGCCATTTATTGTGTATGAAGACAATCAATCTGCCATTAGTATGGCTAATAGTTTAGCTGTGAAAACAAGGTCGAAACATACTGATTTGAGATATCTGAATGTTAGACAATGTGTTCAAAATAAAATGGTTAAGTTGGAATACTGCATGACTGAACAGAATATTGCAGATCATTTCACTAAAGCGCAAGGTGCAATTAAACACAAAGAGTGTTGTGAAAACTATGGTTTAAAGATGTAAGGTATTATATATTGATCTACCCAAAGGGGAGAATGTTAGGTCTCTGACCATAACTAATATTGGATAGAACAATATATGTCTAGCTTTTAACAGCTATAAGTCTGTTTAGCTTAGGTGTTGCAGACTGCCACAAGAGGGAGCTAGAGTTCACAGCTTATTTCTATGGGAGTCCCTCTCTGTTTGTCTTTGGTCTCTGCTACTCAGAGTGTGTGTTCTCTGCTACTCATTAGAGCAAGGCCTAGAGTATGTATGCTCTGCATTTCTCTCTGTGTTGTAGTTATGTATTATAGCTAAAATGTACTTGTACTGGATAATACTTGGATTGTCATTATGACTATTAAGTGTATGACTTTGGACTGTTTATAGGAACATGCTATTTCTTAAAGTAAACTTTAATTCAAGTTAGTATATCTGTGTGTGGCTGAGTACTTATTCACAACTGATCTCAATCTAAACATTTCTGTATGCACAACCTTGGTAACACAAGGAATACTCTGCTAATACATTAACAATAGTGACCTACATGTGTTGCTACATTCTGGATGTTCCATATTGACCTTTCATTATCATGGACATACTGAAGTTTCAGAAATTCCTCCAGGAAGTGGTGGAGAAACCTTCAAAGAGGTGAAGATCTTCAAAGATAGAAGGGGATTTTCCAGTGGTGGGTTCCTACAGGTGCGGTCCACTCTATAGCACCGGTAGTGGCCCGCTGGTGACATCACAGTACCGGTGCGGTCGGTTGCCGGTGCCTGAGTGCCACCATTTTTTTAAAAAAAAATTTTAAATTTTTTTAAAAAATTTCTTCTGCGCATGCCAAGAAACCTGACAATTAAGTCTTTCCCCATCCCTTCACTTGAAAATAATAAAAAGCTCACATTTGACACTTTTCCTTCGCTTTTGCCTAAAACTTCCCAAAGTGGGTGTTTTCCGAAAGCTTAACTTTTTATACTGTTAATTTTATACAATTTTATACTGTTATTCATTAGACGAAAACATTGAGGACTTTTAACAGTCCTCAATATTTTCGTCTAAGGAATCCATGACTGAAACCAGAAATGCTGTATGAGACTTGCTTGTCTTTTAACTATAGCATTTTCTGCATATAAAGGTTGCTGTGTTGCCATGGTGTAACACACACTTTGTATGCAAAGCTTTTCATGTAAGGTATAAAATAGCAAAAATAATAGTAACATCTCTCTGAAATAACTAATATATGACAGGCAAGCCACGCCCACCCGGTCACCTGGCTGGCAAGCCATGCCCACCCGGTCACCTGGCTGGCAAGCCACACCCAGAAAATAAGCCACGCCCACAGAATGGCAGTAAAAATATTAGGAACCCACCCCTGGGATTTTCCATTTTGTAAACCAACTGTATATCTGCAGTATTACGTTAAATAGATTCCAACAATTCTCATTAGGATATACTGGGATAAGGCAGAAACAGATCAGAGATAGCTTCAGATGCACCGGTTTCCTGGCCACTCAGTTTCCACAAAAGAAGACTCATTAATATAACAAGAATACATGTCCTGAGCTTAATTACAAAGTTCAGGAAAACTGTGCCCATATATGTACTTCTTATCTTATATGTAGTCCTATTTCAAAATGGTGTTATACAAGGCAGTATAACCTGGTAGTTATACATGCATACTACTGCACATATGACTGGCAGTAGTAAATATTGGCTGATTACTACTAGGCTTATCTTTGAAATCAGCACTTCAACAATGTTAAATTGTTGATTGTTTTTTTTAAAAAAATGTCTATCTGATTTCACGATTGCTTTTGAAGTGTACATTAACAATTCTCTTTTATTTTAACTACCTCCTCTGCAATATTTTTCCCCTTTTTTCCCCTTTTGTGCCCCCTCTCTGTATTAAACAGACAAATAGGTAAGATCTGGAGAATATATTATAATATGTATGATTTTAGGCTCCAGGCAGCCTAGCGAGAATGGAAATGAGAACAGAGAAACAACTTCAAAATTATTCACTTTGCATTACTGTAGTAGAACAATAATATCAACACTAGGAATTCCACTAGTTTAGGTGTGTGCAGTTTGCTAATTATTTTATTTATCAAATTTATATGCTGCCCATCTCACTATGGAGAATGACTCTGGCCAGTCTACCATGCAATAATATAGGAATATAAATTGTAGTTTTAAATATAAAAACAGTTAAAATTATAGCTAGTAAATAGAGAAAAAGAGCTAAAACACGAGAATTCATATGGAGCAAGGATGATGTCTTCTTCTGTCATATCACCATCCACTTCCAACCTGAAGAGTCTCAAACACAGCCCCATGCCAACTTGCGGAACCAGTTCTTAAGACTCTTTCTGAAGGAAGAAGAATTCACTTCCAATGGAAGGATGTCCCAATGTCGTGTCAAGGCTCGACATATGCACCTTGGTGGGTGGGAGAGACACTGGACTGGGGGATCGATGGTTACCAGCACAACAAACTCTTCTCAGCAGTTCAATGCCTGACGCCGGTGATTAACGTCCTGTTACATGAGACGCCGAGAAAGCCGAGCACAGTGAAGCTGCCACCGGAAAAAGACAATATAAGCCATGACCAGCTGAGGGGGGGGGGCTTCACAGCACCGGATGGTGGCTTAGGGGAGGGAATGGTGAGGATTTGCATAAATAGCACTGAGAGGAGGATGATCTCAGAGCTGACTTTGACTTGAATGGGATCGGCATGGTCTGAGTCAGAGGTGGGATCCTACCTCTGATTGCCGGTGCGGTTAATTGCTGACTTCGCGGCAGAGCCGAAGACGCTGCTCGAGCCTGCTCCCGTTCGCGGAGCGGGAGCATTCCCCTGGCGCTTTCCCCGCCCGCATGGAAGCCGCCCATGGCGTTCTTTTGCCCTCTGCGCATGGGGCCATGCACGTAGGGCAAAAGAACGCCATGGGCGGCTTCCATGCGGGCGGGGAAAGCGCCCGGGGAATGCTCCCACTCCGCAAACGAGAGCAGGCTCGAGCAGCGTCTTCGGCTCTGCCGCGAAGTCAGCAATTAACCGCACCGGCAATCAGAGGTAGGATCCCACCTCTGGTCTGAGTTCTTATCTGTAGCGTGATTAAAAGCTGAAGTCCTTACTTTTGAAAGTGTCTTGAAGTCATTAACGCACAGGTCTGACTTAGCCAGTCCAACACCCAAAGGGTGAGGGCCGCAGCAGAAAAGGTTGTTTTCCTAGACCCCACCAACCGAATGCTGTTCCAAATTATGTGTTTCAGTGTTGTCACAAGACCCACATTTCTCTGCCACTCATAATGAGCTGCCTCCCCACTAGTAAGAAGTTCATAAAAAGAAGCAATCCGATGAAATGTTCAGCACAGCATTGTTAATCATAACTTGAAGCAGTGCAGAGCAAAGTCAAATTTTTACCACTGTTGAATTCTTAAGGGTTTCATTTATCACTGTAGATTTTTTGCGATCATTTCTCCTTCTGCTCTAAAGCAAACTTCCTGGAAACAATGGATTATTCATCAGACTGTATATACACAAAGAGATGCATGTGGGGGGTGGGTGTATGTATTTCCCAGTGGAATTTTGGAAAGGCTTATCAAGGGAAGAGCATATTTTCTTTTTCCCAAGGGACATAAATTTAGAAGGTATAATATTCCTTATATGAATAGTATAATAAGCTGAATAAGTGGGGCAGTGGACTATGAATTAGAAACAGCCAAGAGATATTAGAGAAGTTAATGCCTTTCATTGCTGGCTGGTCTGAAAGGATAAATGATATATGCAAGACACTCGGATAATTTTCAACCTTTCTTGTATTGTTACACATTTAGCTGTCTTAATCAGTATGAATGGGGATCTTCACACCCAGCAACTGCGGTTTATCAGTGTCTGACCAAAATGAAAGTTCTTGAATGCCTGCAAATCTTTCTCATCTCCTGTTTGAATAAAGATATCCTTCAGCTACTAAGAAGGACACAGGAGGAGTTTATCACTGATTTTGAAGGCAGAGGCCACTGAAAATCTGATTTGGTCATAGAGTTTTGCAATGAAGTTGAAAAGTGTGGGTTGCAGGGTTATTCTTCAGAGGCTGAAGCAGGATAACAGAATAACATAGTCGAAAGGGACTTTGGAGGTCTTCTAGATCAACCCCCTGCTCAAGCAGAAAACCCTATACCAGTGATGGCTAACCTTTTCTGGACTGAGTGCCCAAAGCGCGCACACATGTGCACGCGATTGCGCACATGCCTGAACCCCCCAAATGCAATGTGTGTGTGGCCCCTGCACATGCACCCCACCCCCACGCATGTGCATGCAGCCCCCGCATGCACCCCCTTCACATGCGCGCCCACCCCCTGCATGTGCCCCACCCCCTGCGTATGTGTGGCAGAGACCCGAAGACCAGCTGGCTGGCAGGAGGCACGCATGCATGTGCAGCTGAGCTGAGCTGGGGTGCGTGCCCACAGAGAGGGTGCTGCATGCCATCTCTGGCACGCAGGGCCATTGGTTCGCCATCATGGCTCTAAACCATTTCAGACAAATGGTTGTCCATTTATTCATTTATCCAGGATAAATTAGTAAATATGCTGCTACTGTAAGAGTTCATTTGATCCCATTTTTTTTCCTGCATTACCCAAGTAGGAAAAATGCTAGTATTATCCCTAAATATTTTATTACCTGGACAATGGGAAAGATGACCATACTTATTAAATTGAGATGTTTGTGATTCCAGTCCATGAGATATTTCCATACATTTCCTTGTCCTTATTTTCCAGAAATAAGAAACAGAAACTTTTATAACAGTGTCCTTAGACCCCTGTCTGTATCACAGGTCAACAATGTCCGAATGGCAGGTGTAACCAGGTAACCAAGATTATACCTCTTGTCTCAGGGAATCCTATCATACAGTATATACATTGCAATTGAACACTTGCATCATAATGTACAGGAACATAAGCAGTAACTTTTCTCTGATAACTTCATTCTGCACTTATCATTGTTTATCCCAGTGTTTCCCAACCTTGGCAACTTGAAGATATCTGGACTTCAACTCCCAGAATTCCCCAGCCAGCATTCGCTGGCTGGGAATTCTGGGAGTTGAAGTCCAGATATCTTCAAGTTGCCAAGGTTGGGAAACACTGGTTTATCCTACTTCACCCTCCCTTCTCTCCTGTAGTCATTCAAGGTAAGAAGAAATGAATGAATAAGATTATTTCCAGTCCACACGACTTGCACATTATGCTTACTCAAGTGAGTATGCCTAAAAATAGTATGCAAGTTTTTGTTGTTGTTTTCAGAAAGGAGAATGAAAAAATAAATTGTGAAGTTGCAAAGTGAAGTGTAACACCAAATAAAATAAACTTCACACTGTAGCACCACATTATCCTAAAACATTTAAATTGAGAAGCCTAATTTATTTCAATGGCCAGCATATGAAACACTTTGGAACACACCAATAAATGGCCAGAAAAAAAATTACAAAAGGAATGGTAAGGCACATCAACATTAAAAATATTGTTAATGGGTTTTTAAAGCATTTTTAATTGCAATTGAGGAAAAGAGTTTTCACTTCTAGAGAGGGATTTGCATAAAACAATCTCTACCACCCACCAATCTAAACAAATCCTAAACACAGGATAATTAGTAAAGACTTCTGCTGTGTGAAAATACAAAGAACATAATGTCAATCATAACAGAACAGGGATGCTTTCAAATAACTTAGCTCCAATGTTTTTAATCAGAAATTTTCTCTAAGCACTCTTCTTTAAATGCCTCTTCAAAGAAGATCTCTGTCAAAATATTCAATAAGTAGGAATGTTTCTATAAAACTTCTCTTCGTTAAGGCAGGGATGGACAATGGTTGAAATTCCTCCAGAATCATGGGAGAAAGGAGCCAAATTGCTGGGCACATAGCAAATCAAAGCTCTACTCCTTTGTATATACATAAATTTCAATACACATATGAAAGGTAAACAGTCCAAAATCCAATATGTAACATGGACAGAAGTGGGATGGTTATATGTTTCAGACCAGACTTTGATCCTGAATGAGGTTTATGAGAGCCGAGGTGGCGCAGCGGTTAGAGGCAGTACTGGAGGTCAGCGGTTCAAATCTCACCGGCTCAAGGTTGACTCAGCCTTCCATCCTTCTGAGGTAGGTAAAATGAGGACCCAGATTGTTGGGGGCAATATAAATATACATTGCTTACTGGTGTAAACCGCTTAGAGAGGGCTTGCACTGTGAGGTGATATATAAATCTCACTAAATAAATAAATAAATAAATAAATAAATAAATAAATAAATAAATAAATAAATAAATAAACAAACAAACAAACAAACAAACAAACAAACAAACAAACAAACAAACAAACAAACAAACAAACAAACAAACAAACAAACAAACAAACAAACAAACAAACTGTGGAGTCATCTAGGGCCAAACTACTCTCATTCCTACCCTTAGAACATCCCCAAAGATGTATCATAAGAATTAAACTGCCAAAACTCAATCATTTTTCTCCCTAAATTTCAACAGGGTGGCCTCGGGATGTTGGGCGGTCACAGCTAGTGGGCTGCTTGTGCTTAATGTATTAATAAAAATGCTTTGATGATTACTTTTTGTCTCAAGTAACATATTATTTTTTGGATCAACATATAGAAGAAATGCTGAATTCTGAAAAGTAAAAGTACATTATTGCAGCAAACACACACACACACACACACACACACACACACACACACTGAGGTCTGGAAACCATCTTGGGCATTGGATCCTCAGGCCTGCCACATTTAGTGCTGTGGGAAACGGGGAGGGGGGAATTGTGTGAGTGGGGAAGTATAGTCAAAATAACATTCCTTTCTCTGAGAGTCAAGGTCACTCCGCCCTGCATCTGGAGGGGTGTTCCTGGGAGGCATCTCCAGTTGGGACGGTGCATTGATTGGACAATGTGATGGACATGTGGGTGCTGGGGCAGGGACTTGAACTTTCTTTTGAGGTGTGGAAAACAGAAGCTTTCAGATTCGGGTTTTCCCAGATGTGCCAATATGACATCTCTAATAAAATGGAACTTTGAGGAACTTCAAGCCATGGAGTTTTCTTTTGTTGGGGGTGTTACACACACACACACACACACACACACACACACACACACACACACACACACAGCATGACATGTGCAATGCAGGCAGCCTTGAATATCTATTTGGATGGAGCACTCTGAACTCTTTATCACAATGACATGTTTCTATAAAATTGGAGGAAGATTTACCTCAGACACAATTGACAGAATTGCTGTCACATTTGCTGAACCAAATGATAGAGCTGGAATTCGGAGGAAATAGTACAAACACGGGCCACGTCGTATCTTATAGATAGAAATATTGGGATTCTGGAAGGTTATGTTTTCTCATTCAGATGGATAAATGTGATGATAGTAATAGCAAATGAGCAGCACATTTATCATTATTTAGTATAACTGGCAATACGATTTATATAATATCCAAATAATGCTACTCCTAAGATGTCCTTGAGAATGCCTTGCTTTTACAGTTGATGAAGATTTTGCTGGGATACTGATCTCTTACAGACAGGTGATCATGATGATCATAATTTTCTGCAGTAAATTAATAAATGCAATGATAATCTCTGGGGGAAGGAAATAGAAATGTTCACACCTGTCTAAAGTGACCAAAATATGTAGTGTCATCCCAATTCATAGAAATTCCACGACTGTATATTGCTGGGACATGCAAATGGAGAAAGAAGAGGAAATCATAACGTAATAATGACACAACACTATTCCAGCTGAACTATTCCAAGTGAGTTCTACGTTTTCAAATGGGATGTGTTTCTTGTATCAAACTTTCCCTAGTTGATATATCCTTAGATATATCCATTGAGGACCTATATACTGCATAGTGAAAATATTTACTGACCCCTCGCATCCTGGACATAAATTGTTTCAACTCCTACCCTCAAAACGACACTATAGAGCACTGCACACCAAGACAACTAGACACAAGAACAGTTTTTTCCCGAACGCCATCACTCTGCTAAACAAATAATTCCCTCACCACTGTCAAACTATTCACTAAGACTGCATTACTATTACTATTAGTCTTCTCATCGTTCCTATCACCAATCTCCTCCCACTTATAACTTGTTGCTTGTATCCTTATGATTTATATCAATATTGATTGTTTCCTGATTGCTTATTTAGTAACCTATGACTATCATGTAAATGACTATCATATCATTTAAAAGAGCCGAGGTGGCGCAGTAGTTAAAATGCAGCACTGCAGTTCAGCAGTTCAGCAGTTCAAATCTCACCGGCTCAAGGTTGACTCAGCCTTCCATCCTTCCGAGGTGGGTAAAATGGGGACCCAGATTGTTGGGGGCAATATGCTGAACTCTGTAAACCGCTTAGAGAGGGCTGTAAAGCACTATGAAGTGGTATATAAGTCTAAGTGCTATTGCTATTGCTATCACTAAGTGTTGTATCTTATGATTCTTGATGAATGTATTTTTTTTTCTTTTATGTACACTGAGAGCATATGCACCAAAGACAAATTCCTTGTGTGTCCAATCACACTTGGTCAATAAAGAATTCTATTCTATTCTATTCTATTCTATTCTATTCTATTCTATTCTATTCTATTCTATTCTATTCTATTCTATTCTATTCTATTTATTATTATTATTATTATTATTATTATTATTATTATTATTATTATTATTATTATTATTATTATTATTATTATTATTATTATTATTATTATTATTATTATTCTATTCTATTCTATTCTATTCTATTCTATTCTATTCTATTATTATTCTATTCTATTCTATTCTATTCTATTCTATTCTATTCTATTCTATTCTATTCTATTCTATTCTATTCTATATTCTATTCTGTTCTATTCTATATTCTGTTCTATTATATTCTATTATATATTATTATATTATATATTATTATATTATATATTATTATATTATATTATATATTATTATATTATATTGTCAGGAATTCAGGGAGCTATAGATCCAGAACATCTGGACAATCTCAGAATCAAGAAGGCTAATATATTCCAGAATAAACATACTGAAGTGTGCAGATAATGAGGTGTGGGTGTGTTGCAGTAATGGGTTCTAAAACCCTTTACTACTGGTTCGCATGCGCGCACGATGCTTCTGCGTATGCGCAGAAGCATCCCAGGTGGGTGGGCAGAGCCTCCCACCGCAGGCGCTACTGGTTCTAAGAACCGGTCCGAACCGGGAGCAACTCACCGCTGGTGTGTTTTTCCCAGAGTGCCTGGTCATACACACCTAGTCTACAAATAATATTGTTTTAGGAGACAAAGGGGGGCAACTCTCACATGCCTCATGTATGAAGAAATGTGGCTACACAAAGTATGGCTTACTATTTGGAATGATGAAAAAGTCAAAAGCTTTTAATTCAAGTCCCTAAAACTTATCAGCTACAATATAAATCTCAGTATTTTTAGTTTCCTCACATATTTATTGAAATCAGTGCAGTTAATTAATGTTTTGCTTTGGTTCTGCTTGGCAGTTTGCCTGAAATGATCAAGTTTGGAACCATCACCTTAGAAGATCCAGTCCATGATGAAACCTAGTAATTTTATGTGAATTTTGGATCAGCTATCCGTTTAATGAAGAACTGTTTTTTTTCCCTTCTGGAATACAAAACAGCTTCCCTTTGGTGTGCAAGTTAAAATGAAATATATTACTCATTGTTCTAATTGTCATGTAAGAAAAATGTACCATGCATTAACAAAGAGGGCATTTATCTTGCTTTGGAAATAAATGTCATAAAAATGAAGAGCAGCAAGTACAAAATATTTCAGTAGGGTAAGAAAAAACCAGCTGCCCATTTTAGCATTCCGAACTTGGCTGTCCTACATGTGCAGGAGAACATTTACAACTGCAGCTGGTATTATTTCTGATTGAAGATCTCTTCTTAGGGCCATAAGTGCCTCATTTTCCTAAAGAGCTATCTGAATGCTTCTGCTTGAGACATTGCCTCATTTTATTTATTTATTTATTTATTTATTTTATTTATTTATTTTGTCAATTACGTGTTAGTAATATACATAGATGTAACATTGTTTATGTACATAAGATTGGTACTGATGCTTAACAGAGGTAAAAATGAATATTTAGATTAGATGCCCATATTTTTAAAGCTTTTTTGTACCAGTTACAGATCTGAGGACATGTTTTGCTCTCTGATCTCACAAGTGTATGTCAGAGTCATAAAGTAGAACACTTTTCTTGGATTCCGAAGAGTAAAAAAAAGAGGAAAATCTCTCTCTCTCTCTCTCTCTCTCTCTCTCTCTCTCTCTCTCTCTCTCTCTCTCTCTCTCTCTCTCTCTCCCCCTCTCTCTTTCTCCCTCTCCCTCTCCCTCTCCCTCTCCCTCCCTCTCTCCTCTCTCCTCTCTCTCTCTCTCTCTCCCTCTCTCTCTCCCTCTCCCTCTCCCTCTCCCTCTCCCTCTCCCTCTCCCTCTCCCTCTCCCTCCCTCTCTCCTCTCTCCTCTCTCCTCTCTCTCTCACTCTCTTTCTCATTTATTTGTTTAATTAATTAATATACCACCCATCTCACTTACAGCGACTCTGCTCAGCTTACAATATAATAAAAAGTTAAAAAGTACTAAAAAAAGTTAAAATCAGAAAAATTGACTGGAAAATTAAAAGTGAAAAATCAAGATGATTGGCAGCCTGGAGGTGAGAATCTTCTCTATCCTATCAGGCACCCCCACGTCAGAGTCTCAGGTCAAACCACAGAGTCACGTTTTTTAAGTTATTCTGGAAAGTCAGAAGTGTGAGAATGGACCTCACCTTGATGGGAGAATATTACAAAGGGCAGGGAGAGGGGGAGGGGCAGGAAAGTGTTGAACCATAAAGTAGTATGCTGTTTCTGTGTGGATCGGTAGTTAGATGTTTTTCATCTTCCTAGTCTGCCAGTAAGGGGGGAAAATCATTAAACCAGTTTTTGTACCAGTGGGAGGTCTATAAAATCTGTCTTTCCACTTCTGCTCCAGCACCATACTAATATTTATTGACACCATTTTCAAAAAATAGTTTGCCACTAAGTTTTTTATAGGATTGAAAATGACACCTCATTCTAAAATTTACCATAGAACACATTCTTGAAGGTGCATTATTGACCTCCTTAAATTTAGTTCTATCCTGTTATCAGTACTATGCAAAGTACAATCAATTTATATTAAATACATTATTTCTTTCATTCAATATTATGTTATTTTTTTAAAAAAATCAAGGAAGCAAAACAAAGGAAATACATCAATAGCCATGTATTTGTATATCTATTTTTCTTATTATTGTCTCCATTATGTCAGCATTCCAAGTAAGGCACCCATTGAAAGCAAAACTCCAAGGCAGGTAGATTCCTCAAAGAACAATTTATTGGATACATCATATTGGCACAACTGGTGAAAACTGACACTGAAAGTTTCCATGGTTTTCACCCAATTAAAAAGTGAAAGTTACCCCTTTCCCCCAGTCATCAGTCACATTGTCCAATAGAGTGCAGGCCGGTTGCTTGGTTACTCTACTCCTCTTCCCCACCACCTGTTGAAATGTCCTTGGTTCCCACAAGAAAACTTTTTGTTTTGACTAGAAAACCCCAGCTATTTTCCCCTCTCCCTGTCTTATGGCAACCTTGAAACCATAAAGATGGCCTCAGCCAGCTTCGCTTCAGAGTTGACATATTATTTTACTAAACATTTGAAAGGATGGCAGCTCCTCTATTATCTCACTTTTACTTAGGAAACAATAACATCTCCAAACATTTATGTTAAAGGATTCATAAGTATTAAAATGGCCTATAGCAGAGCAAGTTGAGATTTGAATTCTAGGACTTGGTTATGAATGAAACTGACTATTCTGCCTGAGTAGCTTGATTGAGCAAAGTGAATGATCACTTTCTCCTCTTATAATTAAATGTTAGCCTTGGACATTACCCATTTATTGATATTGCATCTGGAAGACGTGATCTAAAAAACTGAAACAGAACTGAATAGAGCCAATTGCATATTTCAGTTAATCTGTGAGATTTTTGTGGACTTAAATATTTAACAGGCAATTACCGTAACATGTGGTACTTGGTGGTCCAGAATTTAAAGCTATTGGAGTGTCTTCGTGTTTGTTTGTTTGTTTGTATGTCTGTGTGTATGTGTACATTTGTGTATATGTGTGTGCACCAGCAGGAAAAATCCTTCAAATTTGGCCTTAAGCAAAAATCACTTGCCCAATTTGTCCCTCAATTTGCATTGTCGGCGTGAAAATGATTTAAGGGGTTCTGTGAATTTATCAGCAAGTGTGCCATCATTAATTAAAGACTAGCTGGGGATTGATTTTCATTTATAATTGAAATGTTGCTTTATGTCTAGCTTTTGATAACACGCTTTCAGGCTAATCTAGTAATCTCTGCCAATAAACCCATTGAGCACAATTGGGTTTATTCCAAAATAAACTGCGTAATACTGAACTGCTGAGTCAGAGATTTTCCCAAGGGGTGTGTGTGTGTGTGTGTGTGTGTGTGTGTGTGTGTGTGTGTGTTCTTTTTTGCTTTGGAATTGCTTGCTATCCTAATTTCAAGATGTCTGTGAAAAGGGAAGATTGTAAGTGTTCCATTTCTGGTTCAAAGGCACTCAACCAACAATCCATGACTTCTACTACATAAACAGCTTAAGCAACTGCCTTTTGTTTACTTTACATTTTCATTGGTGCTCCTGCTGTAAAAATAATTTGGGTGTACTCCAGAGAACTCTATTTATTTGGGTATTATTTGCAGAAAACCCCTTCTTTTTTAAAAAATTTTTTTTATTATGTACACAAAACTATACAACAACACAACACTTGTATTGTGCAGAAAACCCCTTCTTAACTGTAATTGATATTATCAATGAATATGTGGGGGCTGTCTCCACTGCCTTTTCTCTTTGTTTGCTGCTTTGAATCTACTCAAACTTTTGGGTGAGCATACAATAGCAATAGCAATAGCAGACTTATATACTGCCCCATATTGCTTTACTCTTTGAGTGGTTTACAGTGTCAGCATATTGCCCCTAACAATTTGGGTCCTACAAACCAGGCCTTGCTATAGGGCCGTGATGGCGAACCTATGGCACGGGTGCCACAAGTGGCACGCGAAGCCATATCGGTGGGCACGCGAGCTCAGGTCCGGCGTGCATGTGTGCACCAGCCAGCTGATTTTTGGGCCTTCTGGGCCCACTGGGAGTCGGGAAACAGGCTGTTTCCAGCCTCCAGAGGGGGTGGGGAAGGCCGTTTTCGCCCTCCCCAGGCTCCTAGAAAGGCTCTGGAGCCTGGGGAGAGCGAAAAATGGGCGTGCCATTGCATGCTGGGAGCAGGGGGGTCATGCGTGCATGTGCGGGAGTGCATGGAATTATGAGTGTGGGCACGCACACACGTGATCCCCACATTCCCCCCCCTTTTGGCACGCGAACCAAAAAAGGTTCGCCATCACTGCTATAGGGCATATCTATACCGGCTCTCTCGGTGGCGCTATAGGCGCCACCATCTTGTTTTTTTTGCTTCTGTGTAAGCACAGAAGCTGTTTTTTGCTTCTGCACATGTAGAAGCTGTTTTTTTATCACTGTGCATGTGCGCGGGTGTGGGCGGGGCACGGCAAGGAGTGAACCAGCAGCGAGGTAAGCCAGAACCCACCCCTGGATGGTGCCATGTATTTTCTTCTGCAATAATTGGTGAAACCTATATTCCCCTGGATAGGAGTTACATGTAGGACAGAAATGGAGGGAACACACCTTAGAGTGCACCAAGAAATCAGAAAATACAAATTATCCAAACACACAGTAGATCTGCATATTTTGGTGGAAAAATAAACCAAGCTCTAATTCTGTTTGTATAAATGTATAATGCTAATGTCTATTATGTTTGGGCATTTATTAATATTCATTTTCCTTTCAAAATTGCAAATGAACTGGGGGAAAAAGCACTCATTCTAAAACATGTTTTATTTTATAATTTGCCAAACATCCAATCTGGAACATGATTTCAGTACTTCTGTTCCTATTAAATGGTGCCATAAAAATGTCCACTTGAAACTAAGCAATTTTTTTCTTTGTATTTTACATGACATAAATAGATTAATACAAGGCTGAAGCTTAGCAGAACTGTCAATAAATGGAAGTATTTAAAGAATTTGAATAATTGGGATAGAATTTTTTTTTAAGTTTTACAGAAAGATTTGTGTATGTGAATGTGTTAGTATTTGTCAGTTATTTTAACTCTTATTGCAAAGAACTAATTTTAACTTGTGTGGTCTCATGATTCATGCATTTATTTTTTGAGGACTTGTTGTGTTTTGGACTTTCTTGGTAATTAAATAAATAAATATATTTGCCGCAACCGGAAGTTAAGGGCAACTAGTCATAACTTTGCATGCTCCATTCAGTGCCAGTTTTGGCATAAGTTAAACAAGTTACAGCACTGGGCCTAGACAGACGGGCCTCTCAGAATTTCAGTTTCCATTTTTTGTTATTATTGTTAGTTACAGTTATGCAATAAAGTATCCATAAATTTAGCTCTCTAAGATTTTTAACTAAGTTCTTTTTTATTGCTGTCTGTGTTCACATCCTTTCCCCACCTCACTTGATCTCAGATTTTTCATGCATTTTGGCAGCATATTAGCCACATTCATTTTGCTACATAAGCTGTTTGGCCCAGGGGCGGGTTGTAACTTACCTTGCTGCCGGTTCGCTTCCTCCCGTGCCGTGTGGCTTCATGTGCATTGCGCACCACATGGCCGTGCCATGCGGGTGCATGTGCACATGTGCAGTGCCGAAAACCCAGCTTCTGCGCATGCGCAGAAGTGAAAAACAAGATGCCGGTGCCCACAGACTGGCACTGACAGAACCGGCTCCATGACGTCACCACCGGTTTACTAACGGTTCTAAAAAACCAGTTAGAACTGGTAGGAACCCACCTCTGGTTTGGCCTTGACAAATAGATCCTCTTCAGCTTCTCACAGCATAGGGCTCACCATCTCTTAATCTGGGCGTGATTCCATTCCTTTATCTAACATATCATAGAATAATAGAGGGGCTTTGGAGGTCATCTAGTCCAACATTGTGCTTGAGCAAGAGAGTCTATATGATTTCAGACAGGTGGCTCTCTAGTCTCTTCTTGAAAGCCTCTAATGATGGGGCACCCACAACTTCTAAAGGCAACCCATTCCACTCATTGATTGTTCTCACTGTTAGGAAATTTAACAGTTAGGAAAGAGGGAGTCAGGCTGTTCTCCAAAGCACCTGAGGGTAGAAGAAGAAGCAATGGGTGGAAACTAATCAAGGAGAGAAGCAACTTAGAACTAAGGAAAAGTTTCCTGACAGTTAGAACAATTAATCCGTGGAACAGCTTACCTCCAGAAGTTGTGAATGCTCCAACACTGGAAGTTTTTAAGAAGAGATTGGAAAACCATTTGTCTGAAGTGATATAGGGTTTCCTGCCTAAGCAGGGGGTTGGACTAGAAGACCTCCAAGGCCCCTTCCAACTCTGTTATTCTATTCTATTCTATTCTATTCTATTCTATTCTATTCTATTCTATTCTATTCTATTCTATTCTATTCTATTCTAAGAAGCAAAGGATACTGAAAAGAAATAAAAATAAGATGGATTAGAAAGTCAAGGAAGTTGCAAATATTCCGTTATTTTGCCTTAGTCAGTGTTAAAGTTTTCCAGAGGGAGAATTGAGAAGGTTATTTCCTAATTTTAAAGGACAACTTACAAAGTCTTAATCTTGTATTTCTATCTAGAAAAAAATATATTTACACATCACACTATTTTAAAAAAATCTAATCTTATGAATAAAAACATTACTGTAACTATTTGGTAACATTATATTTTACCAAGAAAAGTAGCATTTGCCTGACAACATTGAAATAAATGATATGGCTGGTGCACTATCCAGTCACTAAAACTGGTAACTATCAAATATAGTTGATATTAGGGTTCATGTCTATTATCACAGTTGACATATCAAAGTTTCAAATCTTTGTAATGGCACCTCAGATTCATTACCCAAGGGGGAAATATGCAATTATGAAAGATTGCCAGTCACCCAAAGATTTTAATTGTCATTAGAAATAGTGAAATATGATTATATAAAGCAGACACAACCTTAACAATAGTATTTGCAATGGTATTTGTGTTGCACATGGGAAGATGCTAGTTCCTTTGTTCAACTCTTAAGAAAATTTGGAGAGACGAAGTTTTATTGTATATATTCTCCAAACTCAAGTGTGGATTAAATTAATGCTATAGAATTTATACAGTTGATATCCTTGCCTTGCCTTAAAAATGCAATCTTCCTCATGTCTATTTATTTTACACCATCTCAAGAGTTTCTCAAAATCTCACCAGCAAGCAGTTTGTTTGCATTGTCTCATTTTCTATTTAACTGGAAACCATTAAAAATGATAGGAAGTCTGCCGTAAACAAAAGATAAACGCAGGAGAAGAAATAGCTAAAATATTACAAAGCAAAGGATCATATATCATCCTTGAGGCCAGAGAAAAGAGGTCTTCAACCGACCTGCTGCAGAAAAAAACATAGAACATAGAACATGTGGTAGGATGCGGTCCTCCGGGACCGCATCCTACCACATACCTCCCTACGACCAGTGAGGTCCCACAGAGTTGGCCTCCTCCAGGTTCCATCAGCCAAACAATGTCGGCTGGCGGGTCCTAGGGGGAGAGCCTTCTCTGTGGGAGCCCCATCTCCCTGGAACCAACTCCCACCAGAGATCCGGACTATCCCCACTCTACTGGCCTTCCGTAAAGCCGTGAAAACATGGCTCTTCCGGCAGGCGGGGTGAAGAAGAGCGGATTCCCCCATGTATGAATTGTTTTTTAAATGTAATGAAATGTTTTAAAATTATTTTATTGTATCGTTCTTATTTCTGTTGTACGCTGCCCTGAGTCCTATGGGATTGGGCAGCCTATAAGAACTTTTAATTAAATTAAATTTTAATTAAATACAGTTGGAAGGGACCTCAGGGATCTTCTAGTCCAACCTCCTCCTCGAGCAGTAGATCTTATACCTGGTATACTTATTATACCTTTAATGGGGGGGGAAGCAAAGGTATTCATGATTATTTATTATTTATGTATTCAATGTCTATAGCTGCCCATCTCAACCAGTGACTCTAGGTGGCTTATAGTTCTAAAACTATAAAAATAATTGAGACAATTAAAAAAAAACATTTAAATCAATATAAATATCTAAAAATAAATACACACAGCAGCCAAGATAATTAGCCAATTCATAGTTAAGCGAAGACAAGGACCTTAACACATTGTGGCTCAGGTACGCAGCTAAGTTTTTTAAAGCCTTATGGAAGGCCAACAGGGTTGGAACCATTCTGATCTTTGAGGGGAGAATATTCCACAAAACACTGGCTACTGCAAAAAAAGGCCCACCTTCTAATCCAACCCTGCTGGCACTCTTTGGTTGATGGGATCTGCAGCATGCCCAATCTGCTGGATTGAATAGGATGGGTAGGGACTCTTGGAACAAAAATGATCCCTCAGTTGACCTGATCCCAACTCATATAAATCTTTAAAGGTGACAACAAGCAGCTGGAAACAAACTGATAGCCAATGAAGCTCATTTTATTTATTTGTTTGTTTGTTTGTTTGTTTGTTTGTCAAACATGTATAAGATAACAGATATAAGTATAAACATGATTATAAATATAGGATATGGATGCAAATAAATGGAGACATTAGGACAGGGACGGTAGGCAGGCTGGTGCGCTTATGCACGCCCCTTACAGACCTTTTAGGAATGGGGTGAGGTCAACAGTCGACAGTCTAAGGTTAAAGTTATGGGGCTTTGGGGAAGTAACCTCATGAGCCGAGGTGGCGCAGCGGTTAGAGGCAGTACTGCAGGCCACTTTAGCTGACTGTGATCCGTAGGTCAGCGGTTCAAATTTCACCGGCTCAAGGTTGACTCAGTCTTCCATCCTTCCGAGGTAGGTAAAATGAGGACCCAGATTGCTGGGGGCAATATAAATATACATTGCTTAATGGTGTAAACCGCTTAGAGAGTGCTTGCACTGTGAGGCGGTATATAAATCTCACAAATAAATAAATAAACAAACCATAGAGTCAGGTAGTGCATTCCAGGCATTGACCACTCTGTTGCTGAAGTCGTATTTTCTGCTATCAAGTTTGGAGCGGTTTACCTTAAGTTTGTATCTATTGTGTGCTCGTGTATTATTGCAGTTGAAGCTGAAGTAGTCATTGATAGGTAGGACGTTGTAGCAGATAATTTTGTGTACTGTGCTTAGGTCAGACCGAAGGCAGCTAATACTCATGTATTAGTAGTGTTACATGTGCTGTGTATCTAGCACCATTGGCTACCTGCACAGCTGCATTCTGCACCAACTGAAGTTTCCAAATGCTCCTCAAGGACATGCTCATGTAAAGTGTATTACAGTATTCTAAATGAGACTTTGCAAGGGCAAGGCTTCAGGTCTAGAAATTGGTGCGCCACCTAAGGTCAGTTCTTTGTCCACATGCCTCTTTCCATGTTAAAACATATACTTTAATTACAACTAGAACATTTGGAATGGACAGTCCAGTTAAGATAAGTTATAAATTCAAGTCATTGTGCTATGTAAAGTATGTGACTTTACTCTTAAATTATTTTCTGGAACTATCACATATGCAGAGAAACCCAACTGCACTTTTGTTTTTAGTTTACAACAAATATTATTCCTTCTCTTCTGAATCTTAACTACCCATGAATGATATTTCTAACTCCTAATACATATGATAAAATCATCACTCTGTTTTCTATGTATTTACACTATATGTGGATCAGGGGTGGGTTCCTCCCAGTTTGGACCGGATCGCCCGAACCGGTAGTGACCCGCTGGTGACATAACTGTCGGTGCCGTTCCGTGCATGCTGCCATCTTTTTTGGGGATTTTTCTCCCTTCCGCGGCTTGAAAAAGAGCCCTCCCACCCACCTGCAGGTGAATTCTGACCTTTATTTCTTTGCCCGAAGCACAGCTGATGAGCTCCTCAGCTGTGTTTTGGGCTCTTTCCTGCTTCTGAGCATGCGCAGAAGCCAAATCGTGCGAGGGGACGTGCACGAAATATCTCGATGCGAACCGGTGGCGAAGGTAAGTGGAACCAACCCTGATATGGATGCCTATACTTAGGTTTCTCTGTATGTGGGAGAGAGAATATAGGAGTATGTATATGTACATATTAAAATACAATCTGAACTGTCATTTCTGATAATTTATAAACAAGTCTGTGCTTTGGAAAAGCCCTGCAGAAAATGGAAATATTTCATAGATAACTGAAAATGCATAGAACATAGAATATAGCCTTGGGAGTAGCAAAGAAATACAGATTAAAGCCTTAGTACAGTGATACATAAAAGTTAATTGAGAACAAAGCTTCAGAAACCTTTGTCATCAATCAAACCATGCTTTTATTCACCTTGCTCAGAAATAAATATTTCTGAGTAAATCTGCTTAGTAACCCACTGGTTTTATTTTGAATTGGTTTATTATTGTGCTACCCATGCTAGTATTGTAAACTACTTGGAATCAATGTTTAATTTTAGTGAAATACAAGCCTGGTAAAATTTAAAAATAAAGGAAGAGAAGAAGGAGGAGGAGGAGGGGAAGGGGGAGGAGGAGGAGGAAGATTGGTAATAGTAATGGTGGCAGTGAAAAGTAATTCAGAACACTTTGTTGTGATAAGGAAGGATAGCCATTTAAGCTACAGAGAACATTTCCAGAGAGCATTTCCTTTTATTAAAGACAAAGGATAATAGATAAGAATCAGACCAAGTTACTAGAGACTGCATTAATAACACTACAAGTTTTCCTATAACACAATCTGAAGGCTATAATATTCTATGATCAAGCATGGTGAGATAATCTGTTATATTGATTCTTTTCATTTTTCTCTTCTCATTCATTACCTAAATGTTGTTGTTGTGTAAGTGTATTCCCACTTACACTTGTAGCAATAAATTGACCAGCTGGTAACTAGGTAGTGAGAGATACAGGATATTTTTCTTATAAAGTTGTAAAGTGAAAATCACCACCCACCTACTCCCTAATGTTGTTTTGAAACATTAAGTAAGGATACAAATATCAATTTTGTATAATAGCTAGATTGTTCCATGGCAGTAATCTTTGAATGACTTGGATTATTTCTTGTACAGTATATCAAACGGAGTAGTGAAAAACCACCTCTTCCTATAATTATTTCAGGGGTGGGTTCTGACTTACCTCGCTGCCAGTTCGCTTTCTCCCCCAATGCATGGGCGCATGCGCGTTGCACGCTGAGTGGCCACACCATGCGTGGGTGACCACGCAAAGTGCATGTGCTCACAAAATCCAGCTTCTGCGCATGCACAGAAGCAAAAAACAGCTTCTGCGTATGCACAGAAGTGAAAAACAAGATGGTGGTGCCTACGCCGCCGACCAGAGAGCCGGTTCGGGGACGTGTCCATCTGGCAATCGCTGCCGGTTCAGCGACTGGGAGAATATCCCCGCTACCGGTTCTATAGAACTGGTCCGAAGCAGCAGGAACCCACCTCTGCATTATTTCTATTTGTCTAAAAGAGTATCACAGTCTAATTGAGGACCTAAAAGTAATGGAGTTTTCTCTTCCAAAAAAATGTAAGTAAGATACTTTCTTGCAAAGTTAGTAGCATTAAGTTGAATAAGTTTAAAATTTCTAAATATTTGATATTGCACCAAGATCTCTGAGTCTATGTTTTTCCTTTCTTAAAGAAATTCCCCATTCTTTGCATCATTTTGAATGTTTCCAGACATTGTCAAAAACAATGAGCCAATTCTTCTTTTCTACAATAGTAATATCTTCAACTGGATGTTCCAAATGTTCATTTGTTTCAATGTTGAAATCCAACAGAATTTTGATCTTGCCTTGCAAATCCTTTTCAGGTGCTTAGTCCCAGAAACTTTTGCAAAGAGTAAAGGCTAATTTTCTACATTGTTTCCAGTCGATAATATTTGCAATCCTATCATGGTGTTATTTTATCCTTATTTACGAGGACACAAATATTTATAAGTTTTATTCTTAGTTCAAATGTTCAATTGACATTTGGTGTTTTTGTAAGTAATTCAATTCTAGCTTTCATTATATTGGTTTGTAGAGCTTGAGTTTCCATGATTGGTCCTTCGATTCCCTGTTTAAGTATTTTAGGTTTCAGTCGCATCCATGATTGATTCTGATCTTCTATTTCTTTAGTATCATGCACATATTGGCCACAAAATACTTAGCTTTTCCCATTATTAGTCCAACTTTGAATTATGTATTTCCTTCTCACATTCTCATAGTTTTTGTTGGCTTTAAAAAAAATTCTTACAAATTTCAATAAATAGATTTCCTGGATTATTTATAGTATAGTATGTTCCCCCTCCCTCCCTCCCTCCCTCCCTCCCTCCCTCCCTCCCTCCCTCCCTCCCTCCCTCTCTCTCTCTCTCTCTCTCTCTCTCTCTCTCTCTCTCTCTCTTTCCAATAATCATGTCAAGCACCAGGGAAATCAGAACATCCAGGCACTACAAATGAATAGCTTGACTCCCTCTTCTTTGTAGCAGCCCCTCAAATATTGGAACACTGCTATTTATCCAGGCCATATTTCATGTATGGATATTGTCTAATACAGCCTTGATCTCAGCTTTTGATTTACTCTTAGTTTTTGGTCATCCATATAAAGCAAGTGATTTATTTGAGTGGGTTTGTATTGTGATTTGCAACCCACAACTGCTTTTGTTCAGAAAACTCTAGAGTCAAAACATTGTCAACCCAAACAATCATAGATATAATGAATCTCCTTGGAATATGCATTATATTATTTTTATTTTCCCCAAGGATTTATCATTTACCATAAGGTAGATTTTCTGTAAAGCCAATAACCCATTAACCAGGGGTGATGTCACACCTACCGTTGCTACTGGTTTGGGAACGGAAGCGCGTGCAATGCTTCTGTGCATGCATAGAACCTTCTGCGCATGCGCAGAATGTCTGTGATGACGTCTGGGCGGGTGGGCGGAGCCTCCCACTGCCGCTGCTACCGGTTCTCCCAAACCAGGGTGAACCGGTAGAAACTCACCACTGCCATTAACACAGGGGTGTCAAATTTAAGGCCTGCGGAGCTCGGGAAGGACATGCGCAGTCTCCCAGGCCCATGGTTTTGGCCTTGACGGCCTCCTGCAGCCCTCTGCCAGAGAAAATGGAGCCTGGTGGGACAAAGGGCTGCAGGAGGCCATCATGGCCAAAAACAGTGGCCGGGGGGTTGCATGTGCCCCCGCCCAAGCTCTGTTTTCACTGGCAGAGTGCTAGCAAAACAAACTCAAAACAAAACAAAACAAAAGGAGAAATGTTTCCCCTTTTGCATTTGAGCATCCAAGAAGGGACAGGAAAGGAGTAAGGGAAAGAGGAAAGACAAAGAAAAAGATGGGAAGAGAACAATGAAGGAAAAGATGGAAATAGGGGAAGGAAGAACAAAGGAGACTGAAGAGGGAAGGAAAAAGAAGAAAAGGAAGGAAGGGAGGGAAGGAGGGAGGGAGGGAGGAAGGAAGGAAGGAAGGAAGGAAGGAAGGAAGGAAGGAAGGAAGGAAGGAAGGAAGGAAGGAAGGAAGGAAGGAAGGAAGGAAGGAAGGAGATTATCATGAGAGGGAGGGAGGATGTGAGGGAAGTCCTGCCTTAGCACTTGGCCACCACAAGTGCCCTCAACACGAATTACACTGAGCTGCAAATCAAGTTTGACACCCCTCCTAAATATTTCTGCTTATACCAAGCATTTCCAAGCATTTTCAAGGGCAGTGTAAGGGAATGCATGGATAATCTTGGGGGATGAGGGAAAGAGAAGTTGCCTAGGGAATGATCAAACACGAGAATCAGGAGCCCACAGTCAGTTAATGGTCAGAGAAAGAAACTTAGGAAGGACCTGTCTTAATTGATCAGACAATTAAAAGTGGTGGCAGGAAGTTAGTACCTTCATACTTGGAAGATTGATGTCAGCCCTCCTGGATAAGCCAGACAGGAGACATGACTATGTAAAGAAAAATCCTTCTGGGTTCAGTTCCAAGTGGGGAAAAAGACACTGGATTCATGGAAGTTGCTTGGAAAGAAGGTTTAGTGGTGGACAGGAGCACATGGCATGAGCCCCTGTACAGAAAAGGTAGATCACATGCTGAGTCCCTTGGTTTTATGACCTCTGTTGGGCCCCACCTATTAGTTTCCTGTTCCTGTGTATGTAATGCCTCCAATTGGTGGTCAGAAACCCCCTAGGGGCGGGGGTTTTAGCTAGTCTTTTAGGCTGTCTCCCAAGTTTGTTTGAGTGCTGGTCATTTTCCAGGTAGTAGAGGGCTAATCCTCTGATGTCCTAAGGGGGAAGATCTTAATCCCATCACCCTGGAGCTGAAGGAGGGGGGCAGGGAGCTGCAGGGAGCTACTTTGTATTTAAAACATGTTTCTCCTTTCCTCATTCAGGGAAACATATTCTTTCCTTTTTCAATGTTTCCTAGGATATTTCATTTTTCTAGGAGGGGGTGGGTGCTAACTTCCTACAACTAGTTGAGCAAAATATACTTTATTGTAAACTTACATTAGCAGAGTTTGCAGGGTAATCCACACATCACATTACAGCCAGCTATGAGAGATTAAGCTGAATGCCTTCCTACTCAATGCATTTGTACATATTAGTTGCTCTTCTGTGCCATGTGAATTTTACACATTCGTTTTGTTCTCTCCCCTTCCCTGCATAAGCGTACATTATATTTGCTATAATTCCAGTAAACAAGTTGAATGTTGTCAGCAAGTAAATGATAGATTTGTAGTTGTCAGGTCAATTCCTTTCCCCCTGGCTTTTCTGTACTGTAGACATTCTTCCTGATATCATTAACTTTTTGCTTTTGCTCTTTATTCTTTGAAGCAACTTATTCAACTTTTTGCTTTTGTTCTTTGAAACAACTCATTCAACTTTGTTGCTAGACTGGGATGTAGGCCCATCAGGTGTTTAAACCAAAAACCAATGCAATCCATCTTCAAATTTTTAATCTTTTTGACTTATGTTTGAATCATTTCTGTTGTTATCGCAATTTCTTTTATTTGCTTTTCATCAAATTCTTTCCCAACTTTGCTGAATCATTTTATTTGTTTGTTGCGTTCTTTATTACTGTTCCGCAAATGTTATATGGCAAGAGTGTTGGGGAATTTTCATTGGCAAGATTTATTGAGGTGAAATTAATCAGAATACAAGAATTTGTATACAATTAATCAGAATACAAGAAATACAACTATTTCTCATTTGGAACCAAGGTATCCTATAACAATGTAGGCATTTTTAAGATTGTCTCCGTGAGCCTTTCAACAATGTGATGGAGAGTTATATGTTTTCACTGTTAATGAAGTAACATGGAGGTGCTTACAGTTTCCTGAATTTGAGACCAAGTATTCTAATTTCAATGGTGCTGTAAATGTCCTAACCTTCTTTGAGGTTCAGAAATGTTGAAGACACATTTATAGGTTGCCTTTTATATACAGCAGCTTACAAATTTCTTGCAGAATGCAAGAAATGCAGAATGTAAGACATGCAGAATGCAAGAAATGCAGAATGCAAGAAATGCAAGAAATTGGAACAACTTGCCTCCAGAACTGGAACAATTTGCCTCCACTGAATGCTCCAACACTGGAAGTTTTTAAGAAGAGATTGGATAACTATTTGTCTGAAATGGTACAGGGTTTCCTGCCTAAGCAGGGGGTTGGACTAGAAGACATCCAAGGTCCCTTCCAACTCTGCTATTCTATTCTATTCTATTCTATTCTATTCTATTCTATTCTGTTCTGTTCTGTTCTGTTCTGTTCTGTTCTGTTCTGTTCTGTTCTGTTCTGTTCCGTTCCGTTCTGTTCTATTCTATTCATTAAATACAAATCAATTCAAGCAAAATGGTTTGTTCAATGTATTTTGGCATGGAATTGTATGCAGCATTAGTACTGATTTTGAAATGAGTCTTCATGAACAGCCTGTATCTGTGTAAAATACAGGTGAAAATCCTTTTGGTAGAAGAGCTATATGAGTTAATTCCTGGAGGTGGAAGAGAACAGCATAAAGGCTATTTGTTTCAAATTGCACAATGCAATGCTAATGAAGGCAGATGGTGCTTAAATCAAAATTGACATTTTCATGGGTGCCAGTATTAATTATTATCAATGAACATGCTAATTGTCCATCAAGTAGAACACAAGATTGGCTTTTTAGACAAGCTAGAACTTGCTTCTTATGGAAATTATGAAACTAACAAAAAAGAGAGGAAAGGTCATGCTGGTATTATTGCTAGTTTCAGAATAACCAATGGAGTAGTAAATAAACATATAACAATATGATATATTGTGATTTGGGTACTGGTTAAGAAGATTGTATTTGTGTGTGTAACTTTTGTATGCCACTTCTCATGATTACAAATCTCAAGTGGTACAAATACACACAAAAATACATATGCTTACACATAATGTTACCTCATATATAATGCCCATGTGTTGTTACTCCTATTATTTTCTACCTTAAGGGCCATTTGCTAGGTTACTGGGATTTAGGTCAAACCTATAACCCTTCATGGATGAATTCTTATCTCATTAAAATGAGGAAGTTGAGTCTGATTCCTGGTTATTTGTTTTGGTTTTTTGGTTATTGTTTTTTTGGCAACCAAACACTGCCCTCTTCCAGGATATTTGTTTCTTCATTTTTACATCCCATGGATTTATTTTGGATATTTCATCTGATCCTGGTTAGCTGGCAAGATCTTGAAAATCTTACTACATCAGTTTAAAAACACAAATATCCTCACCACCCATTTTAGAAGCATCCAAACCTTTCTTCCTATTTGCCTGACAAAAACTTGGAATATCAAAAAGATATAGTGCAATAGAATGAGCTAAAATGTATTGGCATATAATATAACTTTTACTTATATCAGGAATGGTGGCAAGGCCTGGAGAAAGGACCTTGCCACCAAGGGCATGAAAAGATACTGTACACAGGACACTGTCAAGAAGTTCCCTGTCCATCACTGGCAATGAGACAATCAGTGATATGCTGACCTCCTCTGTGACTCCAGATAATTTCAACTGTGAAAGAGATATAATTTCAATTGTGGAAGTCGTCCACTCAACAGTATTAGTTTCTGAAATCTGCAAAATCAGTGTGGCTGTTTGACTTCCTCTTTGTCCACTAGGGCTAGAAGATCCCTTAATGTTATAGAATAGAATAGAATAGAATAGAATAGAATAGAATAGAATAGAATAGAATAGAATAGAATAGAATAGAATAGAATAGAATAGAATAGAATAGAATTCTTTATTGGCCAAGTGTGATTGGACACACAAGGAATTTATCTTTGGTGCATATGCTCTCAGTGTACATAAAAAGAAGCAGGAAGCAGAAGACACCAGCCTGATGATGATGAATGAGACTTCATCGAAACGTCGCCAAGACACTTCCAATTTCACGTGGGAGAAAACCTGAATAACCAAAGACACACACACACACACACACACACACACACACACACTGTAAAGAATGTGAGGATACAGAGGTTTGTAGCCAATAATGTTGTTTTACCCAATATACTCTCAGCATTTGGTGAGACTCTCTCTAATATTTATAATGTGCCAGGGATAAGACATTTTAAATAAATAAGCAGGGATGTTGGAATAATTGCAGAACTGCTGAGTCCATCTGCCACTGTAGTTTTCAGTTTTAAATATAAATAGGAAATCATGTTTTCAATTATTTTAGTCTATAACATATTTGTATACTGTATATCTTTGTCTCGCAAAGGGGAGCAACATCGGTTAGAGTTTGTTTGCTCCTTTCGTTGTTTTGATGGAAGCAGTAAGATCTTGTGGGTGTCCAAATAGGAATGGCATAGTCCCGTGATGGCGAACCTATGGCACGTGTGCCACAGGTGGCATGTGGAGCCATATCTGAAGGCACGCAAGGTATTGCCCTATGTCAGCTCCAGTGTGCATGTGTGTGCTGGCCAGCTGATTTTTGGCCTTCCGGAGGGCGGGGAGAGATTGCTTTGCCTCCCCGAAGCTTCGGAGCCTGTGGATGGCGAAAAATGGATTCCAGCTGATTTTTGGCCTTCCGGAGAGCGGGGGAGGTCATTTTGGCCTTCCCCAGGCTTCAGGAAAGCCTCCTGAAGCCTAGGGATGGTGAAAAATGGCCCAACAGCCCAACGAGCAGTTCATTTCTGAACTTCCGGTTGGGCCGTTGGGTCAATTTTTCACCATCCACAGGCTCCGGAGGCTTTCCTGAAGCCTGGGGAAGGCAAAAATGACCTCTCCCCACTCTCCGGAAGGCCAAAAATTAGCTGGAATCCATTTTTCGCCATCCACAGGCTCCGAAGACTTCAGTGAGCCCTATGTGCATGCTCAGGGGGAGCGGGGGGGGTGTTGTACACACACATGCACAGGGGGAGGGCATTGCATTATGGGTGTGGGCACGCACGTGTGCGCTATTGGCACCCGAGCAAAAAAAAGGTTTGCCATCACTGGCATAGTCCATTTCCTCAGATACATGGAGTCTTATCTTTAATTATTCATGGATGTATGATTGTATATATGCCCCATCAAGTAAGTAACACAATTAATACTTCTGGTTTCTGGGCAAGATTTGTTTAACTTTTACATATCTTAATCTTGTATTTTATATTTTATGTTGTACAATATGCCTTGTTTTAATTGTGATGCTTCTGTCACAAATAAACATCAAGTAAACACAGTACATACAAATTACTCACTTGAAATTGGTCATTTTCAAGAACATTGTTAGAAGACCCGCACCACGCTATCCTGAATTTATGTACACATTTTCACCAAGAAACATTGGGCTGATGGCAAAAGGCATTATGAAAGACTAGACATTTTTTAGACAAAGGAAACATTTTTTAAGATATCAACGAGCTCAGATTTTAAGCTACTTCTTTATTTTAAGGTCATGTAAAAACCTACTGTTTATTGACTGGAATTCGATCCTATCCACCACAACAGCAAAAACCAACCTATGTAGAATAATATGATTGAAAGAGACCTTGGCACCCTCCTAGTTAAAGAAGGAGACTCTATACCAGTGGTGGGATTCAATTTCTTCTTCTTCTTCTTCTTCTTCTTCTTCTTCTTCTTCTTCTTCTTCTTCTTCTTCTTCTTCTTCTTCTTCTTCTTCTTCTTCTTCTTCTTCTTCTTCTTCTTCTTCTTCTTCTTCTTCTTCTTCTTCCTCCACTTCTCCCTCCTCCCTCTTTGTTCTTCCTTCTTCTCTAAGTAATCTTTTAATCTTTTACTATAATATAATAAAATTCAACCGTCTTCTGATTTTTTTACACAATTCTTCCAAAGATGCACCAGGTTTTGTGTACTTTTCTAACTTAGACGTTGATTCTATTTATTGCTGCTCTCTGCATTTCTGTGGAGCCTATTTTGGCAGACTGTTGCATTTTGATCTAGAGGAAGTCTTTTACATCCCTGGTGACTGGCAGCTACAAAGTAATAAGTCACTGGACTGTTAGACAGATCTCTACCACTTTCTTCATTGTACCTTCTTGGAGTAAAAATGTGGCAGATAAAAAGTTTGGGTAAGATTTCTTATGTTTGGAAAAAGATCGGTGAGATGGAACAGATTGTTAAAAGTTAGAAACACGGTGGACCATCTGGATAAGCTGTTGCCGAAGAGGCATGAAATCCATACTTTGAAATTTACCAAGATATCAGTACATGAAGACCTGGAAATGAGATGAAAGCTCCAGGGAATGCTATTCTATTTTCAGTGTGTCACTTGTACTTCCGGGTAGCCAGATGAGGATTTATATCTTACCCCATGTGGCAGGTGTTCTTTTGAGAAGCAGCCACTGCTACTATGACAACCGTTTTATGAAGAAGTAGATAAATGTTGACACGAAACCTAGGGAGAATAAAATATACTGGTTAAGTGATGGACTACAATGGATACTTTCATGCCTAAGCAGCATTTACAACCACCATAGATAGCCAAATCCCTTCTGTTTGTAATTATAGTTGTTATGGAAAATTAATCAAATGTAAAAAAAAAACACAAAGCAAAAATGTAATGAACAAGCTTGATTTTTCTCTGAAAGAGCAGCCAATTGCTTCTGGGTATATTAGTGTTTATTGGTGTTGTGCAGATGTGTGTAATCACTCCTTCGCCCTGCATGAATAGGAGCCATCTGTTTATTTTCAGAGGATTACAATATTTAATAAATGCATTTCTGCCAGTAGCAGTTAGAATAAGACCTTTTGCTTCTGACAACATAGGCTCCTGACAGAATGTGAGAATTCTCTACAGACCTACAGTTCTCACACTATCAATCATGGAGTTTCTTTCTTCTGTGATGCCAAGTGAGATGGTGAGATCCAAAATGGCAGCAGCTATGCTCAGAGCAAGCAGACGGCATTACAAATCCCAAGAGGATCAACAGGAAGATTGCTGGAACAGAGCAGATGGTGGCACATAAATAGATGGCACATGTTGACAATAGTATGTTGGTCCAAAATCCTATGATCCTAGAAATGAAACTTGATTTGGACCATACCGAAATCCATTCTGATAATAATTTACTCATCGACACTTCTACAAAGATGTCTTGAAGTGACTTATAGTCAGCTACATGGGAAATGAAGACAGACAACAAATAGAACATTGCCACCAAAATCAGAAGCACTGTGATTTGAAAAATGTTCTTAAAAAGCATGCATGTCTCGAAATTAAATACATATAATTCCTTTTCTATCTGAAATGGTTAAAAACTGTCAGTAAATTGATGAAAGTGGGGGGGAGAAGCAATTCTTCACTGCTCTGACAACTGAAATACAGTTAAACTCAACCCTACACATCCCTATTGAAAAGTGAGACTGTGTTCAATAGGCTTTGACCCAGTTAAACAGGTACAAAATTGGGTTTTGACATGCAAATATATAAATAGATAAATGCCAGCATGACATTTTATTCACATTTACTCATAGTTGCTCTACTGAGTTCTATGGTACTTACAGGTGTACAAAGCTGTGACAATGAGTTATCTATGTAACTGTATGTGATTTAATTTGATTTATTGGATTGATAGGTAAGGTAAGGAGTCCCTGCAGATTTTACTCCACTAGTTGTTGCTGACTGTAGGGGCCAGTGCTCATCTCCATTTCAAGGTCCTTGTGCCTGTGCTGTCCAAAGACATTTCTGAGGTCACATGGCCAGCATGACATCATAGAGTGCTGTTACCATTCCAATAAGGTGGTACATATTTATCTACTTGCATTTGCATGCTTTCAAACGGCTGGGTTGGCAGGAGCTGGGGTGACATTGGGACGGACACTCCATCACATGGTACTTGAGTTTTGAGTCTGGGCTGCAGGCTTTCCAGCTGATAAGCCCATCATCTTAACCACTGAGCCAACACACAATCCCCATTAGATTGATAACCTATTGGTAATTAAAAGCAACTCCTCTTGGCCACATTGATTGATGGCACCACCTCTTGAAGATGTGAAGATTTGGTTTTTTTAGAATGATTTGGAAGGAGTGGCTTTACAAAAGATTTACAAAACAACCATCCGCCCTGTTGCGGATGGCACTGAATGCTGGGCAGCAACAACAGCGACCAAAAGCTATCTCCATGCCATGGAAATGCAAATGCTCCATTGGATATCAAGCATCTCCCTTCATGATCACATAACAAATGACACCATTTGACAGCATTTTGGTGTTGCACCAATTATAGAGATGATGAGAGAAGGCTGGCTCCGCTGGTATGGACATGTCCAGAGAGCAGCATCTTTCACCATGGCCAAGACTGCCTACCAACTAGAAGTCAATGGCTGGCGACCTCTCAGGCATCCAAAACAGAGATGGCAAGACACTATCAACAAAGATATGCAAACCATGGGCCTGCGCCCTGGAGATGCAGCTGACGGTGGAAAGTGGTGTTCAATGATCCAAAAAAAAAATGACCCTACTCCTGCAGGAATACGCTAGGAGGAGGAGGAGGAGGAGGAGGAGGAGGAGGAGGAGGAAGAAGAAGAAGAAGAAGAAGAAGAAGAAGAAGAAGAAGAAGAAGAAGAAGAAGAAGAAGAAGAAGAAGAAGAAGAAGAAATGGAATCTGAAGGATTTCAGAAGGAACTTGGGGAAATACCTGACTCCCTGGTACACGATTCATCTGAGGCTCTAGTGGCTGCTTGGAACCAGGCGGCAACGGGGCAACGGGGCGGCAACCAGGCGGCAACGGCGGCAACGGGGGCCTTAGATCGGATTGCGCCTTTGCGGCCTCTCCGTGGCAGCGGATCCCGGAGGGCCCCTTGGTTTACTGAGGAGCTCCGGGAGATGAAGCGCCTAAAGAGACGCCTAGAGCGACGATGGAGGGCCAGTAAAGCTGAGTCTGACCGGACACTTTTAAGAACTTACATTAAGTCTTACTTAGTGGCGATAAGGGCGGCAAAATGCACGTATTTTTCCGCTCTTATTGCGTCCGCCGACTCCCGCCCAGCCGCCCTGTTTAGGGTGACTCGCTCCCTCCTAGCCAAGGAGGGAGCTGAAGATCCCTTGCAGGGCAGAGCTGAGGAATTTTCTCAGTTTCTGGCGGATAAAGTCGTTCAGATTCGGACAGACCTGGACTCCATTTGGACAGGGCAAGCCGAGATGACAGGGGTGAGTCTTAGTCCTGTTATATGGGACGAGTTTGAACCTGTCACTCCTGAGGATGTGGACAAGGCCATAGGAGCGATGAGCGCCTCCACCTGTTTATTGGACCCGTGCCCCTCCTGGCTGGTCTCTGCCAGCAGGGAGGTGACACGCGGCTGGCTCCAGGCGGTTGTGATCGCTTCTTTGAGAGAGGGATCCATCCCACAGCCTTTAAAAGCTGCGGTGGTGAGGCCCCTCCTCAAGAAGCCTTCCCTGGACCCAGCGGATTTAAAGAACTTCCGTCCAGTCTCCAACTTACCCTTCTTGGGTAAAGTTGTCGAGAAGGTGGTGTCGCTCCAACTCCTGCGGCTATTGGAGGATACTGATTATCTGGATCCCTTTCAATCGGGCTTCAGGCGCGGCTACAGTACGGAGACTGCTTTGGTCGCGCTGATGGATGATCTCTGGCGAGCCCGGGACGGGGGTTACTCCTCCATCCTGGTGCTACTTGACCTCTCAGCGGCTTTCGATACCATTGACCATGGTATCCTTCTGCGTCGTCTTGGGGAGATGGGAGTGGGAGGCACTGTTTTACGGTGGTTCTCCTCCTATCTCTCTGACAGGACGCAGTCGGTGTTGACAGGAGGACAGAGGTCGGCCCCTAGGCCCCTGGTTTGCGGGGTGCCACAGGGCTCGGTCCTCTCTCCCATCCTGTTTAACATTTACATGAAACCGCTGGGTGAGATCATCCGACGGCATGGGGTGAGGTATCAGCAGTATGCTGACGATACCCAGTTGTACATCTCCACCCCGTGTCAGTTCAGTGAAGCAGTTGATGTAATGTGCCGCTGCCTGGACGATGTGAGGGTCTGGATGGGAGTGAACAGACTCAGGCTCAACCCAGACAAGACTGAGTGGCTCTGGATATTGCCTCCCAAGGACTATGTCGACTGTCCCTCCTTGGTTCTCGGGGGAGAAAAATTGACTCCCTCAGAACAGGTTCGCAATTTGGGTGTCCTCCTAGATCCACAGCTAAAATTGGATCAACATCTTTCAGCTGTGGCTAGGGGGACCTTTGCACAAATCCGTCTTGTGCACCAATTGCGACCTTACTTGGAGAGGGAGGCCTTGCTCACAGTCACTCATGCCCTTGTCACCTCACGGCTTGACTACTGTAACGCGCTCTACATGGGGCTACCCTCGAAGAGCATTCGGAGACTCCAGCTGGTACAGAATGCAGCTGTGCGTGCAGTAGTGGGTGTGCCGAGATACACCCACGTAACACCTATCCTTCGCCAGCTGCATTGGCTACCAGTTAGCCTCCGGGTGCAATTTAAGGTGTTGGTTGTTACCTTTAAAGCCCTACATGGCTCAGGGCCAGGTTACCTGCGGGACCGCATCCTACCACATACCTCCCTAAGACCGGTTAGGTCCCACAGAGAGGGCCTCCTCCGGGTCCCGTCGGCCAAACAATGTCGATTGGCGGGGCCGCGGGGGAGGGCCTTCTCTGTGGGAGCCCCGTCCCTCTGGAACCATCTTCCACCAGAGATCCGAACTATCCCCACCTTACTGGCCTTCCGTAAAGCCCTAAAAACATGGCTCTTCCGGCAGATGGGGTGAATAGGATAAGCAAATTCCCCCTGAATGTTGTGTTTTATAATGTCTTCTTTTTAATTATTTTTTAATTTAAATTTATGATTACTGTTTTAAATTGTACGCTTCTTACTTATGCTGTACGCCGCCCTGAGTCCCATGGGATTGGGCGGCTTATAAGAGCGTTTAAATAAATAAATAAATAAATAAATAAATAAAAGAAGAAGAAGAAGAAGAAGAAGAAGAAGAAGAAGAAGAAGAAGAAGAAGAAGAAGAAGAAGAAGAAGAAGAAGAAGAAGAAGAAGAAGAAGAAGAAGAAGAAGAAGAAGAAGAAGAAGAAGAAGAAGATGATGATGATGATGATGATTTGAAAGGAGGGGCAGAATTGGTAGTCCCTATGCTTTGGCTTCCTAGTCCCATGCCTAAATGGTGTAAATCTCTGATGAAAAATTGGATAAAAGTGATGTTTCTTTACAGATGTGTTTGATGGTGAGAGAATAAGAGACCGACATAATCTGTGAGCAATGCGGGAGGAAACTATTATATATGTGTGAGAGAGATTTCTCTGACTAAGATGCCACCTTTAAAGGAGCCTTCTCCGCTGAATGCAGGATAGGCAGATCCTAAATCATTTCAGGCTTTAAATGTCAGCATCAATACACTTTACACAGCAAGCAATTGGCAAAAGGTGCAGATCATTCAGTTCCACATCTTTGCCACCTGTACTGTAGCAATTAACAGTTTAGCTGATGCACTTTATTCCAGTTTCAACTTCAGGATTTTTCAAGGACCGTTCTACGGAGAACACGTTTAAATAGTCATTTGTTGTGATGTTTATGGCTGCACTGTTGGGAACTCGACATTATTCTGATTACTGAGATGGCATACATGATAATATATAAATAATAATGTAATAAACACAATGGCATTGAATTGCTACTTGACGCTGATAGGGTTCAATATTGTTCTTTGAGCTGTTTGCTAGAAGCTGTGGATTCTTATTATCGAAATCATATTGATGCAGGATGTCTTCAGAGACCATTTTACAGGAGCGTTTCTCAACCATGGCCAATCTGCATAGTTGTTATTCTGTTCTTAAGGGTTCAAATATTTAAGCTTAAATAATACTTTAAAAACATAAGTAAAATGGCCCTCCTGTGAAGATGAAATTCCAAACACAGTCATTATTAAGGATATTTAATTCTTAACTATTGTTTGGGGAAACTGCAGTCTTAAACAGACAACAGAATGGGCCCCTCCAACTTTCTTCGCAATGCATAAAATGCAGCAGTTGACAAGTATAATTGGTATGAGACACTGAACAATTATTTTGAAAGTTTGCTTGGTCAACAGGGAAATTGTGGGAAAATATTGCAATTGAACGAATGTTGAAGAACTGGAGAATGGCGAATATTGTAGTAAAGTGATTCTTTATTGTGTTTAACTGAGTGTGAACAGCTAGGAGATCCCAGAGTATAGGCAAACATTTTCTTTCCTTTAACTGGGATTTAAAATGAATTTAAAAATCAATGAAGATAGATGTTGGTGGATAGTTAGATACTGAGTGAATAGATAGATAGATCATTGAGTGAAATAACTGGATGATACTACTTGGAAGTCATCTCATCCACCATCCCCACGCAAGGTCGGGATGATGGAAGTGATGTAGGGTTTCCTGCCTAAGCAGGGGGTTGGACTAGAAGACCTCCAAGGTCCCTTCCAACTCTGTTATTATTCTAAAGGTAGGAGTGCACTATTACAGCAAACCCAACAGATGGCTATGCAGTGTTTGCATAGACTTTCCAGCAAAGGTGAGCCAACTAATTCCTGGAATGACTGTTCTATCATTGAACAACTATTTCTAGAAAAATGATCAAAGAAATTTATTCTGATGTTGAACCAAAATCAACTTCCTCGTAATTAAAACCCATAGATTAAGTAAATTATAAATTGTAAATATGATGTTCGTCCATCGTGTTCGAAGAGGACCTTGACATCTATGAGAATCGGGAGGGATGTCAAGACTTGCGCGTGAATTGGATTAAAGTGAGGGAGAGATGCGCATAGTCAGCCTCACTCTCTCTTCCCAGATTCCATCTTGCTCCAATAGCAGGACAAGAGTCGAGACAGTTGGAGATGGGCTGGGCACAGTGGTTGACCAGGGCGTCTTTCGTGCCTTGCCGTGTTCTTAGCATATCACATTACTTGCAGAGACTGCCTTCATGACCATTGACCTATTCTAGTAGATTTCATCCGCTCAGTCTGCCGGAATCTGTCTTCACATGCTTGGGATAGACAAGTCCCTATCTCACCGAAGGTCAATGACCCAACGGCTACTCTCAACCTGGTTTGGCCAGCCTGTCGAAGCTGTTCCCCGGGGTGCGGCTGCTGCACGTGCTACAGCTGCTAGGAGCCACAGGTGAGAGCTGAGTGACAGATGGGGACCAAAGGTGAACAAGCTACCCTAACAGCTGCCCTAGAATGAGCTGCCGTAAAAGGATACGACATGCCCCTACACCAGAGGTGCTACCCCTCCCTGAGCACCCCATACACCCCAAATTATAAATATATATATAAGAGATAATATAATTGTGGATATTTACCAATGCAAGGTTAATGTAAATATGGGGAAATTGCACACCTATTGGTTTGTCTGTTTTGTATGTGTTTGTGTTATATGTGTATTTAATAAAAACTTTTTTAAAAACCCATTATTTCTTGTTCTCTCTCTCTGAAATGACTTTAGATAGTATACTAGATATGATCTGACCAATTCAGAATAGAGAGGAACTGGTGAGTTTAATACCATATTTCTGCTGAAGTAAAAGTATACTGCAATGTTTGTACTACAATGTTTGCATTTTTGTTTTGTTTTGCAGCTACATTTTACTCATGTTCATTTTATGATGCACCAAGACACCTACATTCCTTCTGCATATATTTCCACTGTCCTATATTTGATTTTTCCTAAAACTTGGCAATTGCTCATTTTGAAGTTGATCTGACTGTTCCAGATTGTCAAGGTCTGCTGACATGTGATACTATCCCTTAAGGCAGTGGTTCCCAACCTTCCTAATGCCGTGACCCATGCCCCGCCCCCCCACTGTGACCCATCCTGCCGCCGCCATTTGGATTATTTTACCCTCTGTGCATGCGCAAAGCGTGCTGTGCATGCGCAAAGCGTGCTGCGCATGCGCAGATGGTAAAATAACCCAAATGGCGGCAGCGGGGTGGAGCGCAGTGGGGGTGCAGGTTGTGGGGCACAATATGGCCAGGCTTATGGCAGTGGGGGAGGGAGCTGAGGATGTCAGGGTGACCCCTGGGAAATGGTCGTTTGACCCCCAAAGGGGTCCTGACCCCCAGGTTGGGAACCGCTGCCTTAAGGTGTTTACAGCCCCAGCCATCAGTACCATCTGCAAGTGTGATAATTATTTTGTTAACATTTCACCCAACTCCCATTTCTCAATGCATTTTTTTTCAATAAATAATGCCACTCCTTTCCCCATTTTGTTGGCCTATTATTATTATTGTTGATTGCTTCAGTCCTTGCATTCTGCTCATTAATTTCATCCTATTAGTTTCAATAATGCCTCATAAATTATATTTGTCCTCCTGCTCTATGAACCCTGGTGGCACAGTGGTTAAGTGTGGTATTGCAGACAAACTCTAAAAAGCTACACACAACAGGTACCGTATAAATACCACACACAGAACAGCCCAAAGCATACAGAGCAGTTAGGCTGTTGGTTTGAGCTCCGAGCTTGGCAATTTGGTTACAAACGTTTCATCTCCATTTGAGGAGACATCATCAGTGAGTTTTGAAGTGTGCTCGTCTGTCAAAACACAGGTCTTTAAATACCTTTTTATGAGATGCAAATTTAGTCTGAAGGTTGTTTGTTTGGATATTTCTGAGTCATGGTTTGATTTCATTGTTTGGTTGGCTAGCTGTTGTTGCTGGACTGTAATTAAGTACCATGTGTGTGATTCAGATTAGGATTAGAGTTGTTATTTGGGTGCTTCTGAGTCATGGTCTGGTTTCAGCTTGTTTGATAGTTTGCGTGGCTAGCTGTTATTACTAAGACATGGTTCGATACAGAGAAGTTCCCTGAAAATGGGCGCCAGCACAAATCCGAAAGCTCGGAAGACAAAACCTCTGGTCCCAGTGACGGACCCAGATTGGATCTGGCAACATTATCCTGGGACACATATATTCACCATCATGCATTAGGCAATCTCTGCCCACAGCTTGGAGTTTGATCCTGATGGGGCTCAAGGTTGATTCAGCCTTCCATCCTTCTAAGGTTGGTAAAATGAGAACCCAGATTATCGGGGCATTATGCAAATAATGCTTATATTGTAAACTGCCCAGAGAGTGCTATAAAGTGCTACGGGATGGTGTATACAGTAAGTGTAAATGCTATTGCTATTAAGATCTTTGTTATTTTTCTTTTGTTTGTTCCCAATATAATAATGTGGGGAAATGCATTTGCGTACAAACTCCTGAATACTTGAATCAAGAGACTTGTTTTATTCCTTCTTTTATAGGAAAATTTATTAATAGGTGTCCTGGGTCCCATTCTTGATATCACACTATTTTCTATATTCTTTTCTCCCTACCCCATAAGATTCAGTTTAAAGCAGGGGTGGGTTCCAGATTCTGCTATTGCCAGTTCACTCAGGGACGCGCTTTGTGGGGGGGGGGGCGCTTCGGGCGCACATGCACAGTACTAAAAAAAAGCTCCTGCGCATGCCCAGAAGCAAAAAACAAGATCATGGCACCTACGGCATCGCCAAGAGAACCGGCTCAGGGGAGTGGCAGGCCTAGGTCACTGCCGGTTCCAGCAACCCAGGCCACCAAGTTACTAATGGTTCTATAGAACCGGTCCAAACCAGTAGGAACCCACCTCTGGTTTAAAGCCCCTTGGATCAGTAGAACACTTTTTAAATACATTCTTCCAAATTCTCATAAGGGTGCATCTCTCATTAGAAGCTCCTCATCATAGAAACACTATCAAAGAATCCAAACCTTTCCCGTTGGCACCATTTGCAAAACAAATTCTTCACTTTCACTATTCCCTTCCTTTCTAGACCATATCTTTCAGCAGGAAAGATTAAGGAAAACCTTACCAGTGCCTTCAGTTCCTCGACTCTTTTGCAGAATATTTTAACATTTCCTGCAGTATTTTCAAGGTTATATTTGATTGTGTCACTTGTCCCCATGTGGATCAATAAGAAGGAATATTTTCAGTCAACTTAAAGAGACTTGAGAATTTTTTTTTCCTTCGCATCTTAAATGTATGTCTAGGAAGGCAGCATCCTTTTCTTTAATAGGTTTTCTGGCTGACACATTCAGTCTCTCTCAGTATGGACTCTCTGATCATAATCCCTTGTTGTTTTCTTCTCTTCAGGGAAGTGACAAGAGATCTTCCCATTTCAGATCCCCTAGACCTCAGTCCCTCAGGCTTGTGACAGGTGCTTTTCTTTCAAGGTTTCAAAAGTATCAACAGTGGGGCCTAGAAATGTATTCTGAAGTTGCAGATGCTCAGACATTTGTGTCATATTCCTACATCCGCCAGCTGCATTGGCTGCCCATTGCTCTCCGGGTGCAATTCAAGGTGTTGATCATCATCTTTAAAGCCCTACATGGCTTAGGACCAGGCTACTGTTGTGACCCAGCACCGCAACCCCCCAGAAACACACACACACAGTCGTTGGGAGGCAAACAAAAAGGTTCCTTTTACTAATAAAGTTTCTTAGTAAAACTCAGAGGGTTTAGAAGTCCAAAACAACACAAACGGAAAGTCTCAAGGAATAAGGTTCTTTGGGTTACGTGAGGGTTAAATAGCACACAGACAAAAGTTCAAAGCAAGACTCATTAATTCTTCTCTTATCTGAACAACTTGGCTGGCTTCCCGGAATAAAGCTGGCAGAAGCTGGTGTCTTCGATAAGATTCCCGAACAGACGTAGAAACGAAACTCTGGATATGCCGTGGTCATTGATTCGTTGTTCTCAGCAGTGAGCACTAATTTCCCCGGCCTAATATAGGCACTGAAGGGCGTGGCCCAATTAGCCCTCACTGCTTCCTCCGATTGGACCGATGCTTACTCAGCCAATCCTGTCTTCTGGCTGCTCTGCGAGCTCTGGCATCCAGCATGGGTTCTTCATCTCCACGTCCTCCGGATCCTCCAGACTCGGCGCCGGACGCGGCCAAGGCACAACAGCTACTCCGGGACCGCATCCTACCTCACACTTCCCTTCGACCGGTGAGGTCCCACAGAGTGGGTCTCCTCCGGGTCCTGTCAGCCAAACAATGCCGACTGGCGGGGCCTAGGGGGAGGGCCTTCTCTATAGGGGTCCCTGTTCTCTGGAACCAACTTCCCCCAGAGATCCAAATTATCCCCACCTTGCTGGCCTTCTGAAAAGCCTTTAAGACATGGCTCTTCCTGCAGGCGGGGTGATTTTGAGACAACCTTACATCTGATGTCTCCCCCATGTATGTATGGTGTTATATGTGTTTTTAAATTCTTTTTAAACTGTTTTTAATGATTTGTTTGGTTGTTTCTTAAAATGCTGTACGCCGCCCTGAGTCCTTAGGGAGTAGGGCAGCATAGAAGAACCTCCAAATAAATAAATAAATAAAATCTCTCCATGCCTTCCACTTTGCTTTCTTCTGTCTTCCGGAATTGCTGTAACGATGCAAGAACTTTCTGGGCCAAATTCAAGAAATCCCTATTTTCCCTAATAAGCTGGTGTGTAATGATTGCCATGGTGGTAACAGAGAGTTTTGCCTCTAGACACTTCAACTTCTCTTTGAAGAGAGCAATTGACCTGCACTTGTTGTATGTACATTATGGAAGGAAAACTTTGCAATGGCCAGCATGAGCCATCTCCTTGCTTTCTTTTCCAACCTGGAACATTAACAAAGCCTGTAGAGCAGGGGTGTCAAACTCAAGGCCTGCAGGCTGGATTTGGCCCGTGGGGTTCTTAGATCTGGCCCATGGGGCCCCCTGGAAACAGCAAAGGACTGGCCTGCGGGATGCCTCTGCCAGCAAAAATGGAGTTTGGGAGGGCCACATGTGGCCCCCCTGAGCTCTGTTTTCTGCTGTGATGGCTTCCTGCAACCGTCTGTCAACAAAAATGGAGCTCAGGAGGGCCGAGCTCCATTTTCTCTGGCAGAGCACTCATACCACCACAGGCATCACTGACATAAGTGACATAGAGCTGGCCATGCCCATGCTCACCACATCTCCCCCCCCCACCGAGGTCAAACACAACCCTGATGTGGCCCACAATGAAATCGAGTTTGACACCCCTGCTGTAGAGTATGGGTCACAGTTCATTTCCAATTAGCACCTAAGGGTGAGTGTATAATGGGAAAAGATTGTGTGATAGGGAGTAATTTGTAGCTGAATAAAGGAGTACTTTGTAGCTGAGGGATGCAGCCGCTGTTAACATAAAGTGCAGTTTATTGATAATGGAGGAGGACAAAGAAAAGACAATATGAAATGAACAAGTAGAGCCCAACAGCTGCACCACTCTGTTTGAGAACCTACAGCCCATCCAGACACTGTACAAAACTAACTCTTCAGCAGCTGTTCAGAACAGCAGTTCAAAGCACCAAAACCCGACTAATTTGAAGGTGGCTAAATGGGGGCAAAAGACTTTGTTAAAACACAGCAACAAAGGATTTCTTAGGACCAAAGGGTCCTAAGAATAAAAGGGTTTATTCAGAATTTAGATGCAGACATAAACGTTGGTACAGGTAGAATGGATAGATGATGGATGGATGGATGGATGGATGGATGGATGGAGGGAGGGAGGGAGGGAGGGAGGGAGGGAGGGAGGGAGGGACGGTAATAAATAAATAAATAAATAAATAAATAAATAAATAAATAAATAAATAAATAAATAAATAAATAAATAAATGATGGATGGATGGATGGATGGATGGATGGATGGATGGATGGATGGATGGATGGATAGATAGATAGATAGATAGATAACATATGACAAATGGAAGATGGATGGATGGATGGATGGATGGATGGATGGATGGATGGATAGATAGATAGATTGATTGATTGATAAAGAAAGAAAGAAAGAAAGAAAGGAAAGAAAGAAAGAAGGAAGGAAGGAAAGAAAGAAAGAAAGAAAGAAAGAAAGAAAGAAAGAAAGAAAGAAAGAAAGAAAGAAAGAAAGAAAGAAAGAAAGAGAGATGTGATAGATTTGATAATGTAGAAAGTGTTGAATTGGAAGTTGGGGAATAATTTAGTTTGTTATATGTTTTGTGTAATAAAAGCTTTCCAGGTAGCATGGGGAAGATAATAATCTGTTTTTGGTAGTTTGTACCATTTCTCAAAAGAACCCAATAAGAAATACTACAGAGAAGAAAACAAACATGGTACATTCTTTGTATGTTACAAGAATAATTCCAGTTCTGCCTTTATATTCCTCTGAACGTCAAGCAAGAGCCACAAAAAAAAAATGATGCTTCCCTTGCCAAATACTTCTTTGCCTATTCTCTTGGGAGCTGGCTTCCTTATATATCCACTGAAGTTGCCTCAAGTAGGTCACCAATGTTCAATGCTGTTTTCACACCCAATGGGAAATCAGTAGGACTCAGGAAACAGCCAGAAGCAGCAATTTGTCAGTAGTCTTTCTATCTCCTTGACTCTTCCACTCCGCTCTTCCTCCTGCATCTCCTCAGGTGAACCTCTGCCGTGTGTTTATCTACAGTATATTGCTGTCACAAACCTCAGGTATAATGAGGTTTAAGCTGGGTAATGCTATAAACAGCCTGCAACATAGACATTTTAAATTTGCCACTGAGTTTTAAGGTCAGGCAAATATGACTTTTTATCTAATTGTCAGAAAACATCTCCTGGTCCTCTTGTAACAAAGTTTAGGATGCCATGGTTGGACATGTTCCACCAAAGATTTGCATTTACTTATGAAAAATGTAACAGCATTTTCCAATGTCCATACCTGTGGATTTTAAATTCTCCATCCATCATGGACATTGATCAGAATTCTGGGAGTTGAAATGCTTACATTTGGAATATGTCAAGATTGAGAGAGAAATAATGTATTACAGGGATCAGTTCATGCTACTGAACAGACCTAAAACAATTTAATATTTGGCCAAAGTAAGTGATGTATAAGGTTTTCCCATTGCATCAAATAATCTGCCTCCTTTTTTAAAAAAAAATCATCTTCATTCTTGATTCCTTCTTATACATGAATAAACCATTTTCTCTCCCCCAACCTATTAATTCACATACCGTATTTTTTGGAGTATAAGACGCACCTTTTTCCTCCCTAAAAGTGGCTGAAAATTTGGGTGCGTCTTATACTTCGAATGTAGCTTTTTTTTCCAGCCCTAACTAGGTGTTAACAGATCTTCCCAGCTCTTACCTTGCAGGCTTTTTCATTGTTACTCTCCAAAGAATGTTTTTCCAGCCCTAAGTCTTTGCAGAATTTTTTTTCATTGCTCTACTTGCTCCAAATAAGTTTTTTTCTAGCCCTAACCAGGTGCTAACTATCTTCCCAGCTCTTACCGGCTTGTAGGCTCTTTCATTGTTACTCTCGCAGAAGAAGGTTTTTTTAAGTCCTAACCAGGGGATAAAATAATGTGCTGAAGCTTACCAGACTAAGGACGCTAGCCAGATAAATACCTGGTAGGCAGATTGTTTTCCCCTATTTTCCTCCCCAAAAACTAAGGTGCGTCTTATACTCCGGTGCGTCTTATACTCCAAAAAATATGGTACATACATATATTTGTTCCCTGTCCCTCTTCCCAAGAGACTATGAGCTAACAATTAAGCAAGGGACAATAATCTGTGTCCTGCTCTTATTGTGAAACTCTACAAAAATAATACAATTCAAACTTTTTATTTTATGAAGAATTTTTTTTTCACATAATCACAAAAGTGGAGTTGGGCGGCATAGAAATATAAACAAACAAACAAACAAATAAATAAAATGGTTTTGGTGTAAATTACTCTGAGCAAGCACACTTTGAAAACAGCTTATACAACACTACACAACATTTTATTGCAAAGCCCACGTGTATACTTGGAAATGTGGATTCTATAAAAGCAAGAAAAGTAAGAAAAATAGTAGAAGGGGAAAACAGTGGCTACCAGTTTATTATTTAAGTTATTAATAATTTAAAGAAATTGAAGGATCAGGAGCTATAATTTATGAAATGGAGGGAATGGGTTCCATTATATGTCTCCCCAGACTTCTGGTCATCTACCAAGCAATTAATCCGCTAGTGTTACGTAGTGAATATTGCCAGTTGTATGTCTATGCAGGGTGATGCATCCCTATCCTAATATTATGGTACATTCCAATACAAGCAGGACACGTGATGTGATCTTATGCGCATGTGTGCATTCCTGATTCTCCATTATTCTCTTCTGCCTTTGATTCTGACCGGAGCGGTCACGATTTATTAGCAAGATGTAACTATTCATGATTTATTGTTTTGGTACCGAAATAAATATTTTCTATTAGACTTTTAATCTCGGCTTTATTTCTAAATGTCTGAATTCCAAGAAAAGATCCACATCGCCTCTATGAGATTTATTCTCACTTTAACAGCTAGCCAATACCTGATTTTCTATGGTGTTGGTGCTTTAATTGCAGAATACCTCTATTCTCTATTGTGAGATACTACACTTGATCTTAGCCAAAAGGCCGAGAAGCCTATGGTGAGTTGTTCTTCATATATCATGGGGAACAGATGCGCAAGACCATTTCAGATTTGTCTTCTTTAGTAGCAAACTTAGAAGATAGCAATAGCACTTAGACTTATATACCGCTTCATAGTGCTTTACAGCCCTCTCTAAGCGGTTTACAGAGTTCAGCATATTGCCCCCAACAATCTGGGTCCTCATTTTACCCACCTCGGAAGGATGGAAGGCTGAGTCAACCTTGAGCCGGTGAGATTTCAACAGTTGAACTGCTGAACTAGCAGTAGCCTGCAGTGCTGCATTTAACCACTGCACCAACTCGGCTTGACCTTGATGATTCAAGAGTAACACAATGCAGACTAAAAAAAAAATCACATCCAAAGAATTCTTTGGAAATTCAAGTTCTAACAAGGAACCCTAGATTTATATTTAGTTATTGTAACATATAAAAGAAAAGTTTTATAAGTTTGAATTTTTGTATACTATGTACAATAATATTTGTAGAATTATAGGGAAGATCTTCTCCCAAATCTACAGACTTTAATGATCACATTCTTATATTTTTCATTTTTAAAGTTTCTTTTTTCTTGATTGCACTGTCCCTGGGATTGTCACATCTGCAAACATACTCTTTGATTTAGATTTAGATTTAGATTTATTAAATTTATTTTATTTTAAATTTATTTATACCGCCCAACTCCCAAAGGACTATGGGTGGCTTAACAACAGAATAAACATTAAAAACATCTTTGCCATGATTGTTTCATGGTGTGTTGTGTTCTAGAGAGTGATCAGGTTATATGCAAAAATTCCATTAAAATGATCATTATTATTTTCAATAGCTTTTTCAGTTTTGTGATCCTGCCATAGTAATAAATGAATCAGTGCCACAAAAATGAAATTCTCAGTCTCCTTTGACAGATATACTGAAATGAGAAGAGTTGGATTACTGAATCTTGGAAACTGGACAGCACCTTATTTTTCAATAAATAGAGAAGGAAAAGCATTCCCTCCCCTTACTTTTTCTTGGTGAAAATTGTAACTGATGATAAAGGAAATTTTGTGTTGTTGCATGCATATACAAAATGACTGGCACAATGCTGCTTTCATCATTTTGACCAGTGGTTCTCAACGTTCCTAATGCCGTGCCCCGCGCCCCACCCCTGCGCCCCCACTGTGACCCCCTCCCCACTGCCGCCATTTGAGTTCTTTTACCCTCTGCACATGTGCAAAGCGTTCTGTGCATGCGCAGAGGGTAAAAGAACCCAAATGGCGGCATCCAGGTGAAGTCTCCCGACCCCTGTGAAAGGGTCATTCGACCCCCAAAGGGGTCGCGACCCCCAGGTTGTAACCGCTGATTTTGACAAAAACAAAGACTTCCTGTGCATGTCCCTGAATGTAAAAGCATTGGATCCTGTGGACACTTCTGAATGTGATGTACAACTATTAAATTGTTCATTATTTAATTTGACAAATAGTAAGACAAGATCATAGCATTATCTGAGTCTGTCTCTCTCTGTCCTTTATGGATAACATCGCTTTCCAAATCCATCAAGACAGAAGCTATTTCCTTCGTTCTTTCCTCCAGGTGATTTAATGAAATCCCTTATTTAATGTATCTTCTGGTAGAGTCCAAAGAAAAAAGAGAGCAAATAATGTCATGTTTAAGAAGATAGAAGAGTTAAGGAATAAAATGCCAACATACCAATTATTTTATCTTCACTTTTCTTTTGTCCTTGGACAAGATGTCAAAGAATTGGGTAGCCAAAATAGAAATTAGCTTTCTTTTTTTCTCCTACATATCTTCCTCTTCTGTTATATAACTGCAAAGAGGAAATCAGAAACATCTATCTTCATTCTTGACTTATTAATTTATCATTCAACTATAGTCTTTCTCAACAAACCAATTTTAAATTGGTTTGTTTAAGGAATTTTTGAAGAAGAGATTGGCAGCCATTTGTCTGAATGTAGGGTGTCCTGCTTGAGTAGGGGGTTGGATTAGAAGACCACCAAGGTCCCTTCTTAACTGTTCTGTTCTGTTGTATTCCGTTCCATCCCATCCCATCCCATCCCATCCCATCCCATCCCACCCCACCCCACCCCACCCCACCCCACCCCATCCCATCCCATCCCATTCCATTCCATTCCATTCCATTCCATTCCATCCCATTCCAAATATTTAAGAACCTGACTTTTGCGTGTACATTCCATAATATCTAAACCATATGGATCAAGAAACTAGCTTGATTTTTAAAAAAACGTAATCCTGATATCACAGCAGTGGAGGAAAAAAAAACTTATCAAGACAAAAAATAAGCTGTATTGCTCCTTCATAAATGGACCACTCACAAGTCATGGTTCACAATTCTCCAGGGAAATGAAAATACTGCAGGCTGACAAGAATCTGGTCAATTTAAGTAGGACCATTTTTGCAAGCTTTATTACCAGAAAGTATTCTCATTCTGCAGCAAGTGCCCCATGCTTAAGAATGTATGCTTCTGATTCCATCAAGGGGTCACTATGAGGTAGACCTCAATGAAATGTATGAAATGAATTGAAGCTGTAATATGCTTCTTCCTGTGGGGGAAAAAAAGAAAGGAAAAGATAAAGTATCTCCTAGCTTATTCATGTATACAGCAGAGCTCACTTAAAACTATATATAATGAGAGCAGACAAAATACAGGACTATTTCATAACAAGTTTAGATGGGACAAAAAAGCTCTTGCTGTGTGGCTCAGAGAATCAGAAGTTTTATGAAGAATGGTCAGATACAAACTTTAGATGAACTGCAGTGTTTTCCGTACATTAAAAGCCTGAAGCACAAGTTTTGGCCCAAAGAAGCTAAGCAGCTGCCTTAAAGGAAGCCTGTGGCATCAGGCTTCAGCAAGGCACTGGCAAAATCACCAACTCCAGCTATAAAAACCTATAAAAAATTAAGAGGTACCGTGTTCCCCCCAAAATAAGACCAGCTCTTATTTTCTTTTGGGCTCCAAAATAAGCAATAGGGGTTATTTTTGGGGGGTGTCATATTTTTTCCCATGTACGGGAGGCTCACTTCTTCTGCTTGCTCGTGGTAGAACACGAGCAAGTGCCACCGCCAGTGCCATGAGGTGGGGGTGGGCAACTGCCCCATACGCCCTGTGCCGGCTTATCTCAGAGCCCCCACAGCCAGGCCACCCATGCCCTGACACCTGCCTTGCCTCCTGGCTGCGGCACCAGTGTATCGCACAACCTCCTGCTCCATTGCGGCTGGGAGCAAGCAGAAAAACACGGGCTCCTGCTGCACGTTGTTGCTGGTGCTGCCACCACGAAGCAGTTGTCGAGGACTGGATGGCCTGGATGCAGAGGCCTGAGGTAAGCCAGTGCGGAGCGTGTAGGGCAACTCCTCACCTCGTGTCGGCACCACGAGCAACCAGCCAGAATGGGTGGGCGGCGCGTTGCAAAGGCACTTAAGTAGGGCTTATTTTGGAGGTAGGGATTATATTAGGTGAATGCGTAAAACCATGCTAGGGATTATTTTCAAGTTACTATATTTTTTGGAGTATAAGACGCACCGGAGTATAAGATGCACCTTAGTTTTGGGGGAGGAAAATAGGGGAAAAAATCTACCCACCAGGTATTCATCCGGCTAGAGTCCTTAGTCTGGTCAGCTTCAGCACATTATTTTATCCTCTGGTTAGGGCTGAAAAAATATTCTTTGAAGGGAGTAGGAATGAAAACAAGCCTGCAAAGACTTAGGGCTAGTAAAAAACTACTTCAAGGGAGTAGGAATAAAAAAACGCTGCAAGCTGGTAAGATCGTTAGAATCTCGTTAGGAATGAAAAAACCTTTTTCAGAGGGAGTAGCAATGAAAACAAGCCTGCAAAGACTTAGGGCTGGAAAAAACCTCTTTAGAGGGAGTAGCAATGAAAACAAGTCTGCAAGCCGGGAAGAGCCGGGAAGATCATTAGCACCTCATTAGGGCTGAAAAAAAATCTTCGAAAAAGCTACATTCTGAGTATAAGATGCACCCAAATTTTCAGCCTCTTTTAAGGGGGGAAAGGTGTGACTTATACTCCAAAAAATACGGTAGGTCATATTTTGGTGGAAATAGGGTACAAGAAGAGAGTTGCATACTGAAAACCATCAACAACCAATGCTTGTATTGAACTTGCAATTAAAATTGGAAATAAGAGAATTACTTTAGTGCACATTGTTTACAGCAGACATTTGATTAGCATTTCACTGCAGAGAGTTCTCTGGGGAGATAGGAAACATGGAAAAAATTATGAAACCATTGAACAAAGACAGAATTACAGCAGAACATGGCCTATGTCCTCTTTAACAATGTAACCTTTTGCCCTGTCTTAGGAAAAAATATCCCCACCGCTAATAGTCAAGTCTAGTCAATGACCTGATAAATATTTAAATAACGCAAATCTGAAACAAAATACAGGGAAAGCAAACCAGTGACAGGAATTCAAAGACTCAGCAGGAGGAAGGAATAACCAATTTTCAATCACCAGGAATAAAATGAAAAAAAAAACTATTTTATTAATTTGTTTTATTCCATCTCATTTTCAGAGTGGCTGACGCACACTAAAGTCACAAGGTAATTTTTGAACAATACATACACAATCCGATAAACACAATGACTAAAATACATAATAACGCAAATGTGAAAAACAAAAACAAAATCCAGAACAATCACAAACAACGCTTAAATGTAAGATTAATACAGATTGGAAAAATCTTAAACTATGAGATGGCAAATAGAATGTATGATCCAAGGCTTCCAGCAATGTGAATGGATAATATCTATTTGCCCATTTTCAATAAGAAACTGTAGGGAGAATCCCCACCCCTTTTTCAATATAAGAAAGCCCCATATTACCAAACAAATGCCCCACCTCCAAAGAGAAAAGGCTTCCCTGAAGTAAAACCATTCAAGCAGCCGGTCCCTGTCAAAGGATATTTAATTTCCATTCACAAGACAAACTATTCCATTCCTACACAAAATGCCTTCAGCTACAGCCTCCACAGAAGGCTGGAATTGATCAGATTAAAAAGAAGAGAGACAAAGACACCTAAAATCTACATTTCCCCACCCAGCTCCAAGGACAGGGCATGACCTCCCAGCCACAATGGGTGTCAGGAAACAATAATTAGAATATTAAAAGACATGCTCTTATACAGATTAAAATACCCTTGAAGAGTATTCGGAGACTTCAACTGGTGCAAAATGCGGCTGTGCATGCTGTGGTGGGTGTTTCAAGATACACCCACATAACACCCATACTCCGCCAGTTGCATTGGTTGCCCATCGGTCTCCGGGTACAATTCAAGATGTTGATCATCATCTTTAAAGCCCTACATGGCTTAGGACCAGGTTACCTCTGGGACCGCATCCTACCTCATACTTCCCTTCGACCGGTTAGGTCCCACAGAGTGGGCCTCCTCCGGGTCCCGTCAGCCAAACAATGTTGGCTGGTGGGGCCTAGGGGGAGGGCCTTCTCTGTAGGGGCCCCTGCTCTCTGGAACCAACTACCCCCAGAGATACGAATTATCCCCACCTTGCTGGCCTTCCGAAAAGCCATTAAGACGTGGCTCTTCCTGCAGGCGGGTTGATTTTGAGACTACTTTCCCCCATGTATGCATGGTGTTGTATGTCGTTTTTATACTTTTTAAAATTGTTTTTAATAATTTTAATGTTTAGTTGTTCTTTAAAAAGGTTGTACGCTGCCCTGAGTCCTTAGGGAGTAGGGCGGCATAGAAGAACATCTAAATAAATAAATAAATAAATAAATAAATAAATAAATAAAGAAAGAAAGAAAGAAAGAAAGAAAGAAAGAAAGAAAGAAAGAAAGAAAGAAAGAAAGAAAGAAAGAAAGAGTGCATTTTGCAATGAACCTGGACATCTAAATCACAAAGACAAAAAATCATATAAAAACCCATCTCCAGGCCACTTTGTCAGCCACCCCAGAAATATGCTGCTATAACTGTTTCTGTAGTTTCTGGCTACCAAATAAACAGAGACCTCCTTTCCAAAATGCAGCTTGCCTTCAATTCAGTTCTTCTGCATCTTTCTCCTATCTTGGAATGAGAACCGGATCAGATTTTATTTCCAGTAAAACAATATACACTATTACACAATGTATGCGTGCCATAATATTTTTACTATCAACAAAACCTGTAGATTACATGGATCCTCACTTGCTTTTTACAGTTTTGAATCCCTAAATTTAGGCTTTCTTTTTAACCTGCTGAAATTCAGAGTCATAGTGATAGATCTCAGTGGTGCAAATTCAATTTTCTTTTCTTCTAAGGGCCAAAATTGATGTGTTTTGCTAATCACCACAAGAGAAACAGAGTCTATATACCTGGGTACTGCCACAGCAGCATTTAAGGAGGGGAAAAACCATATTTCCACCTCTGCTATTTTATCCTTAAAATAAATAAAAGCCCAAATCAATTATTTAAAAACACTCCTCTCAAAAAAATGGCAACTAAAAACTAATACAGCCACACAGAAATCAACAGGAAATAATTACAAATTAATTACCAAGTGAGCTGCAAGCTTTACAAAAGTTGACATAATTCCCAACTTAGTAATTTGAACCTTAGGGTGCCATAATGCTTAGCTCAGTGAACATTTAGAGCACCTGAATTTTCTCTTGGTTCATTAAGTAGTAAGGATTAGTATGAGATATAGAAAGCTATTTCTTTATATTTAGTTTGTGACAAATAGCTCGTTTTATTCTGACCAATCTGATTGAACTATGGAGGTGGGTTACTCCCACTGAGTTCCAATTTCAACAAATTGTAATTAGAAACTCCCCTGCCCCCCCTCCAAACAAAATAACAATATGAATTATACAGGCAACAAAATACCAGGAAGAAGGGGATTGTCACTTCTTCAAAATGTTCTGCATGGCAGGGGAGATACAGTCACAAATCAACAATTATGAAATACAATTCAAGTTTCACTGGATAGGAATCAAAGCTGTTTTTGTTTTGTTTTGTTCTGGTTTTTTTTTTAATTTGTTCATTATTCTTCTAGACCACGAGTGAAATTCAAAATTTTTCCCTACCGGTTCTGTGGGTGTGGCTTGGTGGGTGTGGCTTGGTGGGCGTGGCAGGGGAAGGATACTGCAAAATCTCCATTCCCACCCCACTCTGGGGCCAGCCAGAGGTAGTATTCGCCGGTTCTCTGAACTACTCAAAATTTCCGCTACCAGTTCTCCAGAACCTGTCAGAACCTGCTGAATTTCACCCCTGTAAATCTAGACCATCTGACTCCGTAATGGACAAATAGAAATAGATAAAAGAATGCCATTTACAGTAAAAACAACAGCAATTGCCTTTAAGAAGAAAAGATTTGAGAGTGAACATGATAGCTTTTTTTCAAATGCCTGGAAAAAGTGTCACACCAGAGGTGGTCAGGATGAGTTCTGTGTCATTATAGAAAGCAAGACATGGAATAAAAGTTTTTTAATTACAGGAGGGGAAATTCTGATGGAACAAGGAGGAAAAAAAGTAGCTGTAAGAACAGTTTGCAAGTGGAACCAATTACCATGAATGGTGGTACTCATTGGATAAGTTCAGGCAGAATTTAGACAGGTACCTGTCAGAGGTGTTTTAATTTGCAGGCCTGTACTTGGCAAAAGCTTGGTCTTGATGGCCTAATTAGTCTCTTTGAACTTCAATTAAAATTTTTTGAACTTTGATTTGAAGGAGTTCATTCTATTTTACATAAGGAATGAAAGTGTAATATGTAGCCTACAGGGACAATGACTTTTCCAGAAAACTGGACCAAACTTAACATGGCAAGAAACTTCATTCAGAATGGAATGGAATGGAACGGAACAGAACGGAACGGAACAGAAGAGAACAGAAGAGAAGAGAATAGAACAGAGCAGAACAGAACAGAACAGAACAGAACAGAATATAGAATAGAATAGGATAGGATAGGATAGGATAGGATAGGATAGGATAGGACAGGACAGGACAAGACAGGACAGGACAGGACAGGACAGGACAGGACAGAATAGAATAGAATCTTTATTAAGTCAATTGACTGTATCAAATAAACACAACTGGTACAAAAATAAAAATAGATACTAATTAAAAAAATAAAATATGTTCATAGTAAGTTGTCATTCTTACAATTAACTCCAATCTTACCTAAATATTCTGTCCTATTCAAAAGGGCCTTTTAAATAAATATTGCAATCTTTATTGTCCTATGACACTAGTGATATGCCGGTTCATTTCCTGCAAAAAACAAAAAGGCCAGTTTCTTCCAGGTGCCCCAGTATTTTTTAGTTTTTAAATAAGAATCCAAAGAAGCAGTTTGCAGTCAGAAAGAGTGTGTCAATTGTCTTTGAAGGCTGCTGCTCCACAAATGTACAGTCTTTCTTCAAATGGAACTCCCTGAATCATGCCCTTTGTCAAAGTGTGTAGCCAAATTCTTGTAACAGATATGGTCAAGATATGGATGTGGATAATAACTGCAAGAGTATAATAAAGTCCCCTGAAATCTAGACATGCCTTACTTATAACTTCTCCGTGATGTAGACAAGAATTATTATCTCCTAAAATGTCGGCAAAATGCTGGAAGTGTAAAAAACATCTGGGGACGTACTACCACATGTGGTTGACATGCCCAGAGGCCAGGATCTATTGGAAAAAAATTCAGAGATGGATAACTGAGATTACAACACAAAAAATAGAATTAAAGACGGAAATGTTCCTCTGAGGAATTATGCATGAAAAAATAAATAAGAATAACCAATACCTCACCATACATATATTAACTGCGGCTAGGATTACCTATGCCCAATTGTGGAAAAAGGAAGAAGTCCCTACAAGCTCAATAATTATAACCAAAATATTAGAATGCGCAGAAATGAGCAGACTAACAATGCAAATAAAAGATAAAGAGGAAACAGATTTTTACAAAATGTGGATGAGTTGGTATGACTGGTTGGAACGTAAAAGTAAAGTTAAATAAGGTACGCATAGATAATAGAGAAATATGTAGATAACTGGAAAATGGGAGAAACTAAAATTAAAGAAATGTATTAATATTAAGAACAGATAGTGATGTAATAGATACAGCAATACGTGAAACTGCAAAATGAATAACAACTATTAGTTATTCGGTTTATTAGGTTTTATGGTTTGTCAAGTTGGTTTTGTTTGTATCATTGCATATTTGTGTGTGTGTGTGTGTGTGTGTGTGTGTGTGTGTGTGTGTGTGTGTATATATATATATATATATATATATATATATATATATATATATATATATATATATATATATATATATATATATATATATATATGTATTTTTTCTTTTTTTTGTTATGTGTGTTTTTAAAAATTATTTAATAAAATCTATTTTAAAAAAAGAAGTATTTTCCGTAATGGAAAGAAAGAATGAAATGAAATGAATAGGAGGCAAACACCTGTGAATGGAACCATAGATAACATCACAATGACAGAAAGCTTTGGAGCATGTTGTCTTCAAGAATGAGATCCTTTCAATACCTTTCCAGAGTCAAGGTGAGGTCCTTTCAATATCTATACAGGTATTTCACACTGTATACATACTGTATGTTATAAAATCCCAAAAGAAATTGAACAATCCATTAAAACTCCATTGAGGATTTCCTTAGAGGAATGAAGAAAGATGGGGAACATTTAAAAATTAGGTTGATCAATGGACCTCAATAAGTCAGGCTTAATTAGTGTTTTGTTTAAAAAGTGGATTTATAAGGGCATTATATACTACACGTTGAGTGGTGTGGTGGCCTAGAACTCTTGCCTATAGTCAGGAGGCTGTGAGTTTGATCCTAAATAGAGGCAGATATTTCTCTCTCTGGGTCCGTTGAGAATATATCTGCTGCATATAACTCCGCATTGGTGACAGGAAGGGCATCTGGCCAGTAAACACTCAGCTCCGTTCAGTTCAGTTGCCCAGACTCCACCCCACATGGGATTATAATGAATTTGTCATAGAATTAAATAGTTTTGGAAAGTGTATTTCAAAATATCCTTCTTGGAAAAAATAGAAAGAAAAAAATTATAGACCTTGCTCCATGGTTCTGAAAGAAAGAATGAAAAAATGCAGAGATAGAGTGAGTATCAAATAAAGAGAAAAGTGTATCTGCATATGGAACACCGTCTCTACAATTTCAACGTGATGTGTCACAATCTTCTATTCTTTATGTGCTCCACATTTGGTCTTTGTTGACAAAAACAGCAGTTTCTGACAGTTGTTTGCATTAATGGGTCATTGAGACATGTCAATATGCTATTTTTCCATCTGTTCATCTTTTCTTTTAGTCTTATGTTTCTCAGAAGGCTGCATAATGAGACAGACAGAATACTTTGAGTAATTTCAGATTCTTTTATGTTTTAACATTTAAGCACTGTGGTTTAGATAAAAAAAAACATTTCTCCTCTGTTGTTTAGAACATATATAATTTAGCTGTTTTCCATTACTAGGAAGTGTGGCACACATACTTTTAGAAATACTTTGTTTTCTTAGAATACCTTCACCCATAAGCAAAACTCAGAATTGCAGGTTGCTTTAGGTAGAATTTAATGACAGTCTAAAGATGGGCAAGTTCATCCCTTCCCTTGAGAAATTTCACAAAACATATTTCTCTTAGCTTATTTCATCTCATTTAGTTCAGAAATCCTTAGAAGTTTTACCCAATTGAATTTGTCTCCCTCACTCCTGGATGTGTCTTTTAATGATTACTTTTAGTCTCATTAGCTGATTCCCCCTCCACAAATGTCTTTTTGCAATTTCTGTTATTTTTAAAACTTTTCATCTCCCCACCCCAGTCATTCATTGGGGTGCCATTCTGGCTAGCAATTTATTGACTGCTTTTTTCCCCCCTAGTTAACATTTTGCTAATAAAAATCATGTACATAGTGACAATCCTGCAGAAGATGAATCAGAAGTCTATAATGCATTATTAGCCAAAAGAAGTACCGATAGTAACAAAAAATTATGTTACACCAAATCATCATCATCCTAGTTTTTTTATCCTGAAGATTCAGGGTATGCTTTTAAGGTCAAGGCGCATTATTTTGAGCAATCAATTGCAGCATTCAAGTCCAATTTTTTTATGTCTGCATTTATTGTATCTTGCCATCTTTGCTTTGGCCTTCCACACTTACCATCTACAGTATATTAAAGTGGAAGGTGATGTAGGCAATGTTATGGGGTGCTGCTCACAGAACATGTAGGCATTTCTCTCACATTTTACAGCTCACCTGTCTGGAACACGCACTGCATATCAGACATAAATACAATCGAGAGAGTCCAGAAATATTTCACAAGAACAGTCCTTCACTCCTCCGCTCACAACAAAATACCTTATTCCACCAGACTTGAAATACTGGGATTAGACAATTTACAACTACACTGCCTCTGATCTGATCTAAATGTAGTTCATAAAATCCTATACCAAAATGTCCTTCCTGTTAATGACTACTTCAGCTTCAACCGCAACAATACACGAGCACATAATAGATTCAAACTAAATGTAAAGCGCTCCAAACTCGACTGCAGAAAATACGACTTCAGCAACAGAGTGATCAATGCCTGGAATGCACTACCTGACTCTGTGGTTTCTTCCCCAAACCCCAAAAACTTTAACCTTAGACTGTCTGCAGTCAACCTCTCCCCGTTTCTAAGAGGTCTATAAGGGGCGTGCATAAGTGCACCACTGTGCCTACTGTCCCTGTCCTACTGTCCTATTGTCCTCTTTTATCATTACTTTTTACTTATGTTTATACAAACTACTACTATTCTATACATGTTTGACAAATAAATAAATAAATAATAAATAATAAATTTTCTTTGGCCTGATGTCCATTTGCTTCCAAACTGTGCCATTACTGACATGGTCAAGGAGAGAAATGCCTAGTGACCAATGAAGCATGCACATCTCCATGGCATGTGAAATGCGCTCAACACATTTGGTCACTGGCCAGCACTCAGCACTGTATACAGCTGCTGGGCAAACCATTGTGTCAGGGTTCCAAGTAATAGATCCATAGAAAGCAAGACCCCTAGGCAGGCAGATTCCTGAAAGAAAAGCTTTATTGGATATATCATATTGGCACCGATCTGGTGGAAACCAACTCTGAAGACTTCAGTGGTTTCCACCTAATTAAAAGTAAATGTTTGTCATTTTCTCAAAACAATTAGTCACACGGTCCGATAACAGCATGGTGTAGTTGCTGAGTGACATCACTCCACCTTCCACCAACCAGGTGTGAGAATGTCCTTGGTTCTCAAGAGAAAGTATTTTGTTTTGGCTACAGAATCCCAACTATCTCAAATTCCCCCTCCCTGTCCCACAGTTCCAGTGTGGCAACACTGAAGCTGTCAAAAATGGCTTCAGTCAGGTCAGCTTCAGGATTGACACACTGTTTTATGCACCTTTGATTTTAGATAGATTGCCATGCATTGATCAGAGAGCACACCAGTTGTCACCGTCCATTGTAACCATACTTTGTTCACTCGTGCGCACACTTCGACTTTGATGCCGCCATTATTTTGTAGATGGGGTATTATGTTCCACCAAATACTTGTCCAAATAATCTTCCTTTTTTTACTTCAGACCTTTTTATCAAAGAATTCATTGTCTACAGTTAATAGAGTCATTTTGATGAGGTGACTAAGAAACATAGACAACAATAATTTTCACTGAATGAAGCCTCAATCAAACAAGTTTTTTTTTTCATTAAGAGCCCTGGTAGCACACTGGTTACAATGCAGTATTGCAGGCAAACTCTGCCCACAGCCTAGAGTTTTATCCCAATGGGGCTCAAGGTTGACTCAGCCTTCCATCCTTCATCCAGTAAAATGAGGACCTAGATTGTTGGGGGCAATAGGCTGACATTGTAAAATATCCAGAGAGTGCTGTAAAGCACTATCAGGTGATATATAAGTCGAAGTGCTGTTGCTATAAAGAATCAGATCTATCATAGTAGAAGAGAAAACTTCCATCCATGAGCCATGGTGGCGCAGTGGTTAGAGTGCAGTACTGCAGGTTACTTCTGCTGACTGCTGGCTGCCTGAAAATTGGCAGTTCAAATCTCACCAGGCTCAAGGTTGACTCAGCCTTCCATCCTTCCGAGGTGGGTAAAATGAGGACCTAGATTGTTGGGGGCAATATGCTGACTCTGTAAACTGCTTAGAGGGGCCTGTAAAGCACTGTAAAGCGGTATATAAGTCTAAGTGCTATTGTTATTGCTATCAAGTGAAGTCTGAACTTGACTAGCTTTATATTAAGACAGTAGTACAGCTTGCACAAAGGTTTGCTTAAAATGTAGCTGTAAGTTTTAATGTAAGGAGCCAATGCCATACTGGAATTCTTTTTCTCAATTTCACTGAGATATGCAAAATTGTAAATATAAAAATTGGCATGTTCACGTAAGTCTGAGGAATAACAAATCACAAGAGGTAGTAGAATCTATCAGTTATTACTATAAAGTTTAGACAAAACACACTTGCAGTAATACCGTATTTTTCGGAGTATAAGACGCACCTTTTTCCTCCCTAAAAGTGGCTGAAAATTTGGGTGCGTCTTATACTTCAAATGTAGCTTTTTTTCCAGCCCTAACTAGGTGCTAACAGATCTTCCCAGCTCTTACCTTGCAGGCTTTTTCATTGTTACTCTCTCCAAAGAATGTTTTTCCAGCCCTAAGTCTTTGCAGAATTTTTTTTCATTGCTCTACTTGCTCTACTCTCTCAGAAGGTTTTTTTTTAAGTCCTAACCAGGGGATAAAATAATGTGCTGAAGCTGACCAGACTAAGGATGCTAGCCAGATGAATACCTGGTAGGCAGATTGTTTTCCCCTATTTTCCTCCCCAAAAACTAAAGTGCATCTTATACTCCAAAAATATGGTAATTAAAATGAGCAATTAAAATCATTTGTTTGATTATAGCCACCCAGTTACACTGCAGAGGGATGCAGAATTTGTTAGGATTTAGTGCAACCTAAAAATTATCAACTAAAAATATAATGTTAAAAGAAATTGCATTGCTTTTATGTAAGAACAGTTCACTTATATAATGGTTGGGCTATTATTATTTTGTATAGTTCTGTTATATTTCTATAAACCATAGGGAGTTGATAAGATTGATTCTGGCTGCAATAACATTGAAAGCTTGCATTATTTATGTTTAGCTTTGTTATGTGGCAGGGAGAAATTTATGACAGTGGGCAGTTGTCTTTCAATGAGGTTCATCTGCATGTTGTTATATAATTTGTTGTTACTGCTTTGGATTTACCCTGAAATGTTCTAGTAAATCTAATCAGGTAGGAGTTTTTTGTATGTGTGCCAAGAATAAAATGTATGACCCTGTTATTGATATGAATTCTAGATGTAGAGGATAAAATATACAAATTTTCTGTTTTCTGTAATAATTTATTGATAGATTATTGATTTTAATTTGTATGCTCTAGGATACAATCAATGGTCAATTAGAATCCAAAGAAATAGCAACCAAGGAATTTTGGGGTGATATGACAAATACAGTGACCAACCAGATTGTGAAATATCATACCCATTTCACTAACAAAGAAATTATTCCTCAATTTTATTTATTTGTTAAATTTATTTGCCACAGGGTTAGGGTTAGGTTAGGGCTAGTAATGGTGGCCTGACTAGAAGCTTGAATAGAAGTAGAAATAAGAAATAGGGGGACTATTAGTATGCATATTTTTATATAGTAGAATAAAAGCAATAACCAGATGGAAAGATTAGAGGTTGAAAGATGGTATTACTACGCATGCTCAAATAATATTGTGATTGGCATTAGAATGGCACATTGAAATTCTGAACAACCAAATAATGAAGGATTATATTTTAATACAAACATGTGTATTAACCCTTAAGATTATAAAAGTTTGACTAATGTAATAAATATTATTAATGTTATTATTGTTATTTGTATCAAAATGAATGATACCCAGATGCCACACTGTTTATTTATTGATGTTGATGAATATTTAAAAAGAAAATAATATATATACATATATAAAAAGAACTAAGTCGAAGAATAATTATTGAATTCTTATTCAATAAACTAAAATCAAGCCGAGAGTAAAATGGGCATGCTCTAAATTGGATAAATAAACACAACAGAAAAGAACAGAATAATAGAGTTGGAAGGGACCTTGGAAGTCTTCTAGCCCAATCCTCTGCACAAGCAGGAGACCCTATACCAGTGATGGCTAACCTTTTACGTTACTGTGTGCTGATCTGCGTACCGGAAATGGCAATCAAAACCATCCTGGACCTGGACTGAGCGGCCTCACTAGCCTTCGCAAGTGCAGGAGTGGCAAAACCTGGAAGAGCAGTGTTCCAGCACGCATGCACATGCCAGGACCCAATCTTCTGGTTTCCAGCGCAAACACATGCCCAAGAAACAGCTGGCTATTGCGCATGCACATGATGGAAACCTGGAAGTTTGTGTGCCGGCACGCACATCCACGCCAGATTTTGCCGCTCCCACGCGCATGAAGGCCAGCTTACCAGCACGTGTGTGTGCACTGAAACGTGGAAGAGGAGCCAGCAAAGACACATGTCCCATGTGGGATGGCTCTGCGTGCTGCTTCTGGCATGCATTCCATAGGCTCGCCACCACGGCCCTATACCATTGCAGACAAGTGGCTATCCAATCTCTTTTTAAAAGCCTCCAGTGATGGAGCACTGAATATAAATATAATGGATTAATTATTCTATGTTACATAAACAGTAAATACAAAGAGAATATCAAGCAAAATATCACCAAATTTAAAATCTATTATTTGGGTGGAAAGGGGAAAAACCATCATAATCAGAACATACAGCATAATAGTACATTTCAGAAAGTTGTGAATTTTCTTTAAAATGAAGGGTTCTTCATGCTGGTCAGGGATAGATAGCCAGATCAATTTCCCTTCAGAGAATAGAACCATACCTAATGCTATTATGCATGACCCACAGTGGTGCAGTGGTTAGAATGCAGTACTGCAGGCTACTTCTGCTAACTGCTGACTGCCTGCAATTTGGTAGTTCAAATCTTACCAGGCTCAAGGTTGACTCAGCCTTCCATCCTTCCAAGGTTGGTAAAATGAGGACCCAAATTGTTGGGGGTAATATGCTGACACTGTAAACCGCTTAGAGGGCTGTAAAGCACTGTGAAGCGGTATATAAGTCTAAGTGCTATTGCTATTGCTATTCCAGCTTCACTAGTTAACCCTGGTTCTCTCTGTCTTTTGAAGTCAATACTTCTTATGTATCACTTGAACTTACTACTCTGCCTCTAATCCAGTCTTTAGCTGTTTTTAAGCATTCTAATTACACCCAGAAGTCTGGATAGAAATGCTGAACATACTGATTAGGCTGAGAGAGAGAGAGAGAGAGAGAGAGAGAGAGAGAGAGAGAGAGAGAGAGAGAGAGAGAGAGAGAGAGAGAGCGAGCAACTTGATTAAACTAATCAAGATTCCTTCTTTGCCTGTTGATACATATAATCATATAATCCCCTATTATATGCCTGCTTTTTGGAAACGAGACTCGCTCAACTTTAAATTGTTTTGAGGTATCTGTCAATCTCCCCACACAATATTGAAGTGCTAGCAAACACACATTGTGATAAGATAATTACCCTTCAGCTTGTAGTGGGCTAAAAGCTGAATAAATTGCCAAGTTCAGAACATTCAGCTTGCCTGATGATTCACCTTTTGGGTGTGTGGGTGTGTGGGTGAGTGTTTCTCACCAGCATCATGTCACTACATGTGCTAGAACATCCCCTGGAGTCCATTTAATCTCACATCAACTGCTTCAGTGACTCCATCCAGTCACCTCATTCTCTTGCTGAGAGATGGAAGGCTTTTTAAGTAATAATAATTATTATTATTATTAGCCCTTCATGGCTTAGGACCAGGATATCTCCGGGACCGCATTCTGCCGCATACTTCCCTCCGACCGGTTAGGGCCCACAGAGTTGGCCTCCTCCGGGTCCCGTCGGCCAAGCAATGCCGGCTGGCGGGCCCCAGGGGGAGGGCCTTCTCTGTGGCTGGCCCCGTGCTCTGGAACCAACTCCCCCCAGAGACCCGAACCATCCCCACTCTGCTGGCCTTCCGAAAGGCCGTTAAGACATGGCTCTTCCTGCAGGTGGGGGGGACAGCTTAATCATTTGAGCTTACCCCCCAAGTATGTATGTGGTTGAATGGATGGATGTTGTTGTTGCTTTTATACTGCCTTTTTAAATTTTGTACCGTTTTTTAAATTGTTGAAATTTTGTTCATTCTTGTATCTCTTATGTTGTACGCCGCCCTGAGTCCTTCGGGAGTTGGGCGGCATATAAGAATAACAAAATAAATAAATAAATAAATAAATATTTGCTGACTCTGTAAACTGCTTAGAGAGGGCTATAAAGCACTATAAAGTGGTATATAAGTCTAAGTGCTATTGCTATTGCTATTAAATAATAGTAAAATATGCACTACAGTTAGTCATACTTGACCAACTGTAGCATCTATGAACAAATGTTAATGTCCACTTTTCTCCTTGTCTCCTCCTGACTTTAAATTCTTTTCTGATGCTGATTTCCACAAATCAAGTTCCTCTCTAGAAAACTTTTGGGTACTGAACTTCATTTGTTCACAAACCTATCTATAAAACATATCCCTAGGATATGCTTGAAAAGTCTACACAAGATGCCCACTGATGCCATAATCTTGTCCCTGAATGCTTCAGTAAGCCTTGCTGAGAATGTCAATACATTTCTGCAGAAATTCAACTGATGCCTGGAAAAATCAACAATATTCCATGTGCCTCACCTACTATTACATCACCAAGGAGTTCTAATTCTCAGTGTTAGATGGCACGGAGGAAAAAGACAGCCCCTTCCTTACTATAAAATGTCTCAAGTGACACTTATTCATGGATGTGGAAACCATTCTGCAAAACATTATCCATGGTGTTTGACTATTTTATTTATTTAAAAGATGTGTATGGCTGCCCAACTTAAACAACTCTGGCCAACTTAACGCCGCAATAAAACTTAATAACTATAAAACATAACCATGAAATAATGAAATGATAAAACAAAAGCTGGCACCTTAACCATTCTATTGAGATGCCCCAGAGCCAGCTCCAAATACCCACATTCTATTCTATCTTCTATAGCCACAGATTAACAGAGTTGGAAAGGCCTTGGAAGTCTTCTAGTCCAACTCACTGCTCTGGCAGGAAACCCTATACCATGTCAGACAAATGGTTGTCCAAAATGGTATGTTTCTGAGATTCCACTAGGTGGCAGGATTTCAGAGAAGGTATCTGGAGTGTGAATGCTGTAGCCAAATTGGTGGGATGGTAGATATTCTTAGACAGAGGTGGTCTTGCAAATAACCAGGTTCTATGCCATGTAAATCTTTAAAGAACGTAACCGGCTCCTTGAATTGCATCTGGCTGAAAACTGGGATCCATTGAAAGTTGTACAATAGAGGTGTATCATGGAGAAACCTACACCACCCAATACTTTGGACGATACTGCATTCTGGACCAATTGTAATTCCTGAATGATTTCCATTACACTCTCACTTTTTCAAACAGGAAGTGATTAAGGTATGAATGATGATGAGCAAGACCTCCTGGTTCAGAAAAGGGCATAATTGATGCATGAGACAGATCTCTGCAAATCATGGTTGTCATCAAGCAGGAGCCATGAATCCAGGAAGATCCTCCAATTGTGCACCAGCTTAATGCACACTTTCCTGGTTTTGCACCAAACTCCAGTTCCTTCTTTGTTTCTGAACTCTGCTGCAACCAGTTTGGTTGCATAAATGAGCAGGCAATACCCAACACCTTTAGAAATCTTTAGAGTTCCAAGTGTAGCTAAACCACAACTCCCAGTAGCCCCACCAGTGATAAAGAATGCTGACACTGATAATTCAGCAATATCTGGAAGGCCGTTAACTTCAGTCTCTGCCCAATATTAAGCATTACAAAATGATTCTTTTCAGTTAGCAGAGCATAGATAATACATGATATAATGTTCTTTATAAATATAGTTAAAGGGCATAATGACTCAGTGATTAAAGACGCTGAGCTTGTCAGCTGGAGAGCTGATGGCCCGGGTTTGAGACCTGAGCCGAGGTGGCGCAGTGGTTGAGACCTAGAAGAGCCGAGGTGGCGCAGTGGTTAAAATGCAGCACTGCAGGCTACTTCAGCTGGCTGCTAGTTCAGCAGTTCAGCTGTTCAAATCTCACAGGCTCAAGGTTGACTCAGCCTTCCATCCTTCTGAGGTCGGTAAAATGAGGACCCAGATTGTTGGGGGCAATATGCTGAACTCTGTAAACCGCTTAGAGCAGTGTTTCCCAACCTTGGCAACTTGAAGATGTCTGGACTTCAACTCCCAGAATTCCCCAGCCTGCATTTGCTGGCTGGGGAATTCTGGGAGTTGAAGTCCAGACATCTTCAAGTTGCCAAGGTTGGGAAACACTGGCTTAGAGAGAGCTGTAAAGCACTATGAAGCGGTATATAAGTCTAAGTGCTAAGTGCTATTGCTATTGAGCTCCGTGCAATGGGATGAGCTCCCATTACTTGCCCCAGCTCCTGTTCACCTAGCAGTTTGAAAATATGTAAATGCAAGTTGATTAATAAGTACCACTTCAGTGGGAAGGTAGCAGCATTCTGTGCACCTTCGGCATATAGCCGTGCTGGCCACATGATCAAGGAAATTGTGTTCAAACAATGCTGGCTTCCTTGGCCAAGAACCATGTCCTAGAATTAAACATGACATGAATGACAGAGAAACCTTAACCTTTATAAATATAGCTGGGGAAAGAGTGGAGGGATTAGTTTCCTTCACAAAGATTTTAGATAATTTAGAACATTTTAAATAAATGTTTTAAATATGACAAACTTGTGATTATTAAATAGAATGTGACACATTATCAATTCTACTCATAGAAGAAATCTTAACTTACATAAATGCCAACAAGGAAATATATATATATATATTTCTATATTTACTCATATCTCAATGGTCGTTGCATCATGGTAATTTGAAAAGGTGACTTTATCAGTTATTTAAAGAGCTTTGTAACAAGATCTATTAGAATAAGGGCCAAACAGAAAACAAATACCTTTATTATATTGAAATAACTAATGGAAAGAACAATTGAAGATTGTTGAAATAATTCTTTAAAATATGCAACTGTTATCCCAAAGATGCTTTTTTCAAGAGGCAACTGGACTTTCTTGTTTTTCTTTGAAGATGTTTCGCTTCTCATCAAAGAAGCTTCTTCAGCTCTCACTGGATGGTGGGGAATGGAAGGATTTATATTCCTTGCAGACAGCTGTTCACTTGCATTCTTTTAGAGAGTCATTGAGGCCACTTGCAGGTTTATCTGTGTCCTCAGAATCACCTGAGTAGTGCAAATAGGTGTGAAGCCTTCTTGGCTTCAGGATGTTGGATAAACCTCCAAGTGGCCTCAATGACTCTCTTAAAAAATGCAAATGACCAACCGTCTGCAAGTAATATAAATCCTTCCATTTCCCACTATCCAGTCAGAGATGAAGAAACTTCTTGGATGAGAAGCAAAACATCTTCAAAAAAACCCAAGAAAGTCCAGTTGCCTCTTAAAAAACAACCTTTGGGACAACCATGACCTGGATGACTGAGAATCTCCATAGACTCATGCAACTGTTATAGAAACAAGTCTATGAGTTACAAAATAAGAGACTTAAGAAGAATGCAAACTTGAAAATGTTTCTAAGTTTTACTTTAAGGTTTTAATTGTTCTCTTTAAAATAGAAAAAATATTGCATCGTATGCTTGATAAATTAGTTGCAGTTCTCCAGTAATTAAATAGGAAAAAAAAGTTTCTCTTGTATTGTTTCTTCTAAATGAAGAGTTGGTTGTTCTCTAACATTCTAGACGTTGAAACCGAATTTTTCCTTGATGTTTAAATGACAATATAGTTATTTAGAACATGCTAGCTAATACTTGAACAGAAGAATTACAAAAGTATGCTCATTGTTTTCTTATTGTAACTTTAATGTGAAGAGTGATCAATTGCACGTTTCAGAGATTTGATTTCCTTGACGGTAAGCACTGTGGTTTCCTTTAGTTGTTTGGTTGTTTGTTTAATAACATTAGATAAAACTATTTCTTTTATCCAAGCATATTGACTAAAACATTATATCCACTTTAGGAGAAAAGAGTGGTCAACAGGATGAAATTCTGGGTAGCTATTACTGTATATAGGATTACAGCTTGAATTGGTAAAACACATTAGCTATAAATAAAAGGAAGATTATACACAAGCACCAATGATAGGACAGTGAGAGAACGGACCATTCATTGATTAATTTGTAACATTTTAAGTTGGAGTGTAGTTGACTTTTTAAAGGGCAGATCAAATGATGGCAAGCTGTAAATTATTCTGATTGAAAGGCTGGTCAGAAATGACTGCATTTTCTAAAATAACTGTTCTCTGGTACCTATTTAAAACTTGACACTTAAACCTCTGAAGAAATATATTATGAGTCTTTGAAGAATCATTACCTTTTTTTTGAGTAGCTCGTGTCATGAGACAATGGCAACAAATCACCATCATGCTCCCTTTGACAGTGCTGAATAAGGGACTTAAGGAAATGAGGATTTTCCCAGGTGATTTTTCTCTTCCTGCTTCACTGGAGTTCCTAACTATTGCCTTCTTATAGGCTACTTAGATTTCAATTTTAATAATAATAATAATAATAATAATAATAATAATAATAATAATAATAATAATAATAATAATAATAATAATAATGATGATGATGATGATGATGATGATGATGATGATGATGATGATGATGATGATGATGATGATGATGATGATGATGATGATGATGATCATCATCATCATCATCATCATCATCATCATCATCATCATCATCATCATCATCATCATCATCATCCTATCTTCTGTGTCACCATTTGCACAATCATATTGTTGAAAGAATATGAAGAACTGGCTTTTTTGGGGGGATTGGACAAAGCTCAATTAAGCTCTTTTCTGATGCTATATTGTATTCTGTCTCTCCCTCTTTCTATTTCTGGTGGATTCCTTATCTTAATCCAAACCTTATTTATTCTTCCTATATTCCTTACAGCAATGCTCATTCCTTGAAAGCAAGAACACCCTGTGAAATCCAATTAATATATCTTGCTAACAACCTTGGAGAAGTTGTTTTCAGTTTATTCTTTCCTTAATATTGTAATGCAATGATAGAATAAATAATGGCCTTGAGTAAAAAGAATAAATTATGATAGAACAAACATTTTGTCTCTTAGGTGCACCTGATGTCTCATCATTTTAATTTACATTATTTAAATATGAAGCTAGAATTTGTATATTATCAACAAAGGTTGGTAAGAGGATATTGGGATAATAAGAAGGGAAGCAATAAAGGGAGAAGAGGAAACCAGGCAGAAAAGGAAAGGGAAAGAGGGTTTGAAGGGCAAAGTAGAGAGATAGCAAGCTAAGGAGGGAGGAAAAGTTAAAAAGTAAAGAGAGAAAGAGACCAAGGAGGAATAACTAACTTCTATATTTCAAGTATATTTTAGCAGTGTTCCAATATCTAAGGGCTGGCTACAAAGAAGAGGGGATTTCTCTGGACTTCTCGTAAAGTCCAGAGATACTTTACGAGAAGAGTCCTCCACTCTTCTACTCGCAACAGAATACCTTACGCAATCAGACTTGAAATCCTGGGCTTAGAAAGCTTAGAACTACGTCGCCTTCAGCATGACCCAAGCATAGCTCATAAAATTATCTGCTACAACGTCCTTCCTGTCAACGACTACTTCAGCTTCAACCACAACAATACATGAGCACACAACAGATACAAACTCAAAGTGAACCGCTCCAAACTTGACTGTAGAAAATATGACTTTAGCAACAGAGTGGTAAATGCCTGGAACTCACTACCTGACTCTGTGGTTTCGTCACCAAGCCCCCAAAACTTTACCCTTAGACTGTCCACTGTTGACCTCACCTGATTCCTAAGAGGTCAGTAAGGGGCGTGCATAAGTGCACCAGCGTGCCTACCGTCCCTGTCCTAATGTTCCCTCTTATCAGTACCCATCTTATGTATATAAACAATGTTATATCTATGTATATTACTAACACGCACTTGACAAAATAAATAAATAAATAAATAAATAAATAAAATAAATAAACCTATTCTCCAAAGTACCTGAATTCAGGAAAAGAAGCAATGGATGAGATTGGACAACCATTTGTCTGAAATGTTATAGGGTTTCCTGCTTGAGTAGGGGGTTGGACTACTGTAGAAGACCTCCAAGGTCCTTTCCAAGTCTGTTATTTTGTTATTCTGTTCAGTATGACAACTTTGGGGTCTCTGACTATTGTACCCCAATTCATTTCTTACAAACTTGAGAGGCTGTTCAAGAGGTTGAAAAGGTTCCCATCCTAAGCTCCCACTGGTTCTAGAAGAACAATTACTCCCTCATCCGTACTCTATCCAAAATGGGAAGGAAATACAGAGTTAGGGCTTGCCCACCTCTACATACACACACACACACACACACACACACACGGTCCTATGGGGGGGGGAATAAAAGCATGAGAAGTGGAATAATATCATCCAGCTGGAGATGGAGATGCAGCAAGAATTTTCACCCGGGGGAAGCCAAACTACATGATCTGCACAGGTGGAGCCTTACAAGGAAACAGAGACAAAGCAGATTCAGTTTCAAAGGAATCAGGGTAGCAGTCACAACAGCATGAATCCACTAACAAACAGAGTCAACATCATGGGCTCTCACAGGCCCACAGCTGTTTCTACATTTTTGCAAACCTCTCTGTGGAAGTGCTCATAAAGCCTCCTGTTCAATCGTAGGAAGGCGTTGAAGAGCGCTTAGTCTTCAAAACTCAGTGGTTCTTTCTTGTCATTCTCATAGGCTGGCTTTCTAACTTGTTACTTTAAATTGTCAGGAATTTTAAAAAAAATCATTCATACTCATTACTCAATTTCATATCTCATTCTTGCATAACCCATTAAGTTTACACTATTCTGCAATGCATATGCACACACTCTCACACACACACCACTATAACTCTTCCCACCGCCACCCTATCTTTCTCTTCCAAATTCTCTAATTAATGTTTCTCTTCCAAATTCCAATTAATGTTTTTATCCATGAACCCCAGCGTAGACTATATTTGTCTGGATGATGGGGGAGGGAGAAGGCATCTCTTCAACATGTTTTATATTTCATGAGCTAGAAATGACTTAATTCTAGTTCCGCTGGAGGACATGGATGTAATTTAACTCCTGTGTCAGTATTTTTATCCCACTACTACACAAAAATTTGGAAGGTTTCATCTCCATGCTTCTCCAGCATGAAGAAATATGCTACCTATTTGCGTATAGTTAGAAGTAACTTTAGGTTGATATGAACTATGAATAGTTTATATTGTTTACCTACCTTATCAACAAAATATTTCATGTCATTTTAGTCCAGTGATTTTCAACCTTCCTAATGCTGCAACCCGTGCCCTGCCCCCACGTCCCCGCGCCCCCACGCCCCCACGCCCCCACACCCCCGCACCCCTGTGTCCCTTTTGAAAATCAAGTTCCTATGACTGAGAGTTTAAACAGAGAAGCAGATGAAGGAAAAGATAATCTGTATATTTTCTCCAGGAGTTGCCTAACAATACTTTCAAATTAATTGGAGTTAAGTCACTTCCATATCAATGTGGTTGATCTTTAGGAGATGTTCATTTGGTCTTATTTAGGACCTACTTACAGAAGGTGGCTGTTTCTAAAAAAAATTAGTAAGGTCAGACTGGTTTGCAGTTCATGAGAAAATTTCAGGAATTACAGGGCAGTAGGGAAGATTGGGAAAAAAGGAGAAAAGGAAAAAGAAAGAAAGAAAGAAAGAAAGAAAGAAAGAAAGAAAGAAAGAAAGAAAGAAAGAAAGAAAGAAAGAAAGAAAGAAAGAAAGAAAGAAAGAAAATGGGGAAAAATCAGAAGAAAGCAATGGCAAATGAAATCTGTATGGTTCCCAAGGAAACATAGGGTCCATAAATTCACTGCAAGTGAAGGTGAACTCAAAAAAAACTATTTCTTTCTAAAAGTATCCATGCTCCAACTTATCAGCTTGTGGACTCAGGTATTTAAAGATACGTGTGCTTGGGATATGCTACTGTATTTGAAAATTTTAAGTCTGAATTATGAAAGTATGGAGCAGAAATACTGCCAGTACCGTGAAAGCTGATTTGATTTTGCTCACGTATAAAACTCTAATGTTGAATTACTATTTTAAAAAAAAAAAATTGGAGAGATCTGTCTGCAACATATGCATGCGAACACCCACACCGATAGCCACATTCCCTAACACACTGCACATATAAATTCAGAAACATATCCTTCTTTACTTTTTTGCAGTGAATTATAGCATTATTCAGTAGAAGCATAATGATTAATACCCATTAATAAAATGCCGTCAATGTGGTATAAGAGTTGGATACCTATATGTACTGAATGGATCATGCTGATTGTTCAGTGACATGTTCAACTCTGAAACAGAAATTAACTTACACGGATAGTGAAGAAAAATAATTATGATGTCCTTGGAGGACCAGCAAGAGGAAGTAAATAGATTCTAAGCAAAATGCAGTAGATAACATAGGGCCAGGCTTATCCTGAGACAGAGCAAGACAAATGACCAAGGCAGCTGATTGGCTATCATGTAAAGACAGTGAATTATAAACCGTATAATTTATTATTATTGGATTTTTATTCACAAGGAAATTACTTTCTGGAAGTGGAATTTATCTTTATAGAAGTTTGTGCCTGAAATGACCAAATAAATTGTTCAGCTTCAGAAACTATTCACTCTGACTATGGGAAAGCAAAGCAGTGACTTAACACATGAAATATTTTTGTGCTATTATAAAAATAAAATCTGTATCTGTATCTTAATTTATAAAGAACTTTTTTTTCAAACTCTTAATAACCTTAAGAATAGGCAGTATTTTTAATGTAGAAAATTCCATTGATTAAAAATATTTTGACCTGCTAAGAATAATTTAACTAAATTTTCAATTAGTGGCTTTTTCTAATAATGTTTACTAACCATCTCTGTGCATTTATTTATATGTATGCATTTAACATCAAAAACGTCATCAAAAAAGCATAACAAAGAATGTTCTTTCTGCGCCAACTCAGATAGCTCAAACTGCCCAAAGAGCTGCTGATACAGTTCTACAGAGGAATTATTGAGTCTGTCATCTGCACCTCTCTAACTATCTGGTTTGGCTCTGCAACCAAACAAGACAAACACAGACTTCAATGGATAATTAGAATTGCAGAAAAAACAATTGCTACCAACCTGCCTTCCATTGAGGATCTGTATACTGTACGAGTCAAAAAGAGGGCTGTGAAAATATATACAGACCCCTCACATCCTAGACATGAATTGTTTCAACTTCTACCCTCAAAACGACGCTACAGAGCACTGCTCACCAGAACAACTAGACACAAGGACAGTTTTTCCCCGAATGCCATCACTCTGCTAAACAACTAATTCCCACAACACTGTCAAACTATTTACTAAGACTGTATAACTATTCTTCTTCTCATCCTTCCTATTACCTATCTCCTTTCTACTTATGACTATAACTTTGTTGCTTGTATCTTTACGATTTATATTGTTTTATTTAGTTTCCTAGTACAATTTTGATTGCTTATTTGGTATCTTATGACTATCACTAAGTGTTGTATCTTATGATTCTTGATTAATGTATTTTTTATGTACACTGAGAGCTTATGCACCGAAGACAAATTCCTTGTGTGCCCAATCACACTTGACGAATAAAGAACTCTATTCTATTCTATTCTATTCTATTCTATTCTATTCTATTCTATTCTATTCTATTCTATTCTATTCTATTCTGTTCTGTTCTGTTCTGTTCTGTTCTGTTCTGTTCTATTTTAATATATTCACAGGTAACCATTGGGGGAAATTGCTGATATTTTTGTTGTTTCCAAACATTTCATACAGAAAATATTTTTTGCTCCACTGGCAAATATTAAAATAGTTCTCCTTGTACACATAATCTCCAAACTTGTATCAATGTGGCTTAAAAGGCTGTGTGTTACAGTAATTATCCTTGTCCTATAGGTAGATGTGACTCTATAAAGTGAATAATTGTGCTACAGCCATAGATTTTAAAGAAAATTGTAATAGTGACTTGCATGGCAAAATACATACCGTTGTGACTGAATAAGTGACTGAATAAGTTTAATTTTCAGTACAGATATTGACAGAAGACACCACTTTAGGACTTTGCTGCAAAGTAGATGAGATTAGAGACGGATAAGAAGAAACATGGCAGAAAACAGAGCAGAAAAGAAATTATTTCATACCAATCCCCCCACAGAGCCAAAGAAATCCAGTTAGAAATATTCACTCAATTGCTACAAATAATCAAGCCTTCGACTTGATTATCTGCAGCAACATGAAATCAAGACAGACCCACAAATGCTTCAAAACATCTCTCTGCAGAGAATGCTGTAAGCAGAAGTGCCGCTTGACACTTCTAGACCTCAAAAAGGATTGTTTACATTAAAGTGAGACCCTCTGGGAAACATTAAAGATTACCAGGGGAAGTCAATGTCAGGATATGACATGCACAAAAGCCCTAGTTGCTGATGTTTGGAAGACAGTTTCTATCACAGAGTTGTATCAGGGGACTGGCTGAATAATGTAAGGGACTTTAACAGAGGTCAGAATTTACGTTATGCCCTTTTTCTCCTTGGGATGGTAAAACTGCTATTATTTTTAGGGTTGAGCTCTAGAATTTTGATGTATATACACAGACTTTGGTCTGGCTGCCTCTGCTAAGTGAACAGGTTAAGCTAGTGGAAAATCCTGACAGCCTGTGAAATTGTTTAAATTACACAAGTCAATGAATCAGAAGAATCAGAGTGGTAACCATCCATATTCTACAAGGGAGATAAGAAAGCCATGATTCTCTCGCTCAACCCCGATGTTGGCAAGCTACAATTCCCAGGATTCCTAATCTCGCAGTAGTTGCTAGGAATGGTACTTTAGTAGTGACATGCAGAATGTATGAATGTAGCAGTTTCATCATCCCCATTTATTTTTGTTTGTAAAATTTGTAACCGCTGCAATAAAAGAGCCCCTTGGTGCCTTAGAGTAGTTAATAGCAAAAAAAACAAAAAACAAAAAACAAACAAAAAAACAAAAAAACCCCAAAAAACCACAAAAAATAGTCTAAAATAAAAATAAAAGCAAAAAGATACTGAATTAAATATAATACACTTAAATCATGCATTAAAACATCTGTGGCAAAACATGGTAAAACAATAAATAAAAGCTTATTGTGAATAACTCAAAATTTATAAAACCAGACATTGAGGACAACTACCATATTTATAGACAGAAAACTGCAGTCACTATAGTATGGATGTGCTGGAACTCTCTGATTTTAGGCTACAGAAGCAGCTATACTCAATGTGTGCTAGAGAAGAGGATCATGCAATCCACTTGGTCCTGGAAAGAATCGAGTCATGCTATTAATGGGGAAAATAACATAAAAAATAGAAGATTCGATATTTAAATTTAAAAGAGAAAGATCAAATAACAATGAATTAGCTGAGAATGAAATTGAAAAGAAAAAAAAAATGCGTAGCTTCTTCTCTGGCAATATTACAGTGCTAACCAGAGCATAGAAAACATTTGTTAGACCAATTCTGGAATACAGCTCACCTGTCTGGAATCCGCACTGCATATCAGACATTAATACAATCGAGAGAGTCCAGAAATATTTCACAAGAAGAGTCCTCCACTCCTCTGCTCGCAATAAAATACCTTATTCCACCAGACTTGAAATATTGGGATTAGACAATTTGCAACTACGTCGCCTCCGATCTGATCTAAATGTAGTTCATGAAATCATATATCATTTGATAATTTAAATTGGGATTTTCTTATTAAAAAGTTAGAGATTACAAATTTCGGCTCCAAATATATCAGGATGATTAGAGCCATATACTTAAAACAGACAGCAAAAATAATTATAAATCAAGATACAACAGATAAATTTGACATTCAAAAAGGAGTACGACAGGGATGTCCACTGTCTCCCTTGCTATTTATATTCACTTTAGAAACGCTGCTACAACGAATTAGGCAAAATTCAAATATTGAAGGACTTAAAATTAGAGGACAAGAATACAAACTGCAAGCTTTTGCAGATGATATGGTCTTTAATATGGAAAACCCGATTGAGGTAGGACCAAAATTAATAGAGGAAATCAACAAATTTGGGAAAGTAGCAGGCCTAAAAATCAATAAAAATAAAACCAAAATAATAACGAAGAATTTACCAAATAAACAAATTCAGGAACTGTAAGAGAAATTGGGTATTCAAACGGTTAAAAAAATTAAATACTTAGGAATAATACTAATGGCCAAATGCATAACAATTAAAAATGATAATTATATAGAGCTGAATAAACAAATAGAAAAAGATTTAGAAAAATGGACAAAACTACCTATTTCATTAACAGGGAGAATATCCACGATTAAAATGTCAGTGCTACCAAAAATATTATATTTGTTCCAAACGATACCAATTAAATTAGATAGAAAATATTTTGACAATTTAAATAAAATGATATCTAAATTCATTTGGTCAGGAAAAAAGGCAAGAATTAAATTAAAATATTTACAGCAGAATAAAGAGCAAGGGGGCTTTGGACTTCCAGAATGGGAAACCTATTATCAAGCAGCATCTCTACAGTGGATAACGGATTGGATTAAAATTAACAATAAAAGAATATTAACGCTCGAGGGACATGATCTACAGGTAGGATGGCATAGTTTCATATGGGACGGAAAACACAAAACACATTCCTACTTCCAAAAACATAAAATCAGAGACTCATTATATAACACTTGGAGCAAAATAAAACATCAACATTACACAGAAATCCCAACATGGTTTTCGACTATGGAGGCGATTACATACCCCACCACAACGGACATATACAAAATGGTTAAATACGAACAAATACTAGATGAACAAGGGAACCTAAAAGAGATCCAAACTCTAAGAGATCAAGGAATTGGGATAGATTGGTGGCCATATTACCAAATTAAAACCAGACTACAGGAGGACATGAAAAAATTTGGAGTAGCAAAAAAGAAATCAGAATTAGATAAAATCTTATTGGGACCGGAAAAAAAGATGATAACAAAAATTTATAAATTTTTAATAAACTATAAAATGAAAAAAGAAAGAGTTAAGGGAAATATGACGAGTTGGATCAAAAATTTTGGATATGAAATAAACCAGGAACAGTGGGAAGAAACATGGATTAAAAATTTGAAAATAACTAAATCAGCAGCATACAAGGAGAATATATACAAAATATACTACAGATGGCATCTTCCACCAGCGAGATTGGCCAGAATGTACCCAAACATGAACCCAAAATGTTGGAAATGCCCCCACAAAAATGGAACCTATTATCACATGTGGTGGACGTGTCCCAAAACTAGAAATTTCTGGCAAACTATACACAACTGGATTCAAGAAATAACTAAATTAAAAATAAATTTTACACCAGAAACCCTCTTGCTAGGGATGTTAGATCAAGAAATAGAAAAAAAGAACTGGTATATCATAACACACATACTAACGGCAGCAAGAATAGTATTAGTGCAGCATTTGAAACAGGGTGACGTACCAACAGAAAACATAACAATAAGGAAAATCTTAGAATGTGCAGAATCGGACAGATTAACACTAGAATTGAAACAGAAGGAAAACTCAGAATACTTTGAAACTTGGAATCTCTTCTATAACTGGCTAGAAAAAAGAAATGGAACAAAAGAAATATAGAAATATCTAGATAGATAGATAAGTCACAATTAAGAATTTATTAACTGATAGAATAATAGATAAATATAAGTAATATAAATATAATTATATATGTATTAATCTACTAAAACCTATGGCCAAGACGTTTACTGTAAAACTTTGTATATATGTACATGTAAGTACATATGGTATTGTCTTCAATGTATGTTTGTCTTTTTTAATGTTTATATATTAATAAAAATATTTTTTTTAAAAAAAAGAAATCATATATCAAAAAGTCCTTCCTGTCAATGATTACTTCAGCTTCAACCGCAACAATACACGAGCACACAATAGATTCAAACTTAATGTAAACCGCTCTAAACTCGACTGCAAAAAATATGACTTCAGCAACAGAGTGATCAATGCCTGGAATGCACTACCTGACTCTGTGGTTTCTTCCCCAAACCCCCAAAACTTTAACCTTAGACTGTCTACAGTAGACCTCTCCCCATTTCTAAGAGGTCAGTAAGGGGCGTGCATAAGCGCACCACTGTGCCTACCGTCCCTGTCCTACTGTCCTATTGTCCTCTTTTATCGGAACTTTTTACTTATGTTATGTTTATACAAACAACTACTATCCTGTACATGTTTGACAAATAAATAAAATAAAATAAAACATAAAATAAATAGAATAGAAGAAGCAGTTGTCCACGTCACAATTCATGTAGAAGAGAAGTGTCACTTTGTTACTTAAAGTAACATCCAGGAGAAAGATAAAATACCTGTCGTCTCAAGTGAGTTAAAACTACTGGCTCTTGTCTCCCCCCCCAAAAAAAAATCCAGTTCGAATTAAGATGTTTACATTTTATTTGAGAAAAATATAATGTTTTAAAAATCATGATGGAGTTCCCATGATTGGGAGTCTTCTAGAATATCAGTTGGGACTTTGATGCTGGAGGTTATTAGACAGTTATATGAGGTCTAGAAGGTCAAAGATGGAACTGGAAATATTTTCGATTATTTATGACCAATGATGAAATATTAAGCATGTGGCAGGAAACAAAAACCTTCATGATAATGGCATACCAAGCAATCAAATAAGAAAAAAAATCCATAGGAGAAGAAGAGGATGACCAGTAACAGATTGGGTAAATTTAGTTACAGTGGTGACGAGTATACTGTTAAAAGATCTGAAAAAGCAAGTTAAGGATATGGAGAAAATCTATGTAGTAACTATGAGTCAACAAGCACTTATTGGCACATGATGAATCATCAATGGAGAATCTAATAAAGATAAAGGTAAAAGGTTTCCCTGTCCAGTTGTGTCCGACTCTAGGAGTTAGTGCCCATGTTCACTTCTTAGCTAAGGAAGCCAGTGTTGTTCAAAGACACTTCTGTGGTTATGTAGCCAGCATGATTATATGCTGAGGTGCATGGAACACTGTTATATTCCCACTAAAGTGGTACCTATTTATATACTTGAATTTGCATACTTTTGAACTGTTAGGTTGGCTGGGGCAAGAACAGAACTCACCCCATTGTGTAGCTCTCAGGTCGCAAACCCACACTGTCAACTTTCCAGCTGATGAGCTTAGTGTCTTTAATTGTTGAGCCACTATGCTCCCTTGGAGATTCTAGTAAATTTAGTTTAATGAGAAAAAGGTAGAGTTCATCTATAGAGGAAAAAAAGGCAGAAGAATAAAATAATAATGTTAACATTTCTTGCTACAGTAAACAAAAACAAAACCAACTATACAGCCTTTCAAAATGTAACATTAATGTGGTTCATATCCTAAAAGGTGGGGGAACTTCAATATGATGCAGGACATTGTCTGAAATGGTATAAGGTTTCCTGTCTGAGCAGGGGATTGGGCTAGAAGACCTCCAATTTCCTTCCAACTCTGTCTAGTCTAGTCCAGTCTAGTCATTTGATTAATCTGAAATTAAAGATAGAGGATAGATTTTTGATAAGAGGCCTACTTTTACTAGCTTGATTTGATGACTACAGCGCAGGTGGCCAGATTCTGCGCAGCAGCACTGGGGATTCATCGCAAACATGTGTCTTCTCCACCATAGTGATGTTACGTAACAATCGCGGCAAACCCTTTGCACTGCTTATTCCTTTCCCTTTTAGTATTAAACTGACTACAGGCCACACAGTTTATTGATTGTAATTTTAGTATAGTTAGACCCATGATGGCGAACCTATGGCACACGTGCCAGAGGTGGCATGCCTCTGTGGGCATGCACGCTATTGCCAGCTGCTCTTCTGGTTTCCAGCTGGTCGTCCCAGGTGCCAGAGTGCTTGGAAATGGCCAGAAAACAGCCAAAATCTGCCAAAAAACAGGCATACTGTATGTGCACTGGCCAGCTGGTCTTTGGGTTTCTGGTACTCCAGTGGGCGCACATGCATGCACGATCCAGTTTGGGCACTCGGTCCCAAAAAGGTTCGCCATCACTGAGTTAGACCATGTATAATTGACAGACTGGATTTTATTACAGATTTTAGTTGTTATTTATTATTTTATACTACAATTTTTAATTGTATATATACTGAGTGTTTTTATTTGTTCTGGTCTTTGGTCTAAGACTGTAATAATAAATTGATTGATTGATGGAAGACTTCTTGTAGATAAAGAGAATTGCTTCAGTTGCTTCTGGTGAGACAGTCACAGCTGAGAAGGATTCTCTCTTTCCTTTGGGCTATTTTTTATTTTTCTTGGGCAATATAGCAAATTAAAATAAATCAAGACCAAATTCTCACTTCAGGATTTAGGGGATGAACGAGATGAGGGGAAAAAGACAACGTCCTTTGTTTTTCGAATCTGGAAGATTGTGTGGAAAGGAAAGGAGATTCTTGACCATCATGAGTGGTGATAGACAGGGGAGTTAGCAAATCATAATCAGTAAAGAATTGTATTTCACCAAAAATCAGAAACTGCTTCTGTTTTAAATATGGCTGACTTTATACTGTTCTACTTCCCAATTGTCTAAATTTATGTAGTAAATAGCTCTTGCTGTAGGAAAGGATGAGAAAAAAAAGATTTTTAAGAAAGTAAACCCTAAGTAAGAAAAACTAGATCTCTTTTGAATATTGTCTGAGAGAAATGCAAACAAGTCAGATTTATATGTATATATATTTAATCAGATTTTTTTTAAAAAATAATATGTTGATATAGAAATAGGATAAGACAAACCTAACATTTTTTTTAAAAAAAGGAACAAAATTGAAGTTGACACGTTCACCAATGTTTAGTCAGAAATGAGTTGTGTTCACTCTTGTAAATGTGTTTAGAATTGCAGCTTTAATTACTAAATGGCAATATGGCATTATGAGTTCAGTCTCTTGATTATGGGATAGCAATAGCAATAGCACTTAGATTTATATACCGCTTCATAGTGCTTTACAGCCCTCTCTAAGCAGTTTACAGAGTTCAGCATATTGCCCCCAACAATCTGGGTCCTCATTTTACCGACCTCAGAAGGATGGAAGGCTGAGTCAACCTTGAGCCTAGTGAGATTTGAACAGCTGAACTGCTGAACTAGCAGTAGCCTGCAGTGCTGCATTTAACCACTGCGCCACCTCAGCTCTTGCAAGATGGTTACAATGAGTATGTTTATTCTCTACAGAATTGGTTTCATACTCCAGCCATAACAATTTCATCTTGCCCTCTAAAAAGTTTCAGCTTCCATGATGTGTCACCTTTTGAAACTTTAAGCACCAGATCTCATAATTGAACTCTTTTAGCAGTGATTTCTTAAAGCCATATGGTCATCAAAGTTCTGCTGAGTGCATTCCCATGTTGTCATCCAAAATTAACTGCCTGATGTGAAGCCCATGGCTCACCATGTCCTAACAAATCATTAGGTTTCATTTATTTTAGAACATTGTGATCTGGACATGCACTGGAAACAGATGCTGAAATTTCCTCACTGTCACCAAATTGTCCTGTAAACAATATAGCGACAATTCCATTGAAACCCTCCTGCAGTTGGAAAGATTAACTACACAACCTAATTAGCTTTGCCACTTGGTTTGACATGTAGCTTGCACAGTGAAGGAAGATGAATAGCAAAATAGAAGCGTGGTGAGAGAAAGAAGGGTACATACACAGAGAAAATTGGCATATGTTTTCTATTTTTCCCCCCAAAAAGAAAATCAAGGAAACAGAAAAATGTTATAAACCTTTAACTTGGACTGGCTGTATACTGATCTGAAAAATCTGTAGGTTCAAAGCTTCATTCGTCCCAAAGCAAAGCAAAGCAAAACTTCCTTGAAGTCTTATTTAAGTGCTTATTTAAATTGTTTCTGAAAAGAGTAATTGATATCTAAACAGCCAACTGATATTCATTTCGAATGCCTCCTCTCCATGCATGCCTGCCCTTACATGACATTATATTTAACTACTTTATTTCCACAAATGTTGATGTTTATAAGCCATTTAAGTGCAGTGCTCAGTTTTAATAATCATTTTCTTGTTTCACAAAGCCTAGAACATGCATACGGAGACAACGGCGGTGTTTTATGAAGATAAATAACTGCTCTCAGAAAATTATAGGAAATCCTCTTGAGCCAGTTCTGAATAAATATCAATTTAAAGATTAAGGAGAGGGGGAGAGAGAGGGTTGCTTTAAAAAAAACAAGAACAAACAAAAGAACCTCAAATACGAAGAGAAACTGGAAGGCAAATGAAGGTAATCTTTCAAGATTACTCAATGCTTTTCAATGCAATTAATAGAAAATAATTTCCCAATGTTCCTGTCTTTAGGTGTTTTATCTATTAGATTTATATCTTACTTTTTTTCTAGGATCTCAAAGGAATCTCAGGAATCCCTTCATTGAATCCTGACAGAAATCCTGTGAGGTAAGTTGGGCTGAAAAAACATAAATAGCTCAAATTCAGCCAATGATGTTTTTAATTTTGTTTAGTTTAAACTTGAACCTGGGTTTCCTGACCCTAGTCCTATAATTTATTTAGATGGTTTCACATTCCTATTCTCTGGGGTGAGCAGAGCATGTTCTTCCCATGTTGTTCCGGTAACATTAGATGTCCTCTAACAATTTGAGATAATGCATAATTTACTCAGGAACTGAAAAAGAACATTTTACTGCAAGTTTCCAATTCCTTGTTATTAATCTGTAAAAAAAATGAAGGAGGGAAAAAATAAAAGAGAAAAGGAAAAGGAAAGACTAAACTGGAGAAAATAAACAGATGCACACATGTGCCTATGTGTGAATATACAGATAGACATGCACCACAGATATATACATGTACAATCTCAAATATTCAATTTATTTTGTCAATGTTCAGAGTTATCCTCTGAGAGGAATGTTATTAATATAACTTTGGACCTTTATAAAGGGCTCCAAATCAGAGTTTTTAATACTTTGTGGTTAGGGTAAAAGTTTTATATAACATTTGATGTTGTCTTTAATGTTAAAGGAAGTAGTATTACATTCTTCAAATGAAGATAATGGTTGTGGCTGATGAGACATAAATATTTTATAAAATAGTAATCAAATTTGACTGTAAACCCAAGTTTGTAGTGCTGAAGAAAGAGAATCTTTTTGCACAATATATTCAGTGCATAAGCGCACCACTATGCCTACCATCCCTGTCTTACTGTCCTATTGTCTTCATTTATCTGTACTTCTATGCTTATGTTATATTCATACAAACACCTACTATATTGTACATGTTTGACAAACAAATAAAAAAATAAAATAAAAACATGATTTCCAACCATAATTATGTCCCTAATTCTGTAAAATCCTTAATGTTTTCTATTCCTTATACTGAATTATTTATATATGTGATTTTTCATGTTGTTTCTTCTTTACATTATCAGTGACCACTAAAACTCATGTGAATATTTCAATCAACTTTAAGTACACTTATGTAAGTATGATATATCATGTATACATTTAATGAAGTTAATAATGTATGTATTTATTTAATAGCTTTATCAGTCACCTCTCCCATAGAAAACCATAGTCTGATTATAAATTAATATGAACACAGCTATATAACATATAAAATCTCAGCTCTATATCATATAAAAACCACATTTAAAATGAAAACTAGGCATACTTAACAGAATTAAAAATCCTGTTGAAATGCAAAATGGACTTTTTCTGCAAGCCTAAAGCAACACAGTAATGTTTGTTTTACCTCGCTCAGGACAAAATTCCACAGAGTTGGAAGGGACCTTGGAGGTCTTCTAGTCCAACCCCCTGCTTAGGCAGGAAACCCTACACCACTTCAGACAAATGGTTATCCAACATCTTCTTAAAAATTTCCAGTGTTGGAGCATTCACAACTTCTGGAGGCAAGCTGTTCCACGGATTAATTGGTCTAACTGTCAGGAAATTTCTCTTTAGTTCTAAGTTGCTTCTCTCCTTGTTTAGTTTCCACCCATTATTTCATGTTCTACCTTCAGGTGCTTTGGAGAATAGTTTGACTCCCTCTTCTTTGTGGCAACCCCTGAGATATTGGAACACTGCTATCATGTCTCCCCTATTCTCCATAGTGGGTGGCGCTAGCCTCCAAGATTGGGATGACCTCATCCATCAGCCAATCAGGACTGAGTCTGACCTCATATAAAAGCTGTCAATGTGCCACAATCCCCCTCTTTCGACTCAGTCCTAGGCCTAGGATTGTTTCTCCCCAACTTAGTCGTTCGTTTCTTGAAGGCGGCGGTCAATATCTCACCTCCAGTGGTACATAGGTACCCCACCTGGGACCTGCAGAAGGTTCTTCTGGCACTGACTGAGGCCCCCTACGAGCCCCTCCGGACAGTTTCGCTGCAACACCTCACACATAAGGTTGCCTTTTTGGTAGCGATTACTTCAGCCCGGAGAATATCCGAACTAGCAGCTCTATCCGTCCGGGACGATCTCTGTATCTTTCATCCGGACCGGGTGGTGCTCCACCTTGACCCCACGTTCCTCCCCAAGGTCAATACGTACTTCCATAGGGCGCAGGAGGTGGTTCTCCCTTCTTTCTGCTCCCCACCTACAACGCCGACCGAGTGAAAATGGCACGGGGTCGATGTCCGGCGGGCGATCAAAATCTACAATGTTCGCACGGCTCCTTTCCGCCTCTCGGAGTCCTTGTTCGTGGGGTTCCACGCCTCGTCCATGGGCCACAAGGCATCAGCGGCGATGGTCGGTCGCTGGATACGCGCGGTGATCGCGGACGTTTACCGACAGCAGGACCTGCCTCGTCCGCCACGACTGACGGCACACTCGACGCGCAGTGCCGCCACCACGGCAGCTTGGACAACTAATGCCTCCTTGGAGGAACTGTGCCGGGCGGCGACGTGGTCTTCTCCATTGCCCTTTATTAGACATTATAAAGTAGACTCCTTTGCCTCGGCTGAGGCGGATTTTGGGCGCAGGGTCTTACAGACCGTGGGGGCGCCCGACGGGGTCTAAACTTTGGTGACAACCCTCCCTAAGGGACGATACGGCTTTGGTATGTCCCAATCTTGGAGGCTAGCGCCACCCACTATGGAGAAAGGGCGTTGTTACTTACCTGAACGCCCATTCTCGTAGGGTGGCGCTAGCCTCCAAGTCCCTCCCTTTTGGGTGTTGTAATTACTGGAGGTGTGCGTGGGGAATAAACTATGGGTCTGACCTACTCCTTCGTCTCAAGAGGGGGATTGTGGCACATTGACATCTTTTATATGAGGTCAGACTCAGTCCTGATTGGCTGATGGATGAGGTCATCCCAATCTTGGAGGCTAGTGCCACCCTACGAGAATGGGCGTTCAGGTAAGTAACAACGCCCTTTCCTTCTTTTCATTAAACTACACATACCTAATTCCTGCAACCGTTCTTCATATGTTTTATATGTTTCATATGTTTTAGAAGAGATGGAATAAAATGTAGAAAGTTTCATAGACTGATTATTTCTTTAAAAATAATAATCTCCATTTGGGGATTTTTTTCTTTGATAAAGCCTCTTGCTTTAACTTGAAGCAAATCTATAGATCCAGAGGGAGCTGTAAAACTTCTAACATGACCTAAAATAGCTTTTTGAGAGTAAAAGTGCCACAACTTTTATTGTCCAATATCTCAATGTTCCCAGCCCTACAGCAGTAGAAGTGCATGCAGGTCTCAGTAGGTTTGAGGAGAGAGAGGGAAAAAACTTTGTGCTAATGGAGTTAAATCACATGGAAATCTTCAGGCATCCAGAAACAGTGGGATTTTGATATACAGGACCAATGTCTTGAAAAATACAGATTAATCCAAATCTTGATCAAAGAGATGAAATTTGGCGACAAATTTGAAAAAATTATAGAAACAATCTACACCTCCCAGTCAGCTAAGATTATGATAAATGGGGACATGACACAATCATTCCAGATCTTTAAAGGAGTACGTCAGGGATGTCCGATGTCACCTCTGCTCTTTATCTTAACATTGGAAACACTACTAAACAAAATTCGAAATAATAAGGATATTAAGGGAACAAAGCTTAGAAACCAGGAGTATAAATTACAGGCATTTGCCGATGATCTCGTATTTTTTATAGAAGAACCAATTGAAACAGGACAAAAACTGATTAAAGAGATAGAGGAATACGGAGAATCGGCAGGATTGAAAATCAATAAACAAAAAACCAAATTATTAATAAAAAATATGACAATAAAACAAAAAGATGAATTGGAAGGGAAATTAGGCTTACAAACAACCAAAACAATTAAACATCTAGGGATAATACTAACGAATAGATGTTCATCCATTAAAAAAGACAATTATGACAAATTAGTAAACCAAACAAGATTAGAATTAGAAAAATGGAAAAAATTACAGTTATCATTATTAGGGCGTATAGCTGCGATTAAAATGAGTATACTGCCAAAATTTTTATACTTATTTCAAACAGTTCCGATCCAATTAGAGACTAATTTTTTTACTAATTTGAATAAAATTATTTCTAAATTTATATGGCAAAACAAAAAGCCAAATCTTGAAAAGGATGCAATCAAAACCCCATAAACATCTGACATGGTGCATGGTTATTAGGATATCATACAATCTTTGCAAAGGATCTATGCCTGTGCTTCTGAAGTCATAGATTCAATTCTCGAATACAGCTCATCTGTCTGGAACCCGCACTGCATATCAGACATGAATACAATTGAGAGATATTTCACATTAATACAATCCAGAGATATTTCACGAGAAGAGTCCTCCACTCCTCTGTTCGCAACAGAATATCTTATGCCACCAGACTTGAAATTTTGGGCTTAGACAATTTAGAACTACACCGCCTTCGATCTGACCTAAGTGTAGCACATAAAATTATCTGCTACAATGTCCTACCTGTCAATGACTACTTCAGCTTCAACCACAACAATACACAAGCATACAATAGATACAAACTTATGGTAAACCGCTCCAAACTCGACTGCTGAAAATACGACTTCAGCAACAGAGTGATCAATGCCTGGAATGCACTACCTGACTCTGTGGTTTCTTCCCCAAACCCCCAAAACTTTAACCTTAGACTGTCTACTGTTGACCTCACCCCATTCCTAAGAGGTCTGTAAGGGGCATGCATAAGCGCACCAACGTGCCAACCGTCCCTGTCCTAATGTCCCCATGTATTCATAACCATCTCATGTATTCATAACCATGTTTATACATTTTATGTATTCGCAATCATGTTTATACTTTTTCTGTAACCTTATATATGCTTGACAAAATAAATAAATAAATAAATTTCTTAAAGGAAAAGATTTTGTTCATTCACATAAAGGATTTAAATGCACAGAGTAATGCATGGTTTAAATTCCCAAAAGGCTAAAATATAGAAGGGGGTGCATATTTATGCTAGGGCTTACTAAATTCTTTATTATTGCTCTAATACACTTTTTTAAAGAATAGCAAAAGTAGATTCCCCCTCAAATCATACAATTCTTCATCTGCTGCATTCACTTTTTAAAATAAATGTATTAGGTTTTTTAAAAAAAAACTCTAGAAAGATAAAAACAGACAGGAATTAAAAGTTAATATGTGAAAGATGAAAAAAGTAAACAAAGATAAAACAATGCCAAGTGTACAAAAAGAAAGGAAAAAGAAATGCAAAGAAATATCTTCCAATTTTCTTTTATAACAGTCATAAGTATAAATTTATATTGATCTTTTAGTCTAAGGTTACAATATAACTTTTATTCTTTTAAAAAAATCTAGTTTTACCAATTATCAAACACACATAATTTCATTTTTTTCTGTTTCTTACAGAAATTTCAAAAAGGTTTCCAATCAGCATTAAAATTAATCAGTGAGTTTTCATTAATCAAAGCAGTTAATTTTGCCATTTCAATCAACTTCATTAACTTCCCTAGCCACTCTCTCATTCTGGGTAATATCTGATTCTTCCACCTTTGTTTTGCTGCTGTTATCATAGTTTAAAAACAAAGTTCCATGAGTTTGTTTTAGCTTGGTCAGCCCCAAAAGAAACATCTCTGGCTATAGTGGTATATTCATCTTTAAACTCCTCTGAGTTAATATATTTGAATTCAAAACTTTTTGGGTTTTTTTACATGTCCATCAAACATGATAAAAAGTCCCTTGTTGTTCACATTTTCAAAATAAATTGAAATTGAAACATGTTGCATTTACTATATCAGTATAAAACTGTGTGGAATAGACAATGTCAAGGCATCCAAAGGCATTTAAAGATAACCTTGTAAAAGTTATGATGGACTTGGGCAATGATGTCTACCTAGGCAATGGGCAGGAAAGAGATACCCCAAGGACTTTGGTAATGCTACTTATTTAGAGGGTATGAACAAAAACTTAAAAACTATTTAAGAGTAGATTATCAAGACTGTAAAAAAAGAAGAGAACAAGAACAAGAACAAGAACAAGAACAAGAACAAGAACAAGAACAAGAACAAGAACAAGAACAAGAACAAGAACAACAACAACAACAACAACAACAACAACAACAATAATAATAATAATAATAATAATAATAATAATAATAATAATAATAATAATAATAATAATGAAAAGGAACACGAAAAAATCGCAAAATACCAGGACTTAAAAATCGAAATTCAACGATTATGGTACAAACCATAGTCGGTGGTGATTGGAACACTGGGTGCTATCCCAAAAGCACTGGAATTACATTTAAAACAGCTCAAAATTGACAAAGTCACCATCAGTCAAATACAGAAAGCCGCACTGCTTGGTTCCGCACATATACTTCGAAAATACATTACGACGTCCTAGGCCCCTGGGTGGGGCTCGACTAGTAATCAATGCCAAATCCAGCGAAACAACTGGCCGCTGTGATACAATTGTATAATAATAATAATAATAATAATAATAATAATAATAATAATAATAATAATAATAATAATAATAATAATAATAATAATAATAATAATAATAATAATAATAATAATAATAATAATAATAATAATAATCATAATCATAATAATAATAATAATAATAATAATTATTATTATTATTATTATTATTATTATTATTATTATTATTATTATTATTATTATTATTATTATTATTATTATTATTATTATTATTATTATTATTATTATTATTATTATTATTGCCGTGGTGGACAAATTGTATCAGCAGACAATGTTTGAATATCTCCTAAGATTATGGAAAGATGAGATAAGATAAGATAAGATAAGAGAAGAGAAGAGAAGAGAAGAGAAGAGAAGAGAAGAGAAGAGAAGAGAAGAGAAGAGAAGAGAAGAGAAGAGAAGAGAAGAGAAGGTAAGGTAAGGTAAGGTAAGGTAAGGTAAGGTAAGGTAAGGTAAGGTAAGGTAAGGTAAGGTAAGGTAGGTTTGGATAGGATAGGATAGGATAGGATAGGATAGGATAGGATAGGATAGGATAGGATAGGATAGGATAGGATGGATGGAGATAGACATCAGCAACTGCAGGTCCAATTGGAAAAAGAGTGCTGAGGACCATATAGGTTGGAAACATGCAGAAGAGGCCTTCATCCTGCAGTGGATAGAGAATGGCTAAAATGATGATGACGCCAACAACGACAACGACAACAACGATGATGACGATGACGATGATGATGATGATGATGATGATGATGATGATGATGATGATGATGATGATGGAGATAGCTAGAGATAGAGATAGAGATAGATAGAGATGATAGATAGATATGATAGAGATAGAAATTATAGAGAGATATAAAGATGATAGAGATGATAGAGATAGGTAGGTAGGTAGGTAGGTAGGTAGGATAGGTAGGTAGGTAGGTAGGTAGATAGATAGATAGATAGATAGATAGATAGATAGATAGATAGATAGATAGATAGATAGATAGATAGATAGATAGATAGACAGACAGACAGACAGACAGACAGACAGACAGACAGACAGACAGACAGACAGACAGATTAGAGATAGAGATAGAGATAGAGATAGAGATAGAGATAGAGATAGAGATAGAGATAGAGATAGAGATGTAGTAGAGAGATAGAAAGATAGAGGAGAGAGAGAGTCAGACACACAGACACAGAGAGAGAGAGAGACAGAGAGACAGAGAGACAGAGAGAGACAGAGAGAGACAGAGATATCCAGAAAATATACCATGCTGTCTGTTTAAATAACAATTTCTTTTCTGTGAGGACAGCCAGAAATGTCTGTAGGAGGAAGTGAAATGAGTATGACAGCAGTTATATTGTGATTGTAGCCTTGCTCCTTTGTACATGCATGAAATATCAAATGAATAGAAAAGGGAAAAGGACCTCAGTTGCAATGCTATGATCACTGTCTTGTCTTTTTTGACACCCACCCTCCTCTGCCACTAAGATGTATCACTAGCACACGGCAAATGCCGACACTTCAGATTTCTAATTCAATTTATTCCTTTTATCATTTCAAACTCTATTCATTATTGAGCTAGTTAGCTTTTCTTCTTAAAATTTATGGCCAATACTTACATCTGGTTCCTCCAAGTTTGACATGGCCCAGTGATATGTGCAAGGATGACATTGAAAAGTCAGCTTCTATAGGGTGCACATGGAAGTGGGAAAATACATGAGCAGCCTATAAACTTCATCAGATTTGATCCATGGTTACCTTTTTTAACAATCTATTTATATATTTTCACATTACATACATAAGTGCTTAGTGAACAGTGTATTGTCTAGATCAATTTATTTATATACAATAATACTTTTTCCACTTCAAATTTCTACTCCTACTATCCAACCATTTATAAAGCATAGTTTTATAGTTCAGCAGTTCAGCTGTTCAAATCTCACCAGGCTCAAGGTTGACTCAGCCTTCCATCCTTCCGAGGTGGGTAAAATGAGGACCCAGATTGTTGGGGGCAATATGCTGAACTCTGTAAACCGCTTAGAGAGGGATGTAAAGCACTATGAAGCGGTATATAAATCTAAGTGCTATTGCTATATCTCATGTTCAAAAATACTCTGTATCTTCTTTTTCTTTTCTTTTTAATGTCAATCTGTCCATTTCTGCAAAATCTAGAATTTAGAATGTAGGTGTTTTCTCATTTTTTTTCCAGTACTGATCCATGATTTCTTTTATGCTTGCTACTCTCCAGAAACTCTCAAGAGTTCTATTCCTAAAATTTCTCCCAGTTGCTCAAAGGGCATAGCATGGATATGAATTGTTGTTTTTTAAATATGAATATATACTGTATTTTGCTTATTTTACATTAATCGTAGCTTGCTTGCCATAGCTGGTCTTGAATAATGATAGCAGTTCTAGCCAATGCCCTAGGCTATGACTGTCTAATATAGACTGGATGCGGCATATAACATGGCAACTACTTGAAGTCTTATCTTCAGCATTATAGTAAAATGACTGTGCCCATCTGTTTGATACAACAACAACCTTAAGGGGATTCTATAACATTCTCTGCTAGAGATTGAATCCCAGTGCCTCTTCCATGAAAAAGTTCTTTTTGCTGAATAATTCTGTTGAATATGAGGCAGTTAAGCTAAATAAATAAAATCAGCAGAGACTAACAAAGCAAGAGAAGCAGAAATTGTATGTTTTTTAATGTAATTTTTGGTGCAACAGAAGCACACAGGGCAGAACTTAAGTTCGTTATAACCAATAACAGAAATTTTAAAATTCTGTTCAAAGTTAGAAAGAGACATTTTAAAAAGTAATGAGGTGGGTGGGAATGGTTTTTCTTAACCATTTGTGTAAAAACAGAGATCAAAACAAATTTGAAGGAAGTGCTTCCAACAGCATATCCAATGTTCTGGTCCATTCAAAAAGAGATAGGAGATATTTTTCATCATCCTTTACATTCACATTCACATTCACATTCACATTCACATTCACATTCACATTCACATTCACATTCACATTCACATTCACATTCTCTCTCTCTCTCTCTCTCTCTCTCTCTCTCTCTCTCTCTCTCTCTCTCTCTCTCTCTCTCTCTCTCTCTCTCTCTCTCTCTCTCTCTCTCTCTCTCTCTCCCGCCCTCCCGCCCTCCCGCCCTCCCGCCCTCCCGCCCTCTTTATCTTATCTCCATCACCTCTCTCCTTTCTATCCATACATCCACCCAAGGTAATTTAATAATAACCATTTGTTATCAGGGAAGGGAAATGAAACAAGAAAAAAATCACAAATCTAATGGAAAGTTTCATACAATTGCACAGTTGTATGACTTGCTGAAAGTATTGGCCACCGGGTATGTGACTGTAATAGACATGTAATAGACATCATTATGAGCCTCAAATTTAAAAATGGTGGGATAGAGTAGAGTGGCTTCATAAAAAGGACACTGTATGAGGACATAAGCAAGAGTTCTACCTCCCTGGATCTACAAGGGCAAATTCTTTGCAAATAAAAAGTCCCATGAAGTTTTTTTTTTCAGTAAAGCTGATGGTAGGGCACCAAACTAGGCTTTGGAAAAGGCTCATCTATATTTCCTTATGGTTACATTTATACATACTCTGCAGTAGCAATAGCAATAGCACTTGGACTTATATACCGCTTCATAGTGCTTTACAGCCCTCTCTAAGCGGTTTACAGAGTTCAGCATATTGCCCCCAACAATCTGGATCCTCATTTTACCGACCTCAGAAGCATGGAAGGCTGAGTCAACCTTGAGCCTGGTGAGATTTGAAAGCTGAACTGCTGAACTAGCAGTCAGCTGAAGTAGGTTGCAGTGCTGCTTTTAACCGCTGCGCCACCTCGGCTCCAGTAGAAGGCTTGCCTAACAATAACAATAATAATGCCAATCCAAAATGGTCACATTTATCATTATCCACAGGAAGATATCAATATAATGTGTAATATAATATAATATATGGCAGTGATGGTGAACCTTTTTTGGTTCACGTGCCAAAAGGGGGGGGGAATGTGGGGGATCACATGTGCCCACACTCATAATTCCATGCACCCCGCACATGCATGCATGACCCCCCCTGCTCCCAGCATGCAATGCCACGCCCACTTTTCGCTCTCCCCAGGCTCCAGAGCCTTTCTAGGAGCCTGGGGAGGGTGAAAATGGCCTTCCCCACCCCCTCTGGAGGCTGGAATCAGCCTGTTTCCCGACTCCCAGTGGGCCCAGAAGGCCCGAAAATCAGCCGGCTGGTGCACACATGCACGCCAGACCTGAGCTCGCGTGCCCACCGATATGGCTCCGCGTGCCACTTGTGGCACCCGTGCCATAGGTTCGCCATCACGGATATATGGTATATAATGTATGGTATAATGCTATAGGAAAGAAAAATAACCTAGAAATATTTTCAGAGCTTTTGAATTATGGCATTTTAAACTATGGCATTTTAAATAATTCTTATTAAGACTACCAGATGTTTCTTATAACTCTGTAAATTTGTAAACATACAAGCTGTGAGCATATGTGTACCTTTAACGTAAAAGCTTAAGGAAACATTTTCATTCATTTTTTCATTGCTGAATAAACAAGGATAATATATGAAACAAAATCAAATTGTACCTTTGCTCTGTTTTGTTTTCTCCTCAGTAGTAAAAAAAAATCAATTAGCTATTTTTTAAGTGTTTGTTTAAGCTAAATATCAAGTTTATGTTATAAATCATAATACAGTGGTATCTTGGTACTCATTGTTAATTGGTTCCAGGAGACACAATGAGTACCAAAAATGATGAGTACCAGACAATTTTTTCCCATAAATTTTTTCCCCATAAAAAAATAATGTAGTGAGTCACAAGACAGCCAAAACCAACAAGTTCTAACTTCTACATTGAGTATTAAACAAACAACGAGTACTGGGACAAAATTGTTGCATCAAAATGCGTGGAGTACCAAATTTGATATGTTTCAAAGCAGTTGAGTACCAAGGTACCATTGTACACATTTGTGAAAGAAAAACTCCTACAAATAACTACTGAGTTAATTTATTGATGCTAATTAAAACATATGACACATACGATCAGCACAACATTTTGACAAACATGTCTTTCCTTTGGTAAACTTGGAACACTTTGGTTGATGACTCACTCAAATTCAGAGATCTGGCTAATTCTGCAATTGGAGACAACTTAGATGATCCACCATGTACATTGATTTTTATTGCTTTTCTAACTGAAAAGGGCCGCTCTTAAAGCTTTGTGTTTGTATTATTATTTTTTTCTGCTCAAGGTCATTCATATTTTGCTGTTGTTCCATCGATAGCTCTGAGTTGTGCTTTAGTTATACTTTCCTTGTTTGAAACATATAGATGATTCCCCTTCTTTGAAATCACTATCTATCACTGAAGCTAAGTCACTTTAAAGCGCATCGTAAGCTACAGACACATCTATCCCAAACTCCCTTTCATAAAAGCTCTTTTGAAAATAGAAATTGAGTGCCATTTATCTAACACCAAGAAAGCTTTGTGGTTCTATACATAAGTAAACAAGTTACATCTCCCTTGTTGAAATGTTGTTCTGAGAACTGACAAAGGACATAAGGATATCTGAATGCCAATTTAAGTGAACTAAGTCTAATATCTAGGGCAGTGATGGTGAACCTTTTAGGCACCGAGTGCCCAAAGTGTGTGCACACCCAAACTGTAAGGCACGGGTGTATTTGTGTGCACACCCTGCACATGCGCCTGCACCCCACGCATGCACCTGCACCCTGAACATGCACCTGGCACATGCGCAGCAGAAACCCGAACACCAGCTGGCTGGTGGGAGGCGCGCGCGTATGTGTGACAGAATCCCAAAACAGAGCTGGGGAAACAGCGCGCATGCCAACAGAGAGGGCTCTGTGTGCCACCTATGGCACGTATGCCATAGGTTCTCCACCACTGATCTTGGGGATGTCTGAAGATCTTCTTCAAAATACTTCTGGAGTTAAGAATAGTGAAAGAATTACACTAACTGCCTTTCTTTTTTTCTTTTCTTTTCTTTTTCTTTTGTTTACTGTTTGTTAGAAAGATGCTAAATTCCCTTCAAAATTAGCTTTGGGGTTTGAAATTTAAGCTTCCATGGAGCACCCAATCGTAAACTGAAGGAGTATTAAGACTCAGCTATTCATGGTTTCACGGCTGCTTTCCCTTATACTCAAAGACACATACATCTTTGGAAAACCCCAGCAAAATACAAATCAACATCACATTTAAAATGCTGAGATACTTAGGGTTTTTGGTTATTTAGTTGCTTTTGCTAAGTGATACTCTCCAGTTAAAACTATCAAGCAAATCCCAGCTGTATAGACAAATAAAATATCTTGCAGCTTTTAAACAAAGCAATGGTTTTTTGACTTCAACATTTGGATTATCTAAAAATACCAGACTCCTACCTTGAGATACGGCATTGTTTTTAGGATAAGGGTCCCACTAATTGGCCAGGAGATGAGCAAAATACTTTAGATACATATAAATAAACCAGCTAGAAACAACGCATACCTATCATGTTATTACTTTTTCAGAAGAGCCAACAGTATTCAACGTGCAGAAAATGAAAGTGAACAATTCTGTTCTGTACAGAATTCAAAACAAATAAATATGCAATTCTTTTGGCTTAGTTGGCTGTGCATGTTTTCAAAAATGAGTTGGAAAAGGATTGAGGGGTTTTTTTTTAGTTTGAATTTATATGAGTGCAGCACTTTTCTACAGCTCATTCAAACATAAATTCTTTTTTATAGGATTTTGCTCATTCCTGAAATAAATGGATGGATGGATGGATGGATAAATAGCTACTTTAAAAAGTCAGGTGACTAAGATGATTGAATGAATAGCAAACCGATACTGTGCATACTCCCAAATCATTGTTAAAGGATATACGGCCTAAGATCCCAATAACAATAGAAAACTCTGAATAACTTATAAAAACTAATTTTTAATTATATTTATATCACAGTATAATCAATGTAACTCTCTTCAGATTTTGCCTACAACAGTATGGATTGCACATTTTTCTGAGAAGATGACTATGATGACAATATTTTTTGTGTAGTTTAATTTGAATATTTTAAATACTTTTCTATTTGTCTTTTTTTAATCTGTAAGCCACCCAGTCACCTTATAGGGTGGGGATGGATGGCAGAAGAATTTAATAAATAATTTTAATAAATGCATTGCAATTTGTATATATCTTCCAAACATTTCATTTCAAAGTCCTTTTAAACTGTGGCATTTTAAAATCCAAAATGGAAGTATTTATTCACTACTAGATGTATTTCATATACTATATGTCAGACCTGGAAGCCATCTTTTACCTTCAGGCCTACCACATTTTTCTACTGTGGGAAAATGGGAGGGGGAAACTGTATGGAGTGGGTGGTCTATAGTCAAAATAACATTCTTTCCAGAAAGTCAAGGCCGTCTTGCCCTGCAGCTGCGATGAGGTGACTGGGAGGCATCTCCAGTTTTGGATGGTGCTTGATTGGATCATGTGATGGACATGGGTGCTGGTTAGGGGTTTGAACTTTCTTTTGGGTGGGGAAAACTGGAAACTTTCAGATTCGGGTTTTCCCAGATGTGCCAATAGGACATCTCTAATAAAATGGAACATTGAGTAAACTCAAGCCTCGGAGTCTTATTGCGTTGGGGGCAGGGGTGGGTTCCTCCCGGTTCAGACTGATTCATCTGAATTGGTAGCGACCCGCTGGTGACATAATGATGATGTCACCGACTCAGTTCGGTCGGTGCCGGTCTGTGGGTGCCGCCATCTTTTTTTTAATTTAAAAAAAAACAATTATTTTTTTTCTTCTGAGCATGCACAGAAACCAAATTTCTGGCACTGTGCATGTGGTCGCCATCTTGTTTTGGGCTTTTTAAAAAAATCTGGATTTTTCAGCACTGCGCATGCATGCAAAGCGCACATGCACTCACGAGGCACGCCCATGAGGCACGGGAGGAAGCAAACCGGCAGCAAGGTAAGTTAGAACCCACCCCTGGTTGGGGGTGTTACGTGGAACCCTGACATTAACCCGAATCAGTCATACTAGGACTTGCATGGCTAGATAACCTTAACCCTAACCCTGACATTATATATACTATATCTAACTAACTAATTTTTAGGCATCTTCATATTTCTTATTTTCATATTTCTGTCTGGACTGGAAGATGACATGTGGACTCATATTCAGAACCTTGCTCCTTGTATTATGACTTGAATGCTCCAGTGCAGGGGTCTCAAACTCGCGGCCCGCGGGCCAACTGCGGCCCGCGGGACAATATTTTGCGGCCCCCCGCCTGGAAAAGCACTTAACCACCTTCCCTCCAGTACTTGAAGAAGATGAAGTCGCCGCTCTGAACGCACTTGGTGCAGGTCAGCCTCCGGCGGTGTTACACAGCGGGCAGCGCTCCACCGCCAAGTACAGTACCTCGGCGTCTCACCAGGGGGAGTAAGTGGCGGTGGAGCGCTGCCCGCTGTGTAACACCGCCGGACGCTGACCTGCACCAAGTGCGTTCAGAGCGGCGACTTCATCTTCTTCGATGGGAGGGACACGGAGAGGCAAGTACCAGCCTGTCAGTCACGCTCTCCACGCCTCACTTTTTTTCTTCTCTTTCCCGTTCAGGCGACAGGACGTTCTGCCATTGGAGGCCCTGCATGGGAGGAGGAGACGCAGGGGTTTCTCAATGGGCGTCTCCTTCTCCCTGGCTGTGTTGTGATCCAATCACATCAAAGAGTGTCACAGACAAGGAGTTTTTTCTTCCTGGCTGTGACTCTCACTGTGATTGGATTGAGGCACATGGAGAAGGAGACGCCCATTGAGAAACCCCGGCGTCTCTTCCTCCTTGATGCTCAGTATTAGCATACAGGGCAAGAAATATACAGGGGGGCACAGCAGAGTGGAGGAGTGCTATTTTTATAAACCAGACAGGTGCGTGCCCACCCTAAAGGCATTTGGCTACTCCTGTGAGTAAAAATCAGGTCCTCTTTAATGTTGCCGAAGGTCATGCTAGGCAGCTAGGGGGACTAGGAAACTCTATTTCCGCTCATCCAGAGCACCTTGTGCTGAAGTGGGTATCTCAAGGCACCATAGGCCTAAGTTTTTGGTACGCAGCCCCAAATATGTCTTGCTCAAAGCCTGCAGTGAAGAGAAAGGTTGATGATGAGCACAGACAATTTCAGGAAAAGTGGGAAAAGCAATATTTCTTTATTGAGCACAAGGGCATCCCAACTTGTCTTATTTGCACAGAGAAAGTTGCAGTGCCCAAAGAATACAATTTGAAGCGTCATTACACAACTAGACATGCTGAGGAGTATGCAAAGTACCAGGAAGATGAGAGAGCCAACCAGGTTGCTAAACTTAAGACATGTCTGCTGAGGCAACAAGATTTCTTTAAGAAAGCAACCAAAGAGAATGATGCAGCAGTCGAAGCCAGCTATGTAGTTAGTATGATGATTGCTAAAGCAGGAAAGTCATTTAAAGAAGGGGAATTTATAAAAAAGTGCATGTTACAGGCTGCAAGTATTATCTCTCCAGAAAAGAAAGGTCAGTTTAGCAACATCAGCCTTTCTTCCAACACCGTGGCAGAGCGCATTTCTGACCTTTCAAGTGACATTTATGATCAACTGTGTGAGAAAATAAAATGTTTCAGTGTATACTCAGTCGCTCTTGATGAGACCACAGACATCACCGACACTGCCCAGCTTGCAATCTATGTCCGGGGTGTTGATGACAATTTTGAAGTCACAGAGGAGTTGCTCTCACTAGTTCCAATGCATGGCCAGACCACCGCCCAAGAGATATTTCACCAGCTGTGTGATGCTTTTCAGAATGCTGGTTTGCCTTGGAGGAAGTTTGTCGGAATAACAACTGATGGAGCGCCATCAATGATCGGGAGGAAAAAAGGACTGGTGGCACTTGTTAATAAAAAAAAGAAAGAGGAAGGTTTAGAGGAGGTCATTGCTCTGCACTGCATTATTCATCAGCAGGCCCTTTGCAGCAAATGCCTGAAGTTTGACAACGTGATGTCTTTCGTTGTGAAATGCATCAACCAAATCAGATCCAGGGGCTTAAAACACAGAATGTTTCGTGCTTTTTTAGAGGAAATAGAGTCAGAATATGGGGATGTGCTCTACTTTACCGAGGTGCGTTGGCTCAGCAGGGGAAACGTATTGAAGAGATTTTTTGAGTTGAGAGTGGAAGTGAAAGCTTTTATGGAGAAAGATGGGGCTTCTGTTCCTTTGCTAAGTGATCCAAAATGGCTCATGGACTTAGCTTTTTTGGTTGATATCACACATGAGCTTAATGTACTGAATAAGAGGTTACAAGGCCAGGGGCAACTTGTCAGTGCTGCCTATGACAGCGTGAGAGCGTTCTCTACAAAACTTATATTGTGGAAAGACCAGCTTTCTCAAACAAACCTTTGCCATTTCCCAGCATGCAAGTCACTCATTGATTCAGGCACACTATTCAGTCATGAGGAGTATGTGGATGTCATTTTGAGGCTACAGGAGGAATTTGATCATAGATTTGCAGACTTCAAGAGACACAGAGCCACATTTCAAATTTTTGCAGACCCCTTCTCCTTTGATGTGCAAGATGCCCCTCCAGTGTTTCAAATAGAGCTCATTGACCTGCAGTGTAACTCTGAACTCAAAGCCAAGTTTAGGGATGTGAGTGGAAAAGCAGCCAAACTTGGGCAATTTTTAAGAGAATTGCCCCCCAGCTTCCCTGAGCTTTCCCGAATGTTCAAGCAGACCATGTGTCTTTTTGGGAGCACATACTTGTGCGAAAAGCTCTTCTCTACCTTGAACTTCAATAAGTCAAAGTACAGGTCTAGAATTACTGATGCTCATCTTCAAGTTGTGCTGAGGGTCTCAACTGCTTCCTCACTTACGCCAAATGTGGCTCGGCTATGCAAGAGTAAGCGCTGTCAGATCTCTAGCAGCAAGAAGTAGGCAGATAAAGCCATGTTCAAACAGTTTATGTCCATTCATGTTCTAAAAGTTAAATGTTAAAGAACTGTTAATAAAGACATTTGAATCTGAATAATGATATTTTGTAAGCGCATTTTTGTGGAAAACTTGATGCGGCCCAGCCTTACTCAGAATCTACCTCCAGCGGCCCCCAGGTAAATTGAGTTTGAGACCCCTGCTCCAGTGTATCAATTCTTACCAAAGGTGATTTTTCAAGAGGCAACTGGACTTTCTGGTTTTTCTTTGAAGATGTTTTGCTTCTCATCCAAGAAGCTTCTTCAATAGCAATAGCACTTAGACTTATGTACCGCTTCATAGTGCTTTACAGCCCTCTCTAAGCAGTTTACAGAGTCAGCATATTGCCCCCAGCAATCTGGGTCCTCATTTTACCGACCTCAGAAGAGTGGAAGGCTGAGTCAACCTTGAGCCTGGTGAGATTTGAACAGCTGAACTGCAGCTAGCAGTCAGCTGAAGTAGCCTGCAGTGCTGCACTCTAACCACTGCACCACCTCGGCTCCTAAGAACCATGACCTGGATGACTGAGAATCTCCATAGACATTTACCACTGATCAGTTACTGCAAGCCAGCTAATTAATGGTGGCCATTAGGAAAAAAACGCTTAAAATGATAAGTGGAATTGGCATAGTTAGCGGAATAAAAAGTAAACACAGGAAGAAAGTGATGGTTCACTTAGTGAAGTCTATGGAAAATAGTCTATTTGCAGGACTGTTTGTGAATGATTTCTTGAAACACTTCTACAGATTTTAGATGATGTGAATGTTTATGGCTGATCTGAAATATAAGATATTAGGTAATTTTATGGATGCTGAACTCAGGCTATGTAAGCTTTTATAAATTAGCGGAATGAACTTGATTTCAGAGTATCAGTCCAGCTATAATGGGTAAGAAGTAGTTGGTGGAGAAAGCAAAATTCCATAGAACTCTTAGCATTCAAGCTGTACTCTAGATGAGAACGCTTGCAGAGACCGTCTTCATGACCGTTGACCTATTCTAGTAGATTTCATCCGCTCAGTCCACCAGAATCTGTCTTCACATGCTCGGGATAGACAAGTCCCTATCTCACCGAAGGTCGATGACCCAACGGTTACTCTCAACCTGGTTTGGTCAGCCTGTCGAAGCTGTTGCCCGGGGTGTGGCCGCTGTGCATGCTTAGGTGGTACGCTAAGAGCACGGCAAGACACGAAAGACGCGCTGGTCAACCACTGCGCCCAGCCCATCTCCAACTGTCTAGACTCTTGTCCTGCTATTTGGAGCAAGATGGAATCTGGGAAGAGAGAGTGAGGCTGACTATGTGCACATCTCCCTCACTTTAATCCAATTCACGCGCAAGTCTTGACATCTCCCCCAAGTCCTGTGAAAAGTCCTGTGGCGATGGGCGAGCAACAAAGCAGCAGGTGTGGTTACACTGGGAGCTGTAGCTGCAGACCTGCACACAGGTGATTCAGGTCTATGATCGATGTCAAGGTCCTCTTCGAATACAATGGATGGACATCATCAGATGAGAACATTCCTTTGACTGTAACTGCATGTTGCTTCAGCTGCATACATCAAAACACTTGGATAAATGTATAAAATGGACATATTGGAGGCATTAATAGGATGAGATTTAGGGGATAAAGTGTTGAAATTCCGTAGTAAAACATAAATTTAATGATATGATCCTTCTGTCAAGTTGCTATCTGTCATAATCATTAATCTTAATAGCCTGTAATGACATGTAATGTGAAGCTGCCAATTCTTATCATGGCATTGCTTATAAAATCAGTGCTACTGTTACTCTTTTAGGTTCTTCTCTCTATGCTTGACACTATAAGCGTACTTCAAATCAGACATTTGAGTTTATCACTATCTAACGGATTATCGTCTCCATGTAGAAAGTAAAAGTTAAGGATTGCTGTTTTTTTTAAGGGATGTGGGAATCACTTTGATTCAATTCAATACATTGAACCAAATTGTGAAAACAAATGTAATGGTTTTATAAAAGGTGGACATGAACAAACAAGTTGATGTGCAATGCATACTGAATGGTAGAATCATATTTAATTTAATACATTGATTAATTCAAAAATTATGTCCAAATATATTACTTGGCTGGATTGCCTTCAAATCATACCTCATCATATTTGCACAGCCTACTATTTATATGCAAACGCATCTAATGAAGGCAAGCTTCTTACTGCAGTCTTTCAACTGCTTACATTGGAGTAGCTCATTTATATCTCCTCAAAGGTATGGAGCTCGAGGATTCTTGATACAGGTGGGACGTCAAAAGAAGCTTTAGATCAAAATGATTAACTTGCCCTATCTCTTATACATACAAAAAATATTCTAATAAATACATTTACCTGTATATTAAAACAGAATACAGGTAGTTCTAGACTTACAATCACAATTGAGCCCAACATTTCTGTTCTTAAGTGAAACATTTGTGAAATGAGTTTTGCCCCGTTTCTTGCCTCAGTTGTTAAGTGAATCACTGCAGTTGATAAGTTAGTAACACCGTTGTAAAGGGAAACTGGCTTCCTTATTGACTTTGCTTGTCAAAAGGTCAAAAGGTCAAAGGTCACAAAAAGTGATCACATGACCTTGGGACAAGGCAATGATCATAAGTATGAACCAGTTGCCAAGTGTCTGAATTTTGATCACGTAATCAAAAAGGATGGTGCAAAGGTTGTAACTGTGAAAAATGATCGTAAGTCACTTTTTCAGTGCCGTTGTCATTTTAACAGGTCACTAAATGAACTATTGTAAGTCGAGGACTACCTGTACTGTGTGAAAAAAATATAAATTTACTTCAGTATTTTGACAAACAAAAATCAGCTCACATAGGCCATTTTCATTTATAACCTGAGTATAGATATCACTCATGATCAATGTATCCCCCCCTGCCAGGTCAGTATTTCACTCATACATATTAGTCTGTGACAACCTAAGCCCAAGAATGATATACAGCAATCCATCCAAAGTTCAGTTCTTTATTTGCTTACACACCATAGACAGAATCTTGCCAGACTAAACATTCACTCTCACTATACTTTCTAACTCACTATACTCACTAACATATACTTTCACTATAACACCCGGGAAGATTCTAGAGAATGATTAATCTAACTCTCTTTCTATCCAGCTTGAGCTGTGCTGCCTCTTATCTTGCTCTCCACCTGTTACTTCCACCTCTTACAATACTAGATAACACAGTATCAACAGTAGAGACCTTCCAATTTCTAGGTTCTACCATATCGCAAGATCTAAAATGGACCCCTAACATCAAAAACGTCATCAAAAAAGCACAACAAAGAATGCTCTTTCTGCCCAACTCAGGAAGCTCAAACTGCCCAAGGAGCTGCTGATACAGTTCTACAAAGGAATTATTGAGTCTGTCGTCTGTACCTCTCTAACTGTCTGGTTTGGTTCTGCAACCCAACAAGACAGACACAGACTTCAGAGGATAATTAGAACTGCAGAAAAAACAATTGCTACCAACCTGCCTTCCATTGAGGACCTGTATACTGCACGAGTCAAAAAGAGGGCTGTGAAAATATTTACAGACCCCTCACAAACTGTTTCAACTCCTACCCTCAAAACGACGCCATAGAGCACTGCACTCCAGAACAACTAGACACAAGAACAGTTTTTTCCAGAACGCCATCAGTCTGCTAAACAAATAATTCCCTCAACACTGTCAAACTATTTACTAAGTCTGCACTACTATTAATCTTCTCATCATTCCCATCACCCATCTCCTCCCACTAATGACTGTATGACTGTAACTTTGTTGCTTGTATCCTTACGATTTACATTGACTGGTTCCTAATATGATTTGATTGCTTATTTGTACCCGGACTATCGTTAAGTGTAGTACCTTATGATTCTTGACGAATGTATCTTTTCTTTTATGTACACTGAGAGCATATGCACCAAAGACAAATTCCTTGTATGTCCAATCATACTTGGCCAATAAAAAAAATCTATTCTATTATCTTGCTCTCCTTTCTGGAATCTGATCCCTCTTTTTAAAGACACTGCCACTTTACTGTAGTTCATCATACCAACTACTTCAGGCGTCTGCAACCTTAAACACTCAAAGAGCCATTTGGACCTATTTCCCACAGAAAAAAAAACACTGGGAGCCACAAAACCTGGGTGGGTGTGGCCAACTTGATGTCACTCACTCCCACCCAGTCACATGACCCCCCTAGCCACACCTACCCAGCCAGTCATTAGGGCAGACAACTGGTTGTTAAAAACCACCGGGAGCCACAAAACCCTTTGACACCCCTCTCCCTCCCTCCCTCCCTCTCTCTCTCTCCCTCTCCCTCTACCTCTACCTCTCTCCCTCCCCCTCCCTCTCTCCCCTCTCTCTCTGTATCTCTCTGTGTATCTCTCTGTCTCTCTCCCCCCTCTCTGTCCCCCCCTCTCTGTATCTTTGTGTGTGTATCTCTCTCCCCCACTCTCTCCCTCTCATCCCCCACCGTTGCCCTTACCTTCTCAGGCTAGGCAAGGAGTGACTGGGAAGGGAGGGCGAGGGGCAGGGCCAGTGATGGGATCACCCAACAGGGAGCCACAGCAGAGGGCCCAAAGAGCCACATGTGGCTCCGGAGCCACAGGTTGCAGACCCCTGAACTACTTCTTCCAGGAAATAAGATGAAATCCTTTTTCTAATTTAAGCAAAGAAGGAAATTAACTTTGGACTTTTTCAAATAAAATTCCAAAATCCATTCTACCTTCATTTACCACTCATCATATTATCACACATCATTATAAACCATCCAAGCAAAGAGAAAATTTTGTTCTTTAACCTGGAAGGGAAAATCCTCTTGCAGATCATTTAATCAGGTTTTTGAGTACATGAGATGTGGGGGAATGGAACAAAGTTGGTTTTCTTCAGTTTTTCATGTTGCCAACTTAGATTTGCTCTGTCTAATTTTTGTACCTACTTCAAATGTAAAGACGGGTTAGTGTAAAGTGGACCAAAATTGATGGGGTCAGTGTGGTATGGCACACTCTTTCATGAATTAGTCTGGAAATTGTGCTGTTAAAAATAACTTTGTCAAAATAAAGCACCCCTTTGAAATTCTGCAGGAGATCACCTTTAAGCTTTCTTTATTTTTCTTTTGTCTATAACTTTTTTTTTCTCAGATAAAAGTTTCTCTGAGCTCAGAGGTAATTTACTGGAAGTATATCATTTGAACCATTACATGTGTAGAAATTGACTTTTTCCCTAAAAACACTGAAAATCTTGTAGCTTTTGACAGAGGCGAGAACATTTCCCCCCCCCCATTTTAGACTGCAAAACCCCATATGACTATCAGACCGCAGCAGAAAGTTAGATTTTTTTTCTACATCTTCTTATTGGTGCTTGGATTTCTGTAATCAAGAATTGGTAGACCTAAGGGTCTTATTATTACGATACCGTTTGAGATTGAATGCTTCTAGGGCAGATGGATTGATTACATTTCTGGTGATCCTTCTTAATGCGGCTTATATCTTTCCCACTCTGTGTCAAATTATAACTGAATCAGTGGAAAATCAGGAGGAAATTAAAAAGGCTGTGATCCAATGGCAGCTGGCACTTGAGAGCCTGTGGCCTTGCAGTTTCTTGGATGCAGTCTCATAGCTCTTCCAGAAATTGTCATCATACTGTAATTTGTCAAGTGACAAAAGAAGAATTTAAATATGTGAAGGATTATATTAATTGAACTTCATGTTATTTAATTTCACTTTTATTAAATCAAACGTGCAGCTTTCCTAGTCTACCTCCTTCTTGAATCCACCTGCACTTAATTTTTTTTTAAAAAAATTGTCCCTATGGAGGCAGGAAATATGTTCAAAGGCAGCCATTTATTTTGCTGATATTGTATAAAGAATAAACAGTGCAATGTTTGAGACTCCTTTTTCTCATGGTAGGTTCTTCTCTTTGTCATTTCCACCTTCAGATAGGTCAATTTACTGCAGCTGTGTTCAGAACTCAATTTTAAAGGGAGGTTTGTTTGCAAGGTCAGGATGGATAGATGGATGTGTCTAAAGTAATGTATATGTATTAAAAAATGGATAGGATGGGACTTCTTCATTTTTTCCCATGGCTCGGATATAATAGAAAACATTGAGAATAAGTACCACAACATCACTTGGCAAGGCTTTATGATGAAATTCAGGAGCCCTCTTAAGCCTGCCATTTTTTTTAATGTTCATGTCATATGCAAGAGAAGATGGAAAGGACTAGATTGTGAAGAGTGGGAATTCATATAGATATATTTCTGTAGGTTTATACACATGTATTATCATCTGGGGTTTTAGAGAATCAAACAAGCTACTCAGAAGGCAGTCCATTCTGAAATAAACATGACGTGTTTTATAGCTATGTTTTTCAGCTAATGAAAAATATATTTCAAATTTGGTCAGTTCTCAGATATTTCACTCAGGAATTGAAAGTTACTCCCAGAACTACTTTAATCAGCAACACTCCATGAATGCATGGATTTTGGAAGCAACAGAAACAAAGGAGAAAAAAAAAGAAAACCAGCTGGGGAAAACTAGATAATTAATGAGACAAAGTCAGATAAACTTCTCGCTGCTAATTTTTCTGGTCATGATGAAGAAGAAGACCTCAAAATTCTCTTCCAAGAAGGTTTCTATGGAATTCCTCCTGAATTATTATCTGACAACACAAAGAGATGAAATAACAAGTAGAACCCCTTCCTTTCTTTCAGGCCCACTCTCATCTCTTTTCAATGTGGTTTTCCTTTTCTTTGTACTTGAGTTTTGACACAGCTGGTAGATCCACCAAGCATCACCACATCCTGCAAAACAACTGACAGTTTTGGATCAGCTCCTCCATTAGAAGCAAAAAAAAGTATTTATTTATATTTTTATTTTATTTTTATTTATTTGTTTTTGTCAAGTACGTATTGGTGATATACATAGATATAACATTGTTTATATACATAAGATGGGTACTAATAAAAGGGAACATTAGGACAGGGATGGTAGGCACGCTGGTGCGCTTATGCACGCCCCTTACTGACCTCTTAGGAATCGGGTGAGGTCAACAGTGGACAGTCTAAGGGTAAAGTTTTGGGGGTTTGGTGATGAAACCACAGAGTACATCAAGTGAGAGGCCATTGGGTGCATCACCAATGCCTAATATATTTTTTCCGCAGAAACCTGGTCTGCCTGCAAAGGAAGAGAAAAAAAATGTGGGAAACAAACACTGCCACAATAAGTTTATTTATGAAAAATAGAGACTATGGTTGTGTTAGTATCTTCTAGGTATGTTGGTTACTTGAAAACAATGGGAATTTCAGTCCAATATCTCTGAAGAGGTTGGGAAAAGAGGGTTTTGTTGTCCCTTCAAATTAAAGACTAGGCCTATTGAATTGTCCATAATTGCCTTAATTAGTCAATTATTTCCTTTCCTGATCAATCCAAAATACTGATCAATGCAATAATGGGTGAAAGCAAAGTCCACAACTCAAAATGATTATAGTGATTTTTGTTGCCAGGCTTTAATTCAATAAGAAATTTAATGTTTTTTAAAAGTTAAATTTATATTAAAGTTTTATATATATATAACTTTAATATAACTGGTTTTCGCAGGTGTTTATATGTAGGTCTTTGGTTATTTGGGTTTTCTCCCTCGTGAAATTGGAAGTGTCTTGGTGACGTTTCGATGAAGTCTCATTCATCATCATCAGGCTGGTGTCTTCTGCTTCCTGCTTCTAGCATTGCTCCTTTTTACTTATGTTCTGTTTATACAAACAACTACTATCCTGTACATGTTTGATAAATAAATAAATAAATAAATAAATAAATAAATAAATAAATAAATAAATAAATAAATAAATAAATATATTAACACTTCACGTGATCTTGATTCTATCCCTCTGTTAATGCAGCCTAGCACTGTGTTGGCTTTTCTGGCAGCTGCTGCACATGGCTGGCTCATATTTACATGGTTGTCCACTAGGACTCCAAGATCCCTCTCACAGTCACTACTGTTGAGCAAGGTACCACATATACTGTACCTGTGCATTTTGTTTTTCTTGCCTAAATGTAGAACCTTACTTTTTTTACCATTGAATTTCATTTTGTTTGATAGCGCCCAATGTTCAAGTCTGTCAAGATCTTAACAGATATATAACAACAGATAACAACAGATATATAACAAGAGCTATATAACAAGATATATCGTAACATTTTCGTGGTTGGGTTGGTTATTTTGCAATTGTTAAACTTATGTTGTGTGTAACCAAAGGGAAGTAGGAATGAAACTGTATGCAGACCTGCAAGAGGGAGGAGCAGGGCATTCTATCATAAAATGTTTCATTACAAATATTGAAGAGAGGTTGCCCCATCATACTTGGCTTCCTCCCTTCACCAAACTAGGTTTCTGCACTGAATTCTATTCATTAAAGTAAAACAATTGTTCAAGTCATTGGGGACTGTTCTGCTCCAATGTCTTGAAGCATGAATGCTGCACATCATTGAAGCATTTGAATGGATGCATCCATTGAAGCACCATCAAAGTAAATCATCCATCCTTCAGTTTGCTATATTTCCGTTCACCTTTTCAAAGAACATGTGAATGAAGCATTGTTCTCTCAGTAAATAAGGAATAGAGAAATGAAGGAGAAAGTGCTAAAATAATAATTGACTATAGTTTTTTTAACTAAGATGAAAGCTTTGAATTATTAATCAAGTAGCTTCATGTGATTTCAGAAAAGAAGAAAAAAATGAAAATGAACTATGGTCATTTCAAAGCAAACAATCACCATTGGGAACAAGTAAAATCCATTTAGGAGAAACTTGAACATACTCATTTTGCCTTAAAATTAAACTGGCATAGATAATAGGTCTACATTTAATTAAACCCCACATTTATGTAAACCCCCAGGTGGCCCTTAATATTTATTCATTTTTATTCCCAGTCCTCCTCCTTAGTCATCACTCCAAGGACTAAATGTGCATTTTTGTTAACTTCGAAAATGAATATTTCAAACAATTTTAAGTGTTTACTAACTGAATTCATGTAATCAAAGTTTTCTAAGACATCTCTGCTTACTTAAATTGAAATTAAATTTTATTAAAATTTTGCTCAGATTATTTGTTGTGCCAGAGTTCCCGTTCGTGGAAAGGAGACTCTGCCCAGAGCTTTTTCGTGCTCTGGAAGGATTGCGAACATATCTGGCACCAGTGGGTGGTGGCGAAACATCTAGCCACACACGGATAGTGCCGTTAGTCTCCTTCGTGTCTTCGGCTGCAGAGACCGCTGCGGAGGCCGCCGCCTATTTTGAAGCGGTAGGGACGTCGTGAGGGCCGGTTTCTTTGAGGCCTGACGGTAGCTTTTGACGATCATAAGATCGGGAGAACCCATCGACCGAAGCGATTGAGGGCGGATTTCCCATTCGGAGGGGAGAAGGCGAGCTCGGACGACACGCCGGTCGTTTGGTGGTCGGGAGCCCTGCTGATAGTGGAATCTCCCCAGAGATATTAGCGTGAGGCCGGGATCAACTTCCCAAACGCGGCAAGGAAGATCGAGGTCGTTTTTGGGAGAGAGCCTTTTCGAACGAACGCCCCTATACTGAACTGACTATAAATTGACAGACTGCGCAGCACTTGGAGCTGGCCCTTCGGCGGTGAGGGAAATCTGCGACAGCCAGGTCCCCCAAGGCCGACCGCGGAGATCGCGGCCGCCATTAATTGCTTGGTGGCGGCAAAGCGGCAAAGCGGTGACCTGTGTTATTTTTTGGGGAATGTTTACTGAATGCTTGTACCATCTACATCGGTTTTTGAGTTTGCTAACATCGCTACTGCTGGGGGGGAGGGTTATTTTGTTATCTTACTACATTATCCCCCATAGCCGCCATTTATTCCTAGGAAGACTGTTAGACTCTGAGTCTCTGAGGCGATAATAATTATTGTGGCCCTTTTCCATCTTCCGCCCTCTCTACCTCTGTGGATGTCTCTGGTCATTTGAAGATCAGTACGATCGAGACGAAGATGTGGCGGATTATTAGGGCGACTGCGATGATTAGCACTTTCTCCTGGCTTTTGCACTTTTTGTGTGGGATCCCCCCCTTAGGTAGAACTCGATCTTATACCAAGGGGAGAGGGATTTTGGACTCCCGAAAACAGCTGAGTAGGGAAGATTGCTCTTTGCCCCCCGGATTATCGATTCCCGGATGCCGATCATTATTATTACTAATCTATGAAGGAGGACAAATATACACTGACTCTGAGAACTGGAGACTCTGTCACCTACTAAAGTCTCCTTTGAAAAGATCGCAAAGACGCTGTGTGATAAAGGACAGAACAGTTATGAGACCTGGGTAACAGCAGGGATCCGTTTTATATCACACCCTCACTTGATGGTGTCTCCTCTTTGTCTTAAACTTGTAAATCTACCTCCGATATGTTATGTGGGTGCATGATTGTATGATTCTTGGAGTATATGTGTAGACTGATTGATTGGAAGAATGAAGAATGCGGGTGCTTGGGCCCCGGCCCCCTTTACTGAGTGTGAAAACAGAAGTGGAGGGGCTCTGGAGCCTAATCCCCGACCTAGAATGAGTGGAATGGATGGTTTGCCGGAAGAGTGGGAGACCAGTGGGGGAGGGGAGGGGATCTCTGGTATAAGGGGGAGCGGGAGCATTATGGTCATAACAGGGAGAGGTAGGTATGGCGGGAGCAGAGGGGTAGGCCGCTCTCGGGGAACGAGAACTCGCTGTCTCCAAGCGATTCCTTGTTCTGGCCCCTCTGGTTTGGTTCCATCTTGCTCAACCCGAGGTCCTGGTAACCAGGGAGGTCAGGGCCCTGGGCTCAAGCTGCTGCTGTTGAATGCCAGGTCAATTACCAACAAGGCCCCCCCTTGTACGGGATCTAATCCTGGAAGAGGGGGCGGACCTGGCATGTATCACTGAGACCTGGCTAGGCCAGGAGGGGGGGGTCCCCCTCTCCGAGATGTGCCCGGACGGGTTCTTAGTGCAGCATCAGCCGCGACCCCAGGGAAGGGGTGGAGGAGTGGCGATTATAGCTCGCCAGAACCTTAATCCTCGAAGGAGCCCTGCCCCGGAGATTGTTGGGTGTGAGACGCTCCTTCTGAAGTTGGACTTAGGGGTCCAGGTGGGCCTTTTGTTAGCGTACCTGCCTCCTAGCTACGTTACAAAGGCCCTGCCTGTTCTGCTCGAGGCGGTAGCAGGGCTGGCGATTGAGTTCCCCAGGTTGATGGTGCGGGGGACTTTAATTTGCCATCGCCCGGTGAAACCTCGGAGGCAGTCCAGGAGTTCATGGCTTCCATGACAACCATGAACCTGACCCAAGTAGTTCAGGGTCCGACTCATGAGGGAGGTCACACGCTTGACCTTGTGTTTCTCTCGGGGCAGTGGAGAGATGATCTGAGGCTGAGGGGTTTAGTCACAACACCCTTGTCGTGGTCAGATCATTTCCTTCTGAGGTTGGATTTCATGGCACCACTCCTCCACCGCAAGGAGGCGGGGCCGACTAAGTGGTTCCGCCCCAGGCGCCTAATGGAATCTGAAGGATTTCAGAAGGAACTTGGGGAAATACCTGACTCCCTGGTACACGATTCATCTGAGGCTCTAGTGGCTGCTTGGAACCAGGCGGCAATGGGGGCCTTAGATCGGATTGCGCCTTTGCGGCCTCTCCGTGGCAGCGGATCCCGGAGGGCCCCTTGGTTTACTGAGGAGCTCCGGGAGATGAAGCGCCTAAAGAGACGCCTAGAGCGACGATGGAGGGCCAGTAAAGCTGAGTCTGACCGGACACTTTTAAGAACTTACATTAAGTCTTACTTAGTGGCGATAAGGGCGGCAAAATGCACGTATTTTTCCGCTCTTATTGCGTCCGCCGACTCCCGCCCAGCCGCCCTGTTTAGGGTGACTCGCTCCCTCCTAGCCAAGGAGGGAGCTGAAGATCCCTTGCAGGGCAGAGCTGAGGAATTTTCTCAGTTTCTGGCGGATAAAGTCGTTCAGATTCGGACAGACCTGGACTCCATTTGGACAGGGCAAGCCGAGATGACAGGGGTGAGTCTTAGTCCTGTTATATGGGACGAGTTTGAACCTGTCACTCCTGAGGATGTGGACAAGGCCATAGGAGCGATGAGCGCCTCCACCTGTTTATTGGACCCGTGCCCCTCCTGGCTGGTCTCTGCCAGCAGGGAGGTGACACGCGGCTGGCTCCAGGCGGTTGTGATCGCTTCTTTGAGAGAGGGATCCATCCCACAGCCTTTAAAAGCTGCGGTGGTGAGGCCCCTCCTCAAGAAGCCTTCCCTGGACCCAGCGGATTTAAAGAACTTCCGTCCAGTCTCCAACTTACCCTTCTTGGGTAAAGTTGTCGAGAAGGTGGTGTCGCTCCAACTCCTGCGGCTATTGGAGGATACTGATTATCTGGATCCCTTTCAATCGGGCTTCAGGCGCGGCTACAGTACGGAGACTGCTTTGGTCGCGCTGATGGATGATCTCTGGCGAGCCCGGGACGGGGGTTACTCCTCCATCCTGGTGCTACTTGACCTCTCAGCGGCTTTCGATACCATTGACCATGGTATCCTTCTGCGTCGTCTGGGGGAGATGGGAGTGGGAGGCACTGTTTTACGGTGGTTCTCCTCCTATCTCTCTGACAGGACGCAGTCGGTGTTGACAGGAGGACAGAGGTCGGCCCCTAGGCCCCTGGTTTGCGGGGTGCCACAGGGCTCGGTCCTCTCGCCCATCCTGTTTAACATTTACATGAAACCGCTGGGTGAGATCATCCGACGGCATGGGGTGAGGTATCAGCAGTATGCTGACGATACCCAGTTGTACATCTCCACCCCGTGTCAGTTCAGTGAAGTAGTTGATGTAATGTGCCGCTGCCTGGACGATGTGAGGGTCTGGATGGGAGTGAACAGACTCAGGCTCAACCCAGACAAGACTGAGTGGCTCTGGATATTGCCTCCCAAGGACTATGTCGACTGTCCCTCCTTGGTTCTCGGGGGAGAAAAATTGACTCCCTCTGAACAGGTTCGCAATTTGGGTGTCCTCCTAGATCCACAGCTAAAATTGGATCAACATCTTTCAGCTGTGGCTAGGGGGACCTTTGCACAAATCCGTCTTGTGCACCAATTGCGACCTTACTTGGAGAGGGAGGCCTTGCTCACAGTCACTCATGCCCTTGTCACCTCACGGCTTGACTACTGTAACGCGCTCTACATGGGGCTACCCTCGAAGAGCATTCGGAGACTCCAGCTGGTACAGAATGCAGCTGTGCGTGCAGTAGTGGGTGTACCGAGATACACCCACGTAACACCTATCCTTCGCCAGCTGCATTGGCTACCAGTTAGCCTCCGGGTGCAATTTAAGGTGTTGGTCGTTACCTTTAAAGCCCTACATGGCTCAGGGCCAGGTTACCTGCGGGACCGCATCCTACCACATACCTCCCTAAGACCGGTTAGGTCCCACAGAGAGGGCCTCCTCCGGGTCCCGTCGGCCAAACAATGTCGATTGGCGGGGCCGCGGGGGAGGGCCTTCTCTGTGGGAGCCCCGTCCCTCTGGAACCATCTTCCACCAGAGATCCGAACTATCCCCACCTTACTGGCCTTCCGTAAAGCCCTAAAAACATGGCTCTTCCGGCAGATGGGGTGAATAGGATAAGCAAATTCCCCCTGAATGTTGTGTTTTATAATGTCTTCTTTTTAATTATTTTTTAATTTAAATTTATGATTACTGTTTTAAATTGTACGCTTCTTACTTATGCTGTACGCTGCCCTGAGTCCCATGGGATTGGGCGGCTTATAAGAGCGTTTAAATAAATAAATAAATAAATAAATATATAATACATATACATTTTGGCTTTTGACATTGCACACAGAGTGTAAAATGTTCATACATCTTAGCTTGGTTCATCTTTTTTAGTGTAAACCAGGGGTGAAATCCAGCAGGTTCTGATAGGTTCTGGAGAACCTGTAGCAGAAATTTTGAGTAGTTCGGAGAACCGGTAGCGGAAATTTTGAATAGTTCGGAGAACCGGAAATACCACCTCTGGCTGGCCCCAGAGTGGGGTGGAAATGGAGATTTTGCAATATCCTTCCCCCAGGAGTGGGGAGGGAATGGGGATTTTGCAGTATCCTTCCCCTGCCACGCCCACCAAGCCACGCCCACCAAGCCACACCACACCCACCAAGCTATGCCCACAGAACTGGTAGTAAAAAAAATGGATTTCACCACTGGTGTAAACTCTACTTTTCTTGCCACCCTCTTCATTGATCATAATTGTCTACAAAAGCTAACATCCTATCAAGTTGATTTTTGACAGTAGAAATGTACAATTTAAATAAAATTCCACCCTTGGTTGTCTTAGTTATTGGTTAATGTATTTGTATATCACATCTCTTCCATTTTCACCCATTCAACCACATAAAATTTCATATTTTTGTTAGAATATTTATGATGAAAGGAAAGGAAATATACATGTGTGCTAACTTCAGTAGTACAACTATGTCAAGAACTGAGAAATTTATGTATCTTCTATCAAGGTTAATGATGATTGATTTATTATGTGCCAACAAGTCAGTATAGACTCTTAGTGATCACACAATGATTAAAGATAGTTTCTTGTCAAATGTAGCTTTCCAAATTTATCACCACAAATGTAAGTGGAATTTCAGACCTTCCTTTTTGGTGACACATGTATTTATTATTCTATTTGTCCCAATGAATATCACTGATTGAATGAGTGTTGACTTAAATAATGTGGTCCCTAGCCAAGGATCCAAAAATCTTGGAAATATTACTGAAAAAAATGTATGTTATTTCAAATACAGGAGTCTTAGCAGTATCAAAGCCAGTAAGTTCAAAATTTCTAGAGTAAATATTTAATGAATCTTCTTGATATCGCATCAAGCACTCCAACTGGACTGTATGACATTTTTAAATCTAGTATTAGTATTCAAAAAATGTTCAGCCACCATGAATCAATCACAGCAATTGTTGAAATGGGGTCAGCCCTAGGAATCTTTTTTGAGAATCAGATAACAAAGCAAATTTGAGATCTGGCTTCTGGCCAGAATGGATTGCTAGCCCATCTGCTAAAGAGTACCACATTTGATAAAGCTGAAAAGAATCTTAAACAATAACAAACACTTCAATTTGGCAGGCCATTAGCTTTCTTCCATCCCCTAATATGCTTTTCCAATTTCTGTTGGATTACAATAGCCATACTCTTCAGTATATAGGGACAAATCCTTTTAACGGAAGACTGTAGAGTGATATTGTAGATTGGTCAAGGCATTTGACTTCCTCATCTCAGATATATTGAAGCAGTGCTATTTGTTTAATAGGAGAACATGTTTGACAGCTAATGAGAAGGATTCAGGTAAGAACAAATCGGCTCACAGCCAGCTGTGACCAGCCTGTGCATGTTTCAATTCTTGAGCAACTAATTATTTCAAAGCTGCAGAAGTCAGGGGGGAAGTGGTAACCATAGAGGCGATCAGAGTTCCTAAAAGAGCACCTTTACCTGCCAGTAACTGAACAGTTAAAAATACATCCCAGCTATGCTGTCTTGGTACTCTGTATTCACCAATGCATCTTCTCAAAAGCCAAGAAAGTGATAGGCAGACAATGTTTCTCTCTGCAAACTTCTCCCTTACCTCCAAGGAGAGGATGACATACTGGAAAACCCCAGCAAGCAAATTGTTAGCTGACTAACATGGCACTTACTCTTGGGCAATAAGCCTTGCTACAAAGCTCAAAGTCTACCGAGCAGTAGTGCTAACTACCCTCATGTATTCCAGTGAGACTTGGACTGTATACAGGAGGCATGCTAGGCAATTGAACCACTTCTACATGATCTGCCTCCGTAGAATTCTGAGGATCCGGTGGCAGGATAAGGTGCAAGACACAGAAGTCCTCTCCAGAGCAGGCCTGCCATCAGTTCCCACCCTGCTGCTGAAAGCCCAGACACGCTAGGCAGGCCATGTTGCAAGGATGCCAGACCATCACATCCCTAAACAGCTCCTCTAAGGTGAGCTGTCTAAAGGAAAGCGATCACACGGGGGACAAAGGAAGCAATACAAAGACTCATTGAAAGCCTCCGTCAAGTCCCTTGATATCGACACCACCTCCTGGGAAACCCTGGCACAAGATCGATTGACATGGCGCACGCTGATCCACCAAGGCTGCCAGACATCTGAGGACAGAAGAACAACCACAGCACAAGAGAAGCGAGCACGCCGCAAAGCCAGAGCTGCAAATGCTGCGACAATGGTGCCCACAGATGTGGCAGAACATTTCGTGCCTGTATAGACCTTACCAGCCACCTGTGGACACTTCGTGGACAGCCCACAACCTGATAGATGTCAAGGTCCTCTTCAAACATGATGGACGAACATCATACTCTTGGGCAGCAGCTTCAGATCACAAGATCACAATATATATTTATTTGTTTGAGGCAACTGGGTGTAATGTACCCTTATTTATTTGCACTGATAAATAAACATAAGAATAAGTTGACATGTGGAAGGAGGAAAGGGACGATGGAAAATAAAAGATAACCCATTGAAAGTAAGAACCGGTTTGGTGAACTGGTTAAGGCATTGGGTTAGAGACCAGGAGAATGTGAATTCTAAATTTGCTCTGATGCATAAAGTCAACTGGATGACCTTGGGCCAGTTCTTCTTTCTCTGCCCTAAGAAGCAGGGAACAGTAATCTGCTTCCAAATTCTCATGGAGAAAAGTTGCCAAGTTCAAACACTGACTCTCAAAAGTACAAAACCCAAAACATTTGAAAGTAAGCTGAAGGGCAACACTCATCAACCCTTCCCAAATATTTTATCCAGTGGAGACTGCCTGAATAATGCCAAGTGTACACAGAATTATGATACTATGAAAGTAATAGGAACAAGATTACCATCCACCATTCCTCTCATACTCAGTTGATATTAATTGCCACAGATTTTGCATTGTGCACACGGATTTTTCTATGGTTACAGTTTTCCTTGCCATGTACATGTATTTATCTGAACTAGACTGTGTTGTTTCTCTGCGTCATATAATATATGCAATAGTCCCGTCGCTACCGGTTCATGCACATGCTCGTGCGCTCACACAACGCTTCTGCGCATGCACAGAAGCGTCCTGGGTGGGTGGGAGGGGCCTCCCGCCACCACTGCTACTGGTTCACCGAACTGCGCAGTACTGGGAGCAACCCACCGCTGAATATATGTGGGTATATGCATAATTTTATATTTATTTATTCTGTCATGGTTATGTAGTGTATATTGGAGGTGGTGACCCTTTGAGATGCAGGAAATGAAAATATAGCCTATTTATCTATTGGATTTGATGGGGTCTAAATGAAAAATAGCAGGCCCTTGGAAAATGACATGAACCGAAGTTTTAGCTAGGACGATTTCATAATGTACCAGAAAAATTTGTAAACTAATGAACAGTTGAAATTTGTGCAAAGTAGATAGTCTCATGAGTATATTTGGAATAAGAAGGATGAAACCATGAGAAATAAGGAACTGAAAGTAACAGATAGATGAAGGTTTTAGATGTACATGGGTATCAGTGGAAACTGATTGTCAGTAAGAAAGAACAAGGAAGTAAGTTGTGAAATGTGTGCAGAAAAATATAAAAAGTGTGGCTTGAGATGAGTTTGGGCCCACTGGCTTATAGCTGAGCCCTGCTGGACTGCTATGTCAGTGGACCTCATTGCAATGGGTTATTAACAGAGATGGTATTCTGCTGGTTTGGACCGGTTCGCCCGAACCAGTAGCGGAAATCGCGGGTGGGCCTGCCCACCTTCTCCGGCTCTATGGCACTCCTTTTTGGCATGTTTTTGAGGCCAGGCACATGTGCAGAAGGCGTGCACGCAAAGCACATGTGCGGGTGGCCGTGTGCATGGACAGAGGCATGCGCTCACATTTGCGAACCGGTAAGGAAGGTAAGTGAAAACCATCCCCGGTTATTAATGTAAGTGATATTATGATGTTATGATGGCTGTTCATGTTCCAAATTATTAGTGAAATAAACCTCTAAATCTCAAAGTAAGAATTATTGGTTTGTGTTGCTGCCTTCTATTTCTTTGATTGGATTTTTTTCATAACAAAGAGCTGTATGCAATGAAATTTCATTTTAATGTATGACGATTAGTGTACATTTAAAGTGACAATAAAGTTATTCTATTCTATTCTTCTATTCCAGATGGGGACCGAAAGGACAAAACACATCAATTTCATTGATGTCTGCTTATTTTCAGATGTGAGATTACTCATTGAATGAGATTTTGTCTCATGCAACTTCCGTAGCTTGCTCTTGCAGGCATCTATCATTGTGATGTAGTCTTTAAGATCAGTGGGTTGAACAAGCTAACAGTAAAGAATGAAGAATGTACGCATTCAACAGGACTGGTTAATTATAGAATCCCACAGGCGCTTGGATTAAAGCCACAGTAATTTCCTCAGTATAAAGCCAAGATGAATTAAGTCAACGTTAGCCCTAGCATTGTTCAATCATGGGGGGGATGCTTTTCACTAACACTGAATGAACAGGGGGGGGGGGCGGAATGCTGTTGGCCATCTCTCTTTCTGAACTCCTCTGCAAATGTGTGCAACACACTTTTTCTAAAGCTTAGCACAGCTAGTTGCTCTTCATCTTGCCATAAAAAAAAACACACAGCTATTTAACACTGTTCATTTGGTATTGTGCCACTGGAAATTACACGGAGAATAACTACATTCACCCGTACTGTAGGCATCCAGTTCTATTATGAATATTTTATATGGGTTTTATTCCTTTGTAGCAATGAAAAAGAAGAAAAGAGAAATTAGCAAAGAAATATGTTGAATAGTTCTAAATAATTCCGTTTGTTGAAAGCCTGAAGACCTGCTAGTGTATAAGGGATGATGGGTCAAAGGCAGTGGTGAAATGGTCCCGGTTTGGCCCAGTTCTGGTGAGTCGGTAGCGGTGGTGGCGGGTGGTTCGGAGAACCGGCAGCGCGAGGCTCCACCCACCCGCCCCAACATCATCACTTCCTGGTTTTTAACCCTCTGCGCATGTGCACATGGTCAAAAATCGGACCCGATAATGGTGCATGTGTGAATGGAGTGAGCGCGCGCATGCTGAGCATGTGCTTCCAAAGCAGTAGGGAAGGTAAGTAGATTTCACTGCTGGTCAAAGGTTTTCATTTTGTTTTATCATTGCACGTAGTCCTTAACTTACAACAGTTCATTTAGTGAGCGTTCAAAGTTATAACAGCACTGAAAAAAGTGACTTATGACCATTTCTCACACTTATGACCATTGCAGCATCCTCATGATCGCATGATCAAAATTCAGACACTTGGCAACTGGTTCATATTTATGACGGTTGCAGTGTCTCGGGCTAATGTGATTATCTATTGTAACCTTCGGACAAAAAAAAGTCAGATTCACTTAATAGCCATGTTACTAATTTAACAACTGCAACAATTCTCTTGGCAAGAAAAGTCGTAAAATGGGGTAAAATCACTTAACAAATTTCTCACTTGGCAACAGAAACGTTGGGCTCAATTGAGGTTGTAAGTTGAGGACTGCCTGTGTTTTATATATTTGTTGTTTTGGGTTGTGTTGTGTTGTTTTGTTATCTGATGACCCAGATTGTTGGGGGCAATATGCTGACTCTGTAAACCACTTAGAAAAGGCTGTAAAAGCACTATGAAGTGGTATATAAGTCTAAGTGCTATTGCTATTTATTCTGTTTCACTTAATCATTTAAAGTAAACCTGGACTTTAATTCTAACATGCTAGAAATAATAATTGGCAGGGAATCCAAAGGAAAAAATAACAATTTATCCTTACATTCTGAGTGACATAAAGACAGGTTAACTAGGGCATAGGGCTATTTGAAGCCCTGCTGCATAACTATCTGCTTCCCTAAATAAATTTAAGCTGAGCTTACTCATACTATATGCTGCGTTCATTCTGTCTGCAAGTAGAATGAACACTATACTTTATTTAGAGATTCTGAAAACAAAACAAATTGTTTTCCTTCTAAAACGCTAAGTTCTTTATAACTTGTATTGGCTTTAATCAGCTTACTTACACATTTTGTCTAGTTTATGATGACATTATCATTTTATATCACATCAGATTCTCTGTGTTTGTGCACGGGAGACGATATTGTAATAAATACATTTTTAAAAATTGTGCTAGCGCTTACCAAAAGATGAGGCTAAAGAATCACGGAACAACAGCAGAATTAATATTTCTGGAATATTAAGCTCCAGTTGTTGTTAACTAATGGTGATATTTAGCAATATTGTTGCGTAAGGGAGAAAGCAAAGAAATGCAAGACTGGCTGAAAAATTGTCATGGAACATCGAAAATGAAGACTGCATGACTGTAGTAGCAGTCCAACAGTGCATTAACAATCAGTTGCACTGAACACACGCCGTTTCCAAATTTTGTTCTCTTGGGAGCCATAGGTCCTAGATTCTGGAGATATGCTTAAGTTAGTTCATTTTGGTCAAAAAAAAAAAATGTTGCCCTGTGATGCACCTTTTCTTCAAAAAAAAGCTAGGATGTAGTGCAAATGTGTAATATTTAGTTTTATCTATCACTCTTCAGGATTGTAAATTAGTGTGAGTCCAGATTTATAATATTAGATATCTATATTAAGTTATATGTTTGCTTTCTTTTTGCCAACTTTATATCAATATAACAGAAAGACTTATTAATGTTTTCTGAGTGGTCAGAGCTTAATGATCAATTTAGAAATTATCTTGATTGTTCTTTTCATAACATAATATATTTTGATGTTTCTGTCCTTTTTTATTCTTCTTGCCTTTCTCTTTCTTCTTTTGCATATTAAAACAATGTAAAATGTGAACATGTACACTGATATCTTAAGTGCAAGAGAATCACAAGTTTCCCCTAATTTGATTAGTGCCTCACTATGAGAAAATTGAATGGGATTGTTACATGTAGCTTATGGCAACCAATTTGGTATCCTTGATATAGGAAGATTTGGGTTGCCTAAATACATGGAAGCAGGGGTGGGATTGAAAAATGTTAGCAACCGGTTCTCTGCCCGGTTGCTGGGTGGGTGTGGCTTTCTTGAGCTTCCGGGAGGGCGAAAACGGCCTCCCCAAGGCTTCAGAGGCCCTTCAGAGGCCAGAAATGGGCCTGTTTCTGGACTTCTTGTACTTCCAGTAGGCCTGTATTTCATCATCCCCGGGCTCCGGAGGCTTTTCTTGAGCCTCCGGAAGGGCAAAAACAGCCTCACCCGGGCTCTGGAGGCCCTTTGGAGGCCAGAAAAGGGCCCGTTTCTGGACTTCCGGTATTTTTGGTAGGCCTATTTTTCGCCCTCCCAGAGCCTCCGTGTGGGCCCTGCACTTACCTGGCATCCAAAATGGGCCACGTGGAGACTCCTGGGAGGGGAGGGGTGGGGTGGGCGGGGTCAGCCAGTCCTTGTAACTACCGATTCAGCGAACCAGATGTAAAATTAGCATCCAGTTCTCCTGAACCGGTCCGAACCAGCTGAATCCCACCCCTGCATGGAAGCATTAAATGAAGACAGTGTGATGTAATGGCTAAGGTGCTGGATACGTCAACCAAGAGCCGAGGTGGCGCAGCGGTTAGAGTGGGGTACTGCAGGCCACTTTAGCTGACACTGATCTGCAGGTCAGCGGTTCAAATCTCACCGGCTCAAGGTTGACTCAGCCTTCCATCCTTCCGAGGTCGGTAAAATGAGGACCCAGATTGTTGGGGGCAATGTAAATATATACATTGCTTACTGGTGTAAACCACTTAGAGAGTGCTTGCACTGTGAGGCGGTATATAAATGTCACTAATAAATAAATAAATAAATAAACCAACTTCTAAGTCAACTCTTAGCCACAGAGTTTCAAAAGGTTACCTTAAATTAGGCATTTTATCTCAGCTAACTCTTCCTAGTAGGGTAGAAGGATAACTGGAGGAGGGACTGCACTATATAGCTCCTTGAGTCCCCAAATGAAAGAAGATATATACTGTAAAGCTGAGAGGTATAATGAATAAATGATAACACAAAGATGCAGAAAAGGCTGCATTAACAGAGGGATAGAATCAAGATCACGAGAAGTGATACTACCACTGTGGTAAGACCACACTTAGAATACAAGACAAGAAGCAATGGATGGAAACTGAACAAAGAGAGAAGCATTCCAGAACTAAGGAAGAATTTATTGGCAGTAAGAACAATCAACCAGTTAACAACTTGCCTTCAGAAGTTGTGGGTGCTCCAACACTGGAGGCTTTTAAGAAGGGACTGGAGAGCCATTTGTCTAAAATGGTATAGGGTCCCCTACTTGAGCAGGAGTATTGGATTAGAAGACTTCAAAGATCAGTAGTGGGTTTTAAAACCCTTACCAGCGGTTCCCATGCGTGCATGCCGCTTCTGCACAGAAGCATTCCGGGTGGGTGGGCAGAGCCTCCCGCCGCTGGTGCTACCAGTTCTTAGAACTGGGCCGAACTGGGAGCAACCCACCACTGTCCAAGATCCAAGTTATTCTGTTAGAACTCTCATTGCTAGCATGCTAGCTATTATCCAGTTATTCACAGCCTGCCATATGCCAGCATGAATAAGAACATAATTTAATTTACAGAATACAGATGATCAATTTGGTTCATTAAGGATCTTTTCATTTGTGAATTTTTTGCTTCAAAAGGTGCAGGGGCTTTACTAAATGACAGACTAATAGGAGAAACAGCATGACTCAGACGGCTCAGGTACCTATCCAAGTTTCTCTGCATGCTTCTGAGCAATTCAAATACTGGAAATTCTACAAATGAAACTTGGCCATTTTCAGTGTTTTCCACCACAAGGCAAACTGGAGTGCTGACGATCACTGTGAACATCTGCCACCACTGGCACCATGTGCAAATTAGGCATACACACTCAAGCACACAAACCAAACTTTTCTGGGTTGCTTCCAAAAGAACCAACAGGAATGTTTTACAACTGTCTTTAGCCGTTTCTCCTAGACCATTCCCATGACTCTTTTTTTAAAAAAATATGCCTGTTAAATGCAATCACCATGCTACTCTGGCAAGCGGTATGTAGAACATAATTTGCATGAAGGTTTGATTAATGCCAAGAGGTCTAACTGAGTTCCAGTTCACCTCATACTCTTCATCCAAATTCATCTGTCCATATGCTCCTGAAAGCTGTTATACTGTAGAATTAAAAGGTTCCGCACAGGGTTTCCTGGAAGAGGTCATGGCTGAATGCAAGGAACACTCCATTCTGTAACATGTTCAGAAGCTCATGTTCAATCTTCTGAAGAAAACCATACATGCTGGGATTCTGAAGGTGGGAGACATCTTACTTTATCTCTACACTATCCATTATTTTGTAAGCTTGGGTTACATACATATTCTTCTTCCCTGTACCCATAGTTATAAAGCCTAAGTATCTGGGCCATTTGGCATATTACATTCATCTAAAGAAATTAACTCCAAGTCTCAAAAGGGAAGGCTGAATGTAACTCCGTATAAGCTGTTCCATGGCTGTGTTCATCACAGTTGGGAGGTGGCTGGATTAGCAGTTTTTGGTGCCTGCCTGCCTGCCTGCCTGCCTGCCTATCTAGCTATCTAGCTATCTAGCTATCTAGCTATCTAGATGGATGGATGGATGGATGGATGGATGGATGGATGGATGGATGGATGGATGGATGGATAGATAGATAGATAGATAGATAGATAGATAGATAGATAGATAGATAGATAGATAGATAGATAGATAGATAGATAGATAGATAGATAGCTATTAATATTAATATTTATTAATAAACTATTACTATCCATGCATTGAATACAGGAATAAGGTAATAATTAGGATAATGGTACAAGACCCTAAATATATATCAGCAGATGGATGGATGGATGGATGGATGGATGGATGGATGGATGGATGGATGGATAGATAGATAGATAGATAGATAGATAGATAGATAGATAGATAGATAGCTATCGTTAGAATCATTTTTATATGCATTTAGACTTTTTATGTGATTTTTACTGATTGTTCAATTTTTCACTTTTGTAAGCCGCCCAGAGTCCCTTTGAGAGTTGGGCGGCATATAAATTTGAACAATATCTATCTATCTATCATCTATCTATCTATCTATCTATCTATCTATCTATCTATCTATCTATCTATCTATCTATCTATCTATCTATCTATCTATCTATCTATCTATCTATCTATCATGGTTGACTCGCTACGCAACTTGCTCACAACCAGACTACAATAATGGGAGGGAGGGAAAGGAAGGCATTGGCATGTGAGGGTGGTTTGGGAGGGAAACTCTAGAATGCAAGTGTGCCATCCGGAAGCCTGAGACAGTTCCACCCCAAGTTCACCAACTTTGAGAAAATCTGAAGCAGGCAGATTGTTCTCAAAACAACCCAAGTGCAATTGATTGATGGACAAAGGACAACGGAAGGATGGGCAAGGAGGGAAGGGGGATTTATCTTATGCTTTTTGTGCATGAAATGTTAGAACTGGATTTTCTACTTCTGTACCCACATGGCTTTTCAGTAAAGTATAGTCTTTATGTCTCAGGAGTTTGCTGCTAGCATATTGGGACGATCTGTCTGTCTGTCTGTCTGTCTGTCTGTCAATCTGTCTGTCTATCTGTCTGTCTGTCTGTCTGTCTGTCTGTCTCTATCTATCTATCTATCTATCTATCTATCTATCTATCTATCTATCTATCTATCTATCTATCTATCTATCTATCATCTAGCTATCTAGCTATCTAGCTATGTAGCTATCTAGCTATCTAGCTAGCTATCTAGCTATCTAGCTAGCTCTCTAGCTCTCTAGCCATCTAGCCATCTAGCTAACTACTGTAGCTATCTAGCTATCTAGCTATCATCCGCCCAGAGTCCCCCGGGAGTTGGGCGGCATATAAATCCATTTAAATAAATAAATAAAATAAATAAAATCTCTCTCTCTCTCTCTCTCTCTCTCTCTCTCTCTCTCTCTCTCTCTCTCTCTCTCTCTCTCTCTCTCTCTCTCTCTCTCTCTCTCTCTCTCTCTCTCTCTCATATCTATCTATCTATCCATCCTCCACCCACCCATCCATCCATCCATCCATCCATCCATCTCTATTAGGATTTGAAACTAACTTGATGGCACACAGTCAGTCAGTTGGGCAGGCAACTACATCTAATTGCTCCTTTGAAATATGCAACCTTTGCTGTGTTTTCCTTCTGAATCATTATGATATCCTGGTGCACCTGGGTTCTTCTTCCTTTGTAAATAGAAAAGAGCTGCTTGAACTGACAATGACATACTCACCCCCATTCCTGTTTTGAGTCTGGCAGTTTTTGAACATTTGTTCAGTTTATTTGCAGCTGCTTGAAAATTCAGTATTGTTGTACCGTAGCTATTGACTTGCTCATTAGCATCCATTGGAGAGGGAATGTGAACAGAAAATGGATTCCTCTCAAGAACCATTCATGTTTTGTATGTATGCTCCTATTAACTCCACCAGAATGGCCTCAAATAAGTAATAATGTGAGTTTCAGTCCAAAATATCTGGTCACAAGATTGCATATGTTATGAAAGCAGTAATATCAAGCTTCTATGAGATTAGGACATAATATTGTTCTTGGTCTATCTGGGTAAATTGTATTATATGAAACTCTGAATAATATACTAATAACTTGGAGAGGATAAAAGTATTCTTTAATAGATTTTCTTAAATTCTTTATTTTTTCCAAGTTAGAATTTATTAGGCTTCAGTCTCAGTTATTGATTGGTTTTCTATTTGCCTTGCCACATTTGCTAGACAACCACTTTGTTTTTAAGATATTTATGTATTCCCTGCTATTGGAATAAAATTATCCAAAATTTTCCTTATAGTCATATGGATAAGTATTGTCTTCTCTTCTTCTTTATATTTACCTTTCAAACTACCAGTAAATCTATCATATTCAAAGCAAATCATTTCTCTACACAGGAAAAAAAACCAGTTTCCAGATTGAATTGTCAATTTTTGTCCTTTTAACTTTTTTTTTAGGAGTACTGGTTATTTTGGTTATTTTCAATTCCTCTTGGCTCTGAACTGTGTTGGTGGTAATAGGCTTTTGTAAAGAATTCAGCTGCATAGCTGAATAATATTTCAGATTTTTTTTAATGACAGCAATTTGATGTAAGTTCTATCATAACTCTAGACTTATAAGTCAAAAGGTTTTCTCGTTTAGTTAGTGTTCACAGACGCTCATGTTTTTGTTAAGCTATCTGTGAGATGCTTCAGAAATAGAAGAGCGAACATTGTCCCTGGAGGATAAAACAAGAATGTGTGTGTGTGTGTGTGTGTGTGTGTGTGTGTGTGTGTGTGTGTGTGTGTGTGTGTGTGTATGTGTGTGTTCCTCTCCATTTTATACACGTAGCTGAAACTGACTTACCCTTATTTGCTTTTTCCGCTAACGGGATCTGCACAATTTTCTTTTTAACATACTAGAGCTATCCATAGTAAAAGATTCAGACAATTCTGAAACATGAACATGTTGGTCAAGGAAGGCCACTGCTAAGAATGTTGTGAACCTCTAGCAGTATTTGAGAAAGTTTTAGCTAAGTGTCAAATGAATCCATTCCTACAGCTCCAAGCCTTTAGAATAGATTGAAGATGGCATAATGTAGTCTACTTAATATTCTAGGCACATGCAAAGAGGCATATTATATTCTTCAAACATGGGAAGCTGAGAACTAGAATAAGCAATTATTTGAACTTAGGTGTTAGACTTTTTCAGGTGCTGTCATAGCATGATCCAGCAACCATTGTAGTGAGCAGGGAGTGAAATATGAAGAAATCATTTATTTTATTCTAAGGCAGATTATAAAGGCTGGTATTAGGATCCCCCCCAGTTTAGATCCTGAAAGATGGTTGGCATCTTCAGAAAAGACCTTTAAACATTGCAATTCATTCCATCATTCAAGTAAGTTTTTCTTTGACATGGACATTCATGCAAATTATCATGTTAATCATAACATTTGGATGGCTTTTCTTTCTGTAATACAGAACATATTTTATTCCTAGTATATGCTTTCCCCCACAATTTGTCCATTTTGCAGACATTTTTAATTAGAGAATTGCATGTCAAAATTCAAGTACAATTATTGAAGGACAATGACATTCTAGTTCAGTATTAATTTTGGAAATGCAAATAATATTTATTAATAAATTATTACTCTCCGTGCATTGAATACAGGAGTAAGGTAATAATTAGGATAATGGTACAAGACCCTAAATATATATCAGCAGATGGATGGATGGATGGACGGATGGATAGATAGATTAGAGAGAGAGAGAGAGAGATGAGAGGTGTGTATGTGTGTGCGAGAGAGAGAGAGAGAGAGAGAGAGAGAGAGAGAGAGAGAGAGAGAGAGAGAGAGAGAGAGAGAGAGAGAGAGAGAGAGAGAGATGATAAATATCAGCAGAAGATCAGGGAGGAGAATCCAACCTTCTTCTAAATCTTATTTAGTAGTTTTCAGACCTAGAGCAATTCAGTAAACTAATTAGTTGTATAATCTAGGCCTAAATAAGGCATATTAATATTTTCTAAAAACAATATTCTGCAAGTTAGACTTACTTCGCAATTACTATGCATCCACTTTTCTCTCTTAGAAGATCCTGGTAGAATGAAAATTATTGTCCATTACACAGCAAATACTCAACCAAAACAGATTTAGTCTACTAATTTCAACCTCAGTAGATTATATATTATATACAATACAGTATATTATCTTTCTTCTTTTTTTTGGTTGAAGTGGTTTAAATATAGAGCAGCTATTTAAAGAGCTTTGTTTGTATGATATTACAATTTTCAATATCTAAAAGTGAGGTTCTTGAACCCTGTTTATTTGATAGTCTGTAATAGTGTTTTAGTAATTTTCAAGAATAAAGTTATGAAACTAGAATTGGGAAAGGGAGAGTGGCTACCAGGAGCTATGATTATATTTCTATTATAAATTATGGCAGATATTTTAATAAGTCTGCACACTTGGTATTTGGGACTTGGCATGTCACTGAACATTTATCTTAAAAGAACATTTGGGAATGATCAAAGGTCTTGCCACTTGATTGGTGTCACATCAGGGCCTTCTTGCTGTATATTGTTGAGTTTTATATTTTAAATTTGCAATCTACTTGAACAAATAACACAGCTCATAAGCCAAAGTACTTGATAAAACAAATCATGGCTGGATGATCTAGAGCAGGGGTGTCAAACTCAAGGCTCAGGGGCCGGAACTGTCCCACAGGGTGCTTAGATCTGGCATGCAGGGCCTCCCTGGAAACAGCGAAGAACCAACCCATGGTGCCTCTGCCAGCAAAAATGGAGCTCGGGAGGGCTGTGCATGGCCCTCCTGAGCTCTGTTTTCAGCTGCGACGGTCTCCTGCAACTCTCTGTCAGTGAAAACAAAGCTCGGTTTTCATTGGCAGAGTGCTCAGGCCACCACAGGTGCCTCCGACACGAGTGACGTTGAGCTAGCCATGCCCACCCTGGCCACGCCCACCCCAAGGTCAAACACAACCCTGATGAGGCCCTCAATGAAATTGAGTTTGACACCCCTGATCTAGAGTAAACTAACTGACCTTGGTTTAGCAGTCTGAGATTGCTAGACAAAATCTACTGAGCAGGGATATTTGGCAGTGGCAGTGGTTGGGAAAAGGAAGAAGACAGAGAAGGTGCCCAGAATATCAAGGGGTGGACAGTCTGTTGGGATACATTGTGTTGGGAAGGATGAAAGGAGGCAACGTGAACCAAACTTTCTTCACTTGATAGTCTTGCTGTAATTTTGGGTATCGCAGCTGATGCTAAGCCTAGAACAAGCCTTCAATTTCAAAAAAGATTTGATTTTAATGGATCTACTGGTACATTAAATTGACTATTTACCACATTGTTGGTAACTCCACAGTGTGGAGTGAGGAAACTGTGATGTTGCTGAACCCAACAATCTTTATCATCATCATCCCTGTGATGGGGTATGCTGGGAGTTTTAGTACATCAATATCTGTAAACTCTTTAGGTTCTCAGACCTCTACTGAAACTCTGAAGATGTTTCAGTTGAACGTACAAGTTGAAATATGAATCTTTATCCCCAAAAGCAACTTCCAAAAAGATTCTTTGGCATTTCAAATGGTCACTAAAGGCTCTGAATGCTTCTGCCTTGGTATGCCTTATATTTTTAGGGGAATTTTCTGCGATGTTCAGGACCTGAAACAATCCTTGACAAGGCTGCTTTCATTTTAACCGTGATAAAATGCCTTTCACCTGTGAGTACCTGAGCTGATTTTCCTATTAAATATGAACTTGCACAACAGTACTTGTAGTGAAGCAGTCAGATTCATTGTTGTTATTATAAGTCAGTTCCAGTACAAGAGCTTGGAATCTGAAGTGATAAATGCATAGATCCTAATACAGTGATGGCGAACCTTTTTTCCCTTGGGTGCTGAAAACGCGTGCGCATGCGCTGTCACGCACGTGTGAGTGCCCACACCCATAATTCAATGCCCGGGGAGGGTGAAAACGGCCTCTCCCGCCCCTGCAGAGGCCCTCTGGAGGCCGAAAATGACCCATTTCCCGACTTCCGGTGGGCCTGGTAGGCCTGTTTTTCGCCCTCCCCAGGCTCCAGAGGCTTCCCTGGAGCCTGGGGAGGGCGAAAACACCCCCTCGGAGGCCCTCTGGAAACCTAAAATGCCCTCACAGAGCCTCCACACGAGCCAAAAATCAGCTGGCTGGCACGCACATGCATGCTGGAGTTGAGCTAGGGCAACGGCTCGCGTGCCGGCAGATATGGCTCCGCGTGCCACCTGTGGCACGCGTGCCATAGGTTCGCCATCACTGTCCTGATATATTCCAAACACTGTGTTTACGTGCAAAAACCTTGCATGTGATTTCTTCATTGACTATCTGCCACAACATCTTGTCAAGCAGAAAGATTGAACCTTAATATATTTAACCAAGCCACATAACACAGCTGAGCATTTCATGAGTACAATGATGAACCTTTCAATAAACATGAACCTTCTTTGGTTTTGCATTTTGATACTTAGTTTACCAATAGGTTTTTAGGTTATTAATACCATTTTCTGTTAATACAAACAGTTGCTTCCTCTAGTGTGTATCTCTAACCATCTCATATTTTTTGTTTCTTCTTGACACTGATGCAAAGTTGAAAATCATCAAAAGTATAAAGCTGCAGTATCATCTATAGCCCTGAGTCATAAATAAAACAAACTGAACGATGAAATTATACATCTGGATGTTATGTTGTTTTTATTCACCGTCCTTTGCATTCTGATTCTGTACATATGTACATATGTCTAATGGGTTAATCATAACACATTTGTTTATCAGATTTCGTTCTGCTATTCCACTGACATTGAAAGTCAATGTCAACATCTTATATCCTAAAGCAAACAAGCAAACACAAATTCAAGTCAAAGTAATTAAAGCACAGATACTAAAATCTTTGAGATATTTTAACTATATTTAAAAAGCAGAGAATACAGAGAATACAGATTTTCATAGTCTGGAAACAACACAGCAGTCACTTGTTTGTAGACCCAATTAAAAAGATACAAAATATTCAGAAAGCATTCATAGATACTAATATCTTGACATGTTTCATTGGACAACCCAGCTTTCTGATAAAACACTCCAATAAGATTATAAGGCATATCAGAAGAAGATATTTAATAATTGAATTAGACAATCAATTCTTGGAATAAAGGCAAGAAATAAAGACTGGGTTAACTGAACATAACTTTAATTTAAGTTGCAATAAAATCTAACCATTTGCCTCCTTTCCAATCAAAAATGTCATTGAGTTTTGGGAACAGTAAAGGCTTGCAGAATCAGTAAGTACCTGTCTTTCATTATAAATGTTTCAGATTTAATTTTCTTGTACCAGTATGTATTTGTACTTTTTTTTGCCTGGGATTGTAAAGGAAAGAAATAAATCTTGTCCAACAACTGCATATGTGGGACTGTATTCTACAAGTGAGAACTTGAATAGACTAATCTGTTTTCCTTACCTACCCACAGATAAAAGTTCCTAGGAATTTAATGACACTATGACTAATCAGCCTGTAACTACTAAAATGCTAGCAAACTCTAAGCATATCTGCTAATCCATTCTTCTCCTTATCAATCAGTTGTGGGGCTGACTTTATGAAGAAACCTTCATTTTATGTAATAATGATGTATATCAGTGGTGGGTTCCTACTGGTGCGATCCACTCTATGGCACCAGTAGCGGCCGGCGGATTGCGAAATTTGTGTGCAACGGCTCCAGTGCCGTCTTGGCTGATCCGTCATGTGCCACCATCTTTTTTCTGCAATATTTCGGCTTTTTTTGCTTCCTGCGCATGTGCGGAAGCAAAATCTTACAAGGAAACGCATGCTCGCGTGAGATTTCAGCGAGATTTTGCTTTTGCGCATGCGTGAAAGCAAGAAATCACTGAAATCGCACGCACGTGTCCCCTTGTGAGACTTCGGTGAGATTTTGCTTCTGCACATGTGCAGGAAGCAAAATCGTGCGAGGGTGTGTGTAGCGCATGCATGCGTGCAACATGGTGATGTGTGCACAGCACACCGGTAGCGAGGTAAGAGCAACCCACCCCTGATGTATATCCAGGTGTACTACTGTAAATATCTACTTGTCTACCTTACATATACCTGCTATGCCTGGTTCTTTCAAGAATAAATCAACTAAATCATGACTAGCCCACTGAGTAAAAAAACCAAACCTACCCTTATGTAATGGTTAAGGTGTTGAAATAGGACTTATGAGACCCAGGCTCAAAATCCATTCTCAGTAATAGGGAATCCCTGTGCAAATGTACGTCATATATTTTCAGCCCAGATTTCTTCCTAAGGTTATTGCTGTGGATGTTAAGATAGAAATGCCCATGTAAAACATATGTCAACCCTGAAGCTGACCTATGGAGCTTCAGTGTTACCACACTGGAGCTGACGCACAGGGAGGGGGGTTTAGAGATAGAAGGGTTTGTGTAGCCAAAATAAAATACTTTCTCTTGAGAACCAAGGACATTTTCACACCTGGATCATGGAAGAAGGAGGGAGGTCTCCAGATGACCAGACAGCATCTTGATTGGACCATGTGACTGATTGTTTGGGAAAAACGTTCTATTTTAACTAGGTGAAAACCGCAGAAAACTTTAGAGTCAGTTTTCACCAGATATGTGCCAATATGATTTTTCCAATAAAGCTATCCTTTGAGGAATTTGCCTGCCTCGGAGTTTTGCTTGCTATGGATATATTACTTGGAACCCTGACAACTTAATAGTCACTATTTGCTAGTGAGTAAATAATAAGTTCTTTCTTTCTTGCACCAGTTTGGAGCATTAGTCAGAAGGGCTTGCCTCTTTCTGTGAAAGACTGAGTGAGTAGAAGCAAGTCTATGGATCATCCACCACTTTTTGTGTCTCCTCTGTGTGGTTTCCAACACTGTCTTTGGGACCGCCCTTCACAAATGTGCCACCCTTGCAGGCCATAAAGCCATAACCTCTCAGTTTTGCAAAAATTTTCATGCTCATTCCGACAGCCACAACCAAACACTGGGAAAACAGTTTGATGATATCATTTTGATAGGCCAGGGTGTACTGATGACACTTAACTCCAATGCTAATGAGTAACCTCACTCAATGATCTTGTGTAGGGCTAAAATAGGATTGGAGAGAATGTAGAACCCTGCAGGGCAGGATCTAGAGCTAGATTTATTTTCCTCCAAAAATATTGATTAAAATTGGCCCGGAAGAAGCAAACAACCTTGCATACCAGTCTGAGATGAAAATTCATCCAATAAACAATGAAAAAGTACAAAACTTTTAAAATAGAATTTCAAAAATTAAAATCCTTAAAAAATGTACAGTACCATGGTAAATGAAGAATAACTGCCACAGGGATATGTTTTCCAGCACTCTTCTCATGATAGGTTAAGTTAAACGTGGAATACGTGAACAATGAGTTATACCAATTGCTTTAACAGAACAGGGCATTAAGTGTAAAGAAGCAACTACTTGAAGTACTAGACTTGATTGGATAATGAAATGAGGATAAGCTGCTTGCTGACCTGGAACAACTGCTTTACTGTAATTAAGACACATAACTGATGCTGCACTAAAGAGCTCTGGAGTGGTGTATTGTGAGGTGTCTATAGCAACCTTATAATGTATGTGTCAACTCGCAAAGCTTTCCTGACCTGCTCCCAAGTTGCCATAGGCAGGGGGATGGGAATCACGCCTCGCAGCTGCACCAAGGAATTCACACCTCAGTCAAAACAAGACACAGCCTAGCCAGCCAAAATCAAGGCCATCTCCACGGAGACCCACAACGGCTAGAGGGAGTGACTTCTATGACCCACGAAATTGCTTCGTTGGGGAAAGTGACTGGTGACACACTATGTGGGAAGGGGGAAACAGGGTCAGAGGCAAGGCACGAATTGGGTGAAGTCAGAGCTGGCTTCACCTAGGTCAGGGGTAGGCAAAGTTGGCTCTTCTATGACTCGTGGACTTCAACTCCCAGACTTTCTGAGCCAATCATGCTAGCTCAGGAATTCTGGGAGTTGAAGTCCATGAGTCATAGAAGAGCCAACTTTGCCTACCCCTGACCTAGGTCGTGCCGACATGGCACTCCTAATAAACAACTAGATTTTTCTTGCTAAATGGCTTGAGACTCTTAATTTTATTAGGGCATTGGTCGGAAACCCTGACAGTATGACTCTAGAAATCTTTACAGCTAGTCGGTAGCACCATGTTGTTTCTGCCAGGAAAGAAGTAATCTGGAGAGGACAGAAATAATGCAACAAGTCTTCTTGGGTCATATCTAAGGAAAGTCTGGAGAGCTGGGTAAATATTCAACCCAGGGTTTATAGTCTATGCTTAACGTCTAATTTCGTATAACTGGAATCAGACAAGGAGTATTGATTTAAATCCTTTAGCACAGCGGTTCCCAACCTGGGGGTCGCGACCCCTTTGGGGGTCAAACAACCATTTCCCAGGGGTTGCCCCAGAATCCTCAGCCCCCCCCCCTGCCACAAGCCTGGCCATATTGCGCCCCACAACCCGCGCCCCACCCTGCCATTTGGGTTCTTTTACTCTCTGTGCATGTGCAAAGCATTCTGCGCATGCGCAGAGGGTAAAAGAACCCAAATGGCGTCGGCGGGGTGGGTCGCGGTGGGGGCGTAGGGGCGGGTCGTGGGTCGCAGCATTAGGAAGGTTGGGAACTGCTGCTTTAGCACAAAAGAATAAATTATCAGTACAATTGTTCAACCATTAAAATTCCATACCTTTAAAAAGGTTATTAGGTTATTAGGATGTTTTGTAGATTTCTTCGAACTTTTAAATAGCAAGGTGTTGCTGTAAGTAATGCATGATCAATGTATAAGTCATAATGAAAACAGGGCTGTTATTTACATAAAAAGTTTAGATATCGTTGTTTGATTTCTCTCATAATTCACTTAAATCTTCTACCTTCCAAATCTCCAAATTCATTTCTAACCGCACTGTGAGGTTTAGCTATGTCCAATTTGCCGCAGAAATTTCACTAACCTTTTGAAAATTCTTGTAGCATTTTGAGAAAGTATCTCCTGTTTTGCTGTAAATTATGTTTTGAGCATATTTTTGCTGGCAATTCCAAAATGGTCAAGTTATAGGGAAATAAATGACAGCTTTGCCAAGATAAACATCTGAAAGAAAAAGGGGTTGGTTATAGTTGATAGAAGCTATATTATCTTTAATAGAATTCTGTATTAATTCAGGGCATCCATTCTTTAAACATATCATTCATTTATGCACAACTAGCTACTCTAATTGACTATTCAAAGAAGTCAGCTTCAGGCATACGTTTGCCCTAGAAAAGAGAAAGAAGCTGATGCACCCTGATATGTTTACAACTGGGAGCAATCTGCCAGGAACAATTCCAGTTTCTGACTGTTAAAACAGAATGTCAACAGTGCTATAATTAAAAGATGACATATCTGAAATATATTCTATTCAGGACAGCATATATGTTATTGATTCAAGTTTTGAAACGTGAATACATACACAAGTGCATATACACACGTATAGTCACACATGCACATAATATTCAGTGCAATGGCACAGGATTTGAGAACCCATTATACATCCTACGGCAATTTATTTTCCTTCCATTCTACATTATTTGCAACTTTTGCTCCCAATTTAGAAAAAAGAAATGTCCTTATGGGCAATTTTTCTTTTTCTTGCATTGACCCAGCTGGGTAATTTATTATTGATATCACTCTACTGTCATCCAATAGTAAAAAGACAAATACTTCACCAAGGAATGAAAATAGTGGTGAGAATGATGAGGATAATTGTATTTTACACATACGCACAAGCACGCATGCGCGTGCGCGCACACACACACAGGTTCTGGTACTTGCAGCACAAAAGACAGAATAAAACAAAACAAATACCTTATTAGGTATTTTCAGAGAAAAAATGACGAATGAAGACAGATATATAATTCTACACATTACAACAGCCGCAAGAATTATATATGCGCAAATTTGGAAAACCGAACAAATCCCAACCACGTTAAATCTCATTAATAATGTATCTGAATGCGCAGAACTTAGTAGGATGTCATTGGAAATGCAAGACAAAGATGACTCTGAATTCTATAAAACTTGGGACAGGTGGTATAATTGGCTTAACCAAAACAAATATCAAAAATTGCTATAATTATGTGCCATGATCTTAGACAGTATAAATAATAACAAATGTCTACTTTTTCACAAAGACCGGAACGAATTATTGGAATATATACAATTTTACAAGGTTTTAAAATATTAATCAAGCTGAACAAAAGAACCATTGTTGAAAAAGGAAAAATTGTTTTATTGTAATGACAATAGACTGAACATAATATAACAAGAGAAAAGAATAAGGAAAATATTGGAAGATATAAGAAAGATAATGATGTAAATAATAACTATAAAGAATAAACATGTTTTTGTATCACTAGGCTGTAAAAGGATAGTGTCGACGAGATGGTTGACATGTATGTTCAATGTTTTCTATACTCAAAGATATTTGATACTCTATTTATATATACATATGTTTATATATGTTTTTATGTTTGTTTGTTTGTATGTTTGTTTGTCTTTTTAACATAATTAATAAAGACTATTTTAAAAATTAAAAAAAAAACCAGAGCTTTGTTTTTGAGGACATTTGTTTTAGAAGAATATTTAGTGATATCTTAATTGAATTAGTCATTCATAAGAATAGGTCTTTGGAGCATTTATTCTGAATTTTTGTTTGTTTTCCCATTATTTGGAGAGTGAGATGTTCTAGTCACTTCAATTAAGAAGCTAAGCCACCTTCGTTGATGACATACAGAGAGTCCTTGGATAATGATGGCAATTGGTACCAGAATTGCCTTCACTAAGGATGCGATCATTAAGCACAACATCATGTGACCACTTAGTGACTGCAATTCTGGCATTTCCAATTGTCATCATTAAGCAAATCACCACAGGTTGTAAGTAAGGATATTAAGTGGTTGCCATTTGCAATCTCCTGCCAGCTTCCCCATTGACTTTGCTTGTAGAAGGCTGGAAAAGAAAGTTTCAAGCGGCAAACTTCTGACTATGGTGAGGCCACGACAGTGTAGAAGCTTGTGGATGGTAGTGAGTACTATTTGTACAGCACTGTCATAATTTCAAACAGTCACTGAACAAGTGGTTGCTAAGCGAGGACCACCTGCACACAAATAAAAGATAAAATCATGGTTGCACTCGTTAAACCAGTATTATAAAAACACGGGAAGGAAAGCTTACTTTTTCCTCATCTCAAAGAAATACATCTGGCTTTCATGTCTGTGTAATGCAAGCACAATTCTATGCAAAATTAATTAACTGTAAATCACATCAGCCTCCTTCAGAGGAGCCAAAGGAAACTCAAAATAAAGCACAATTTGTCCAAAACCAAACATTTATACGAGAACAAAGATGACTATGCTTATCATTATATACCAGTGATGTGAACCTTTTTTGATTTGCGTGCCAAAAGAGGGGGGATGTGGGGGGTCACACATGTGCATGCCCCCCCCATGCATGCATGCGTGACTCCCCCTCGCTCCCGGCACGCAATGGCACGCCCGCTTTTCGCTCTCCCCAGGCTTCAGAGCCTTTCTAGGAGCCTGGGGAGGGTGAAAACGGCCTTCCCCACCCCCTCCGGAGGCTGGAAACAGCCTGTTTCCCGACTCCCAGTGGGCCCAGAAGGCCCAAAAATCAGCAGGCTGGCACACGCATGTGCGCCAGACCTGAGCTCGCGTGCCCACGATATAGCTCCACGTGCCACTTGTGGCACCCGTGCCATAGGTTTGCCATCACGGTTATATACTGTAAGCGTGTGGTGAGAAACAAATCAAATGCATACCCATTAAATTGATTAATAGTTGTCGAGTTGCACTGACTCATAAAATCAGAATGCAATAATGTGGAATAAAGGTCATTTAGACCACTGAGTCTTTGATCAATCCCTACTAACTAAAACAGCCTTGCCAGACACTTTTCCAGCATTCCAAATAAAAAGACATTTGCTTTCTATTTTGCTTCCTAGGAAATTGCTGATATTTTAGATACTTCCATTGCAAATACTATATGGAAGGATAGAGGGAAGAGAGTTCTCCACTTGCCTATGTGCAGGTCATTTTCTTTTTATCAACTGAAACCTTATTGGAAACATTTGGAAATTCAATTCCAGAAACATCAACATTTTGCACGTTTTATCCTACTGTCCAGTGCACAGAAACATAGAAAACTGATGGCAGAAAAATACCCAGTGATCCACTAAGTCTGCCCTTTGAGTTATTTATTATTATTTATTATTTTTATATATTCATTTTCCTTTTATTATTTATTTATTAATTTTTGTCAGATAATAGACCTGTTTCTCCAAACATGATTAAACTCGATTCCTGATGACTGAACCACTATCTCCACTACGCTTTCTGTGAAGTAATACTTTCTAACTTTACTTTTCAACTTCTCTCTTGTCAGTTTATGGTTATGCCCAGTAGTGGGTTCTAAAACCCTTTACTACCGGTTCGCGTGCAGAAGACCTATTCTTCTGCATGAGCAGAAGTGTCCGGGTGGGTGGGCGGAGCCTCCTTCCACTGGCGCTACCGGTTCTTAGAACTGGGCCGGGAGCAACCCACCACTGGTTATGCCCATGTTCTTGATTTTTGCTTAATATGGAAAAGTCTGCATTCTAGAACCGTAATGGCGAACCTATGGCACGCATGCCACAGGTGGCACACGGAGCCATATTTGAGGGCACATAATGTGTTGTCCTATGTCAGCTCCAGCATGCATGTGCGCACTGGCCAGGTGATTTTTGGCCTTCCGGAGGGTGGGGGAGGCCGTTTTTGCCCTCTCCAGGCTTCAGGAAGGCCTCCAGAGCTTGTGGATGGTGAAAAATGGACCCAATGGGCCTATCAAAAGTTTGGAAATGAACTTCCGGTAGGCCCGTTGGGTCAATTTTTTGCCCTTTCAAGACTTCAGGAGGCTTTCCTAAAGCCTAGGGAGGGCAAAAAAATGGCCCAACGGGACTACCGGAAGTCCGGAGGCATCACTAAGGCCTGTGTGCATGCATGGGGGGGGCAGCATGGGGAGGTTGTGCACGCATGTGTGGGGGGAGGGCATTGCATTTTGGTTGCGGGCATGCGCTATTGTGCACGTGCACGCCCTTTTGGCACCCGGGTAAAAAAAAAGGTTCGCCATCACTGTTCTAGAACCTTTTTCAAACCCTTAACATATTTAAAGGTTTTGATCCCCCCTTTCCCTTCTGTCCTCCAGGGTATGAGTAGAGACATCTAGCAAAACTATTGCCACCACCTTTGAAATTCCATGTTGTACAGCTTGAGTGTTATGCCAAATGTGTTTCCATCATCTGTTCTTAGCCATCAAAATCCTTTCAGGTTATTCTGGTTGGGACTAATGTTGTAGGTAAGTCCCAATTTCATTCTGGAAGCAAATTTTAGAGTGAAACGGATTATGAACTGAAACTTATGGAGAAATCTTTATTTAATTTGAGATGCATGAATAAAGACAAAATGCTTCTATTCTTGGGTCCTGAAATTGTTGTTAGAAGTTGTTCTGTGATTTTGGTTGGGGTAGCCTTAAGCTGTTATTGCTTTGTGCTGTTCCAGTCAAATTAACCACGTGAAGATTTAGGACATCCACTTCTGTCCTTCCTCTTCTTCAGCTGACCTAGAAGTTTACCTGTCATATTTCTTGTTTCACAATTGCCCATATATAGAAAAATGTGCAATTTCCCCTGCCTTTATAACCCTTTGTTCACTCATAGCTTATTGCAAATAATTTTTTTGGGGAAAAAAAGTCTGCAGGAAAGACTCAATTCAAGATCCATAGACAGTGCACAATTTTGTTTCATAAAATGAAAGAGTCATTTGAATCTTTCTTCTACTGAAATGAATGAAAGGTGTGGCAAATTATGGTCCAGATAAAGTTCTGGGACTTAATTCATTGCCTCCCTCCCTCCCTCCCCCCCTCCCTCCCTCCCCCCCCCCCCTCTCTCTCTCTCTCTCTCTCTCTCTCTCTCTCTCTCTCTCCTTTTTTTTTACAAAGACAAGATGTATCTTACAGAGTACTCTTTTAAAAAATATGTCAGATATTTTTTCAGACTGTTTTAAAAATTCTTGGCCCATTATTACGTTTTCTCTTTCCCTGGAGCAAAAACACTGTGCAAGCAAAGATTGAAGTAGAGGGTTTCCAGGGATTGTAGAACGTATTTGTTGGAGATGCAGAAATAGAATTTTGGATTCAGTATAGTGCTGGCAAATGCATAATAGCACCATGATCACAGACTGTAGGCTGTTTCAAGAGAAATAACTGTATTGTCTTTTTCTCTTCTCATTCTTTCTTTGTGAGACCAAAATAGGAAATGAAGGAAAGCATCAATTTCACTGCTGAAATAATGCAATTCACTTCTAAATGTCACTATATTTGTAGTCCGTGTACCAATAATGTTTTATAGACTTAATACATCTTTGTATATGCAATGACTATCATCATCATCGTCAACTAATAATGTGTTTATTTATTTTATTTATTTATTTATTTGTGAGATTTATATACCGCCTCACAGTGCAAGCACTCTCTAAGCGGTTTACACCAGTAAGCAATGTATATTTATATTGCCCCCAACAATCTGGGTCCTCATTTTACCTACCTCGGAAGAATGGAAGGCTGAGTCAACCTTGAGCCAGTGAGATTTGAACCGCTGACCTGCGGATCACAGTCAGCTAAAGTGGCCTGCAGTACTGCCTCTAACCTCTGCGCCACCTTGGCTCTTAACATGTGTTTAACATGGTCTTTCAGGAAAACCTATTATAATTTATATCTCTTTGTATCATATTTATCCACCCATGTTCATTACAATTACGACAATGGTATGCAACTCATTACTGTATTTAAATGGGTCATCGCAAGCTGTATGTGAATGAACCAACAGCTCCAGTTTAAGTTTATTTTATTCACAACTTTTCAATCCTGCTTTTCATTTTTTTAAACAATTCCAAACTTATATATAAAAAAATAAAAATTGTTAAGTTCAGGAAGTAAAAAATCCGTACAACAGTCTCCATTTAGAGAGTTTATATCTGATGTGTATATCTGTGACAGCCAAGTGAGTCATGCTGCCTGAAATGTGCTTCCCCATGCCTATAGGATACACACACACACACACACACACACACACACACACACACACACACACACTTGGTTGTGAGTGAAAATATCCATAAAATAGGAACTTCTCAATGGGAGAATGACTTTATGTGGCAGTTAAACTTCTCTAATCCCTTTATTCTCCCATATATTTTTGAATGAGTAAAAGGAAATGTTTGAAATCCATACAGTGCCTCTAAATAACATATGCTTTAGCTTGATGAATTTGCATATTCAGTAGCCAATTATCATGGGCTTCTTTAAATAAGTATATGTATCAGTTTAATTCTACACTTGATTGCTCTATACTCAACAATTTAGAAGCTGGATGTATTAGCTGGCTCAGTTGCAAAACAGATGATAGGCAATTATCTGGAATGTTATTTCTGTGATGATTCACTCATACTTGAACACATTTTAAGCCAGTCCGCTCATCTTTCCCTGGGACAGTTGCCTGGTTCAACAAACAACTTTGGCTTCTGGTATATTTCTGCCTACATGAGGCCATACTTAATTTCCCTTGATCTGCCAGCTTTGGTTCTGGCTCCATGCCTGCCCTGCCAAATTCTCCTGGAGCTGTCCATGGTACATTGGCTGCTTACCTTGTCATGTGAAGAGTTCTCTTAGCCAATAGTGAAGCATTGCATTTTCTATTTTCAATAGAAATGCTACAGTTGGGATGTCCTTTTAAGCTTGTTACTGTTGAGTCAAGTGGCCAGAAGGTTATGTAGCTCTGTATGCCCTTTAGATTTTATTGATTCCATGCTTTCCCTCTATTCTCAGGACCTTGTTACAGTTGAAAATACAGCTATCATCTTGCTATTATTACTACAATATGCATGTGACAATCAGATGCATGTAAATGTTGGATGGACAATTAATTTTCCCAAGGGTCTACATGGGAAACTGGGTCTGTTGTGGAGGGCCAAACCAATAGGGCTATGAAGATTTACATATATGTAATTTTTTTTAAAAAAGCAATCACCTTCAAAATAAAAGCAATGCAGATATATTGCATGTACGGTTTACACTTATTTATATTTGATTTCTAATTTCTGACTGATCTCATAAGGGCTGGACAGAGACAGCCAAAGGGCTAGATGTGGCCTGGGGATGTAAAATGCTCAGGTCTGGTGTAAATATAGTACATGTGTTCTACTGACACATGTTTAAAAAAAGAGAATATGGCGTGCTACTATGCAATTATCACTAATAGTAAGAAAACAAAAATACTGAAATGTAAATAAGGACAAGTATGCTTCCATTGTTATTAAGTCATTTCTTCCCACAATGTTTCCTTACTTTTTTTAAATCTCCCCACTATTTTGTTCCCACGTTATTACCAAAAATATATTCCAGTTCTACATTTTAAAACTGTCACTATTTCACAGATCATTATACAGTGTATACAAAAGCACACAAGTGTTTGTAACCAGTGTTCTTGAGACCATCTGTTGTTTAATCCTGACCATTTCACACATCTGCTTTAAATAGAAAGTGAAATGTCACAAAACTAACCTTCAAATCTTGTTCCAAGTTGCTGTTTGCAGTTCTTGACTTCATTATTGCTGATTATTTGTATTATAGTTTTGATTAGGAAGCACAGCTGATTTCAGTGGCTTTAGGATCTGAAGCACAAAGAACAGTTAAGCTCCCCGATCAGCAATTAATTCTTACCAGAGAGGTGGGATGCTGATGAAAAATGTCCAAGGCAAGATAAGAAACTCACGTTGGAAGCTTAATAAAAGCCCGTCTCTAATGAAAGATGAAATTCAGAGGCTTTGAAATTCTATTCTAGCTCAGATCAATATCCAGTCTGGATAATAATTACCACCTCCACTGGATCCCCCATCTTCTCTACTTCCTTTTCCCATCACTAAGATTGCCAACAAAAAAACATCCACCACTCCATGTCTTTATCTGTCCATGATGGGGATTGTAACGGGGCTGAGAGAAAGAGATGACACCCCACTCTTATCATCTACTCCCTCTGTCCTTACCTTTGATAGAGAAATCATGTACATGTTCACCTGTAAACCTGGATTACAGGTAAAACACAGTCGTTGTGTGTGTGTGAGAGAGAGAGCATTGCATGTTCACATAGCAACTGTGTTTTACTAATCCAGGTTTAGAGGTGAACACACACACACACACACATACACACACACAACACACACACACACTGTATATACACAATATTATGACTTTTTTTTCTAAAAGTTTTTTATTTTCTCTCCAATTCCATTCACATATCAATGCATATATCTTAAAAGAAAATAGCAATAACATATGTAATTACATAATTCTGTCTAATCTATTATAATTCAATATCCTATTCTGCACCTGTATCATGCTATTTATTTATCAGTCTGTATATCTGTTTTGGCTTTTCACTCCCCTCCCACTATCTCTATCTCTTCCATCAACCTTCTTACCCTTCTCTCCTCCCTTCCTTCTTCTCTCCACCCCTTCTCTTCTCTCTTACTACTTCCTCCTTCTCCCTCTAAACCTTCCCTTGAGTAATTTCAGTTCTAATATCTCTTATGTTTAACAGACTGATAGTGTATTACTAAGTATTCATAACCTATCTGTGTCACATCTACTTTTTAATATTTTAATATTTTTATTATTTTTAATATTATGACTTAACTTGATGGCCCCATTCAGGCATAAACTAAGGGGAAGAATCTCAGTTAACATACTGAATTACCTAACTTTTTCTCCAGTCTAATCTTGTGAGAATCAACCACTGGATAATATTGCTCTCAGCAATAATATTGCTTCGGGAAACATGGGATGCAATGTCATTATTTCGAAAGTTATATACTATAGAAAGGTAAGTTATAGCTAATGTTAAAATAGTAGGAATGTGTGTGCATCTGCAGACAAGCAACTACGAGGGTGGAAGTAATTATAGCATCATATTAGTTTCCCTTCAGTGGGCATTAACTTAGGTGAGATTTTGTTTGTGAGTATGTGTGTGTGTGTTTCTGAAGACTCACAATAAGTAACTCTACTGCAGCATGTAATGTCTGGTGTTAGCAAGCCACCAAAATGTACTTAGTTAAGAAAGGTAGCTAGATTAATCTCCTAAATAAATTAATAAACAAACATGGACACAATCATCAAAGACCTCGAGTATTCTTCCCCACACACCTTCCAGCATTTGAAACACATCCTGTCTTCCAAAGGAACCTGCTGTGAATTTGTGAGGAAGAGTTACCAATACAGGGCAAGCACTACTAGGGGTGTTGTATCTTCAACAGCAACATGGCAATAAGACATTTGGCAAGTTCCAATAGCTTTTTCCAGCACTGGGGTGCAATGAGGAAATCTACTTGTGCAACTTTCTTATTGTCTCTTTGTTATTAAAGGCATTTACGCTTTGTATAGTTCATAACCTAGCCTAAGCACACTATATATTTTTTTTGGCTTTCTATTAGATTACAATTGGTCTTTTGAAATTCAGCTACAAAATTAGCACGGGAAGAGTTTTCCTTCTTTCAACATGCAGAAAATGGGCACGGAGAGCATATGCAATTAAGATACACACTCAACAGTGTATTTCTCATATCTGAGGGTAATGTTCCATGACCTGGATTACATTGCTGTTTCATAAAATAAAACTCAATATTTATGCAACTGCTAAATAAAAATTGTGATAGCAGAAATACGGGCATGGAAAAGTTAGCATGGAGAGGAAAGCTTTATTACACTTAACTGCATTTGGCAAGTCTGCAGTACTTATCCCTTAGCACTTGATCCAATCCATTGGGCAACCATCCCAATTTATAATAAGAGCAGGAAAATGAAGCTTTAAGTAAAATTGGGTTATTCACAAAAACAGTGATATTTTACTATGCCATTGCATTGGTTTTACAGCTATATGTTAAGAATATTAAGTATCTGCCCTTCTCTGAAAGTGTACTCTCAATCTTAGTAGCTTTGCACAGTCTTATATTTGATATATTTAGGGTTCATCTACCTAGCCTCCTTTCTCCAGCTCAAAGGCTAGTTACTTCTGAGCGTCCTGCCGTTCACACGCTCAACAATACAACAACAACGGTTGCAGCATCCTGCTGTGAGCGGCTGCAATGGTGCAACGGGCCTTGTGGAAACCCATTTCTGGTGGAGTTTGGGGGAGAGAAACAAGCCAGGTCTCTGCTGCATCTGCTTTCCTTGCAAAGTTCGCAAAAGGCAGGAAGGTGAAATGCCAAGCTCGACCCATACCAACACCTTGCATATTAACCCCACTTCCTCAGTCTACTACCCAAGCGACCCTCCCCTCCCCTCCTGCTGAGGTTTTAGCAATGCCTCGCAAGCGAATTCACCCACCATTTCACCCATGAACCACCATTCTCCTGACTGAGGGCAAAGCTAAAGCAGGAAGAAGCTGCAGCTGTGGCTCCAAACGCGCCTGCTCGCTGGCCTCAAGCAGGTTCAACCAGCACCTGCAATGCCTGTTGTGGCAGCAGAGGCCGGAGCCAAAGTGCCATTTTTGGCTTCTCTGGGATGCTGAGCTGCCCTGAAGGGTAGGGCAAAATAAATAAATAAATAAATAAATAAATAAATAAATAAACAAACAAACAAACAAACAAACAAACAAACAAACAAACAAACAAACAAACAAACAAACAAACAAACAAACAAACAAACAAACAAACAAACAAACAAACAAACAAGACATCCCCCGAAAATAATCCCTGACTGGGTCTTATTTTCAAGGAAACACACTATGAACAATATGGGTTGAATGGAGGAAGGTGTAGGAGATCTGCTGGGCTTTTGACTGACCTGTTGTAGGGCCACCTTCTTATGTTTGGTCACTGTGGTTTTTGCTTTTGCTTCCATGTCCATTTGTGCTGTTGCTACCAGAGAAGATGAATTTTCCTTACACAGTTATTTTCTCTTTGTGTTCAGGGTAGATGGCTGGATATGTGGTTTGGTCAGAACATTGATATTCCTATTGATAAACAAAATGCAAATCTTCTCTCCCAACTTGAGGAATGAAGAGGAACAGCTATAGTCCGACACCTCCCTTTCAGGAAGACACCCTAAGGTATCTTTTCAAAATAGAGGTAGTACCCAGGACTGAAAAGTAATAAAGCCTGAAAATATCTGCAGTTCACATCAGATAAGATAGGATAGACAGGTCTCTTTTGCAAAACATTGCTATTTAGCAGAACTTAGTTAGTGTGCCTTTTCCATAAATGACTCTACCTTGTGAAATGCCTTCCCCCTGCATTATGGCAAACTCCCACCCTTTTAGTCTTATGGAAGACTCCTATCAAGACCTGGATGTTTACCCAGTGATGGTGTCTATCAGAGGTGGGTTCCTCCTGGTTCGGACCAGTTCTATAGAACCTGTAGTAACTTGGCGGCCTGGGTCTCTAGAACCAGCAGTGTCCCAGGCCTGACATGTCCCTGAACCGGCTCTCTCGGCAGCGCCGTAGGCAGCACCATTTTCCTTTTTGCTTCTGCGCATGCGCAGAAGCTGGGTTTTTAGCACTGTGCATGCCCGTGTGCCCGTGCTGCACATCGGGAAGTGAACCAGCAGCAAGGTAAGCCAGAACCCACCCCCGGTGTCTATGGTTGGTTGTTGGAGTAGCCCTGGAGATTGTCTTAGTTTTTGTTTTATGGTTCTTATGCTTTTTTGTGGTTTTATTATTGATGTAATCTTTCAGAGTTGTGCTTTAAGATAAGCAGCCATACAAATGTTATAAAGATGGAGAGAAAGAGAGAAAGCAGGTCTTGGCATTGTCATATTAAGCACCTCTTCATCATTCCTTGCCCAAGCAGCCAACTATCTTACATTCCAACTTCATATAGCTATGTTCTTCATTGCACTATATTGTGGTCAGGCTAACCATTGCTGATGAGAATTAAATTAGATCTGAAGGGGAAAATAGTCAAACCTGAGGCCAAATCTTGGCTGAAAACCTGGTAACTTGGTCTTGTGTTCTTGAATTAACTGCATGCAGATCAGGCTAGGGATATGTAAGAGGCTATAGCACTTTATAGCAATAGCACTTTACTTATATACCGCTTCATAGTGCTTTACAGCCCTCTCTAAGCGGTTAACAGAGTTCAGCATATTGCCCCCAACAATCTGGGTCCTCATTTTACCCACCTCAGAAGGATGGAAGGCTGAGTCAACCTTGAGCCGGTGAGATTTGAACAGCTGAACTGCTGAACTAGCAGTAGCCTGCAGTCGCAGCATTTAACCACTGCACCACTTCAGCTCTTGAAGGCTTGTCCTGGTATCAAAAATAGGTGAGTTTGAAAAGACAGAAGAACCATGAAAAAGACCAATTAGGTTCAGAGGAAGAAGGATTGTTTAGCCAAGAGGTGGAAAGGGAGAGATATCTTATGCACAGCACCTTTCAACTGTTTAGGGAATAACCTGGAGAAGCAGAAGAGATAAATAAAGAAAGGTAGAGAGCTGATATTTCAGTCTCAGACTCATCCCCCTCTTCCCTTTGTGTAGTTGCTTTCTGCAGAAAAAAACCATGGAAATCTGAATGTGTAACCAGTCACTGCCCTGGAGCCATCCTACCTTGAATTATAGTGCTGAGGTGGCGCAGTGGTTAGAGTTCAGTACTGCAGGCTACTTCAGCTGACTGCTAGCTGCAATTTGGCAGATCACCAGGCTCAAGGTTGACTCAACCTTCCATCCTTCCGAGGTGGGTAAAATGAGGACCCAGATTTGTTTGTTTGTTTGTTTGTTTGTTTGTTTGTTTGTTTGTTTGTTTGTTTGTTTGTTTGTTTATTTGTTTGTCCGTCCGTCCGTCCGTCCGTCCGTCCGTCCGTCTGTCTGTTTGTTGCATTTGTATGCTGTCCACTCCACAGAGACCCTGGCCGGCTCACAACAGTAAAAATTCACATGCAACAACAAATATAAAAAAACATTAAAAACAATAGATATTAAAACATTTAAAAACATTGTTTGGCTGACGGGACCACCAGCAGACCAACTCTGTGGGCTCTAATCGGTCTTAGGGAGGTATGTTGGAGAAGGTGGTCTTGGAGGTAGATTGTTGCGGGCAATATGCTGATTCTGTAAACTGCTTAGAGAAGGCTATAAAAGTACTATAAAGCGGTATATAAGTCTAAGTGCTATTGCTATGTAAGGGTAGTAATGTCTCTGGCTTTATTACTGCAAGATATTGAAAGATAGACTGTAGAGACAGACGTTTTCCTATTGGCATACCTTTTTCCCAGCCCAAGGATGGGAAGAAAGTATATTACCACTGCTGTGTGGATGACCCCACAGTCTAACAGAATGTTGTTTTGCTTCCCACTTGGCTTTATTGCCAAACTGCAGTGGCGTTGCTGATTATCAGCAGTCAACAGCTTGTCTCTGAAATTTGATAACCAATTTTCAACAGCATGTGAAGAGAACTCTAGGGACCACAGCAAAAGCTTATAGCTACAGGCAGCTGGTGACAAAGGTTGCCCAGCCAGCATCCTCTGTACTGTGCAGAGAGTATTTAGAAGAGAATCTTGATGCAGAAAGACTATTAGAAGATCAGTAACAACAATGGTGCTTTCCCCACTAAAACTACAAATAAACAAGTGTTAGCTTTGTGGTTGTTGTTTTCAAATATTGATCTCTCCTTCAAGTCTGAACTAGATAGGGGTGCTGGAAGCAAGCTGAGATTTTTGTCAAAATGTGTCTGTAATGTTATGAAACAAGTTCTACCCCTTCTTTAAGTTCCACATTCCAACATAAGGAACAAGAGGTAGAGGTTGGGTTGCAATATTATGATGCACGTTTTGTCCTTTGTCTTCCTTGCTGGTACTACTCATGGAATCCTATGTTTATGGCATGGCAAAATGAATTCAACATACCATTGAACTTCCCACAACTTTCAATTCCTGTATTTTTGAGCAATTACCTTCAATTGTCTGCTAATTGAATTGATTTGACTTCCTGGCTTTTAAACAATTAATCATCTTACTGTATTTTAATTGTATTTACTTTAGAATATTTGGTATGCAGAAAGAGAGCAAAGGCAGACTCCTTCAGCAGTTCATTGGGTATATTTGGTAGTTATGCAGATAAATACTTTAGTCTGGCAAGATTTCTGTCTACCACTGAGAAACAATGAAGAAAAACTCTGAACGAACTCCTTGTATTCCTGTTTCCTTGGGTTGACAGTACCATGGTGATAAATCAAAACTTCTTTGAAAGAAACACTTTACTATGCTTGTTTTTTTCACTAAATCCTGTGAATTTTATATTAATTATTAATATTCATATGCCATCTTCTGGAAAAAAATATTAAATGCAAATCGAATAAAACAATCACCTCTATAAAAATATCCAATGGAAAAATTAATTCAGGTGTTGTCAACATGGAACCCTCCAAAATTTTTAGTTGCAATGGGTCTCTGCATGGTTGGCCAATAACAGTGGACAGTGAAAATTGTAGTCCTAAACTTTAATATGAAACGATAAGCCAAAATCATTATTGAACAATGCCAAATTGTCCACAGTTATGCCAGTAAGTGATTTAGTCTGGCACGATTTCTGATAAAATGAAAATAATGTTGTAAGAATTTCTTCATAAGGACCAATGTGTGCTTGTACCTAAAAAAAAATTAAAAGACATTTTTAGAACTCTGTTGGACATTTTGAAATATCTGGAACAATATAATGAAAGACAAGCCACACTGATTCTCTTAGATGCAGAGAAGGACTTGGACCAATTTGAACTGAGCTTTCTTGTTCAAGACCTTGGAAGATATGAATTTTGGAGAAAACGTATAAAGTGGGTAAGATCTATTTACATTTCACAGGAAAGCACAAATAATTGTTAATGGAGATCTAATAAAACCTTGCAATATACAAAAAGGAACAAGACAGGATTGTGCATCGTCCCCCTCTTCTGATTATTTCGGTTTTTGATATTTTGAATAGAGTTATAAGACAAGATGAGAGGATTATAGCCGTAAAAATTAAAAGAGACTTATAAATAAAGAGCTTTTGCAGATGATTTGGTGTTGGTTTTGGAAAAATCGCATAAAGAGAATTGAAACATTAATAGGTAAATTAAAAGAATTTGATTGCGTTAGCAGGTTTTAAGATAAATAAACAAAAGACAAAGATTTTAACAAAATAAATAGAAGGATCAAACAGAATTAATAAATGAAGTGGCTTTTAAGATTGAGAAGAAAATAAAATATCTGGGTGTTATTATGACAAATATGATAGAGGCAGATATTTCTCTCTGGGCACAATGAGAATTTATCTGCTGAATAAAATTCCACATTGGCGACAGGAAGGGCATCCGGCCAGTAAACACTCTGCTAGCTCCATTCAGTTGCCCAGACTCCACCCCACAAGGGATTATGGGGTCATAAAAAGGAGATGCACTACCTGACTCTGTGTTTTCTTCCCCAAACCCCAAAAACTTTAACCTTAGACTGTCTACAGTCGACCTCACCCCGTTTCTAAGAGGTCTATAAGGGGCGTGCATAAGCGCACCACTGTGCCTACTGTCCCTGTCCTACTGTGCTATTGTCCTCTTTATCGTTACTTTTTACTTATGTTTATACAAACTACTACTATCCTATACATGTTTGACAAATAAATAAATAAATAAAATAAATAAATAAATAAATGACAAATATGAATTGTATGTTATTTCAAAATAGTGATGTTAAGACATAGAATGAATTTTTTTTAAAAGTTACATTAAGATGGCAGAAATTACAAGTGTCATTGCAAGGGGAGAATGTGATTAAAAATGAAAGTATCACCTACCATGATATTTTTGTTTCAAACAATAGTGGTTCTGACAACTGGTGCACCCTTTAAACAGTGGCAGATGGCTGCATCTAAATTTGCCTGGCAAGAGGAGAAAACTCACAAATTAAATAAAAGGTGTTACAAGATGCAAAGGGGAAAGAAAAGAGCACTGGGTCTATTCTGATTTGAAATTGTATTTTGCAGCTTGCTGTTTGCTTTGAATGAAAAAGTGAGGACGGCTGACAAATAGAAGGCTCTCGGGAGTTGGAAGGACATGACCTGAGGGGTCTTTGGTGCTCTTTGAGCTTCGTTTTCCTGCAGGTGTTTCAGGACCCAAACTAGGTAACATCATCAGAGCACCGATGATGTTGCCTAGTTGGGGTAATGAAAAGTCTGCAAGAAAAGGATCGCATTCTGCCTCATTCTTCCCTTCGACCGGTCAGGTCCCACAGAGTGGGTCTCCTCCAGGTCCCGTTAGCCAAACAGTGCCGACTGGCGGGGCCTAGGGGGAGGGCCTTCTCTGTAGGGGCCCCTGCTCTCTGGAACCAACTTCCCCCAGAGATCCGAATCATCCCCCACCTTGCTGGCCTTCCGAAAAGCCATTACGACATGGCTCTTCCTGCAGGCGGGGTGAGTTTGAGATGACTTTATATCTGATGTCTCCCCCATGTATGTATGGTGTTTATATGTTTTTAAAATTGTTTTTTAAAATTGCCTTTTTAATTATTTGTTGGAGTTTTCATAAAAATGTTGTACGCCGCCCTGAGTCCTGAGGGAGTAGGGCGGCATAGGAAAACTGCCAAATAAATAAATAAATAAATAAAACAACCAAGCTCAGAGAGCATCAAGGACCCTCATTTCAATCCTGAGCTACAAATATTCTCCTCTATTGGAACATAACTTACTATTGATTAATTTTAATGCTAATCAGAAGTATTTTTCTTCTTTTTTCTATTTTTCTTTACTTATTTCCTTTCCTGCACTTTTAGCTTTGGCTTTGATTTCTTTTTTTTTCTCCTTATTTTCTTTTTTTTTCTATTAGTTTTTAGCATATTTTTAAATTTCTAAATAAAACTACATATGTATGTGTGTATGTGTGGGTGCATACATATAATGTATGGAAATAATATAATATATATGGAAATGTAGTCCCAAACAATATTTCCTCCAGTGAAATCTATAAAACAAAGCATATCATTTCAGTAGGAAAGAACCTGTTCAGTGACATTGGCAAAATCCATATATCAATGAAGCATTTATATTTCCTTCAGTAAAGCATTCATGGATTTTACTGGCTGTAAGAGAAGCTATGTGATATTAAGAACAATGACCTATCAAACCACTGCTTTTGATTCTTATTTCTCTAACCCTTTCTCACACTGAACTCCATTTTACCTTCCAGGCAAAAACAAAACCCTTTTTAAAAAATTTCAAATAAAATAAAAACAATCAAATAAATAAAGTACTGAATTTTTTCAATTCTTGTTTTACTGATTTCAATGTGATATATCTATTCAGATCACTTCTCTATAATGCAAAGATACATTTCTTTTCACGTTATCCTTGCCAAGTGCAACAAAGTGAATTTTCCAAGTTTTATATGTAATGGGTATGTATTTTCTTCTCCTGGGATGGGACTGAAAACCATGCAGATTTCTGCCAGACATGCGGCATATGTAAAAAAAAAAAATGCAGATTTGCAATGGAAAGAGATTGTGGGATGAAGACATGCAGCATATGTAAAAAAGAAATGCAGATTTGCAATGGAAAGAGATTGTGGAATGAAGACAAACATTTAAAATTGTGTTATCTTTCCTTTAGACCAGCTTGTACTCATTTGCAACCTCATAATAAAAATTATGCATGGGACTGATTCAGTTGTTTGTTTGTTTGTTTGTTTGTTTGTTTGTTTGTTTGTTTATTTATTTATTTAGTCAAACATGTACAGGATAGTAGTTGTTTGTATAAACATAACATAAATAAAAAGTACCGATAAAAGAGGACAATAGGACAGTAGAACAGGGACGGTAGTTCTTGCAGTGATAGCTACTTCTTTCCACATAACTTGTTTCTGTGAGCTAGATCTCAGAGGAAAAAGAAGAACTGATATTTCTTTGTTTTCAGATCAGTCTGGATAATCCATCATAGGGCTTTGCTCACAGGCCAAATGTACCACCACCAGTCCTTCATTCAGAAATAAATACCTATAATAGCATATTATATTCTTTCTTTCCTTCTAGGCCTTATCCTATCACATAAAGTGAGCCACCATATGTCTAAAGGAAGTTAAGGGAAGGCATTGTGCTTTTCCACCCCACCAAACACCACCAGTTTCTGGAAAAACAAAGCCTCTTTGGCATGGGGCTGTTGCTAAGAAGGAAGTGAGATTAGACAATTGGCTAGGCTAGGAAGTTAAACTATATGTCCACCACCTCCATTTCTGTAAACAAATGTTGCTTGACAATGGAATTCAAAAAAAATTTTTTTTGACAAAAAAAATGCATTCAGCATCTATTGCAGGGGTGTCAAACTCACGGCATCATGGCGGCATCACATGACGTATCGTGACTTTTTCTCCCTTCGCTAAACCAGGTGTGGCCATGGCCAGTGTGTGATGCATCTGGCCCTTGGACCGGGAGTTTGACAGCCGTGATCTATTGCATAATGGCAAGCAACCAGCTATGACATCATCTAATCAGTGATAGCCTGAATTTAGTCAAATACTGCAGCTGCATACCCATCAGGAAGAATTTGTACCAAGTTCTCAGTTTGGAAGAGGAAAAGTAACCATAATCAGGGGTGGGTTCTAATTTACCTCGCTGCCGGTTTGCTTCCTCCCGCGCCGTGTGAGCGCGCCTGCTGAAAAATCTGGAAAAAATAAAATAAAAAAGCCGAAAACAAGATGGTGACTGCATGCACAGTGCCAGAAACTTGGCTTCTGCACATGCTCAGAAGAAAAAAAGGATTTATTATTTATTTATTTATTTATTAGACGCTCTTATAGGCCGCCCAATCCCGTGGGACTCAGGGCGGCGTACAGCATAAATAAGAAGCGTACATTTAAAAACAATAGTCATACATTAAAAATATAATTAAAAAAAGACATTGTAAGCGCAACATTCAGGGGGAATCTGATTGTCCTATTCACCCCATCTGCCGGAAGAGCCATGTTTTTAAGGCTTTACGGAAGGCCAGCAGGGTGGGGATGGTCCGGATCTCTGGTGGTAGTTGGTTCCAGAGGGACGGGGCTCCCACAGAGAAGGCCCTCCCCCGCGGCCCCGCCAATCGACATTGTTTAGCCGACGGGACCCGGAGGAGGCCCTCCCTGTGGGACCTAATCGGTCTTAGGGAGGTATGTGGTAGGATGCGGTCCCGCAGGTAACCTGGCCCTGAGCCATGTAGGGCTTTAAAGGTAACGACCAACACCTTGAATTGCGACCGGAGACTAATTGGTAACCAATGCAGCTGGCGAAGGAGAGGTGTTACGTGGGTGTATCTCGGCACACCCACTACCGCTCGCGCAGCTGCATTCTGTACCAGCTGGAGTCTCCGGATGCTCTTCGAGGGTAGCCCCATGTAGAGCGCGTTACAGTAGTCTAGCCGTGAATTTAAATTTTTTTTAAAGATGGCGGTGCCCACGGACCGGCACTGACCAAACCAATTCTGTGATGTCATCATGACATCACTAGCGGACCGCTACCAGTTTGGGAGGAACACACCTCTGACAATAATGCAGATTGAATAAATATGAATGGATAATGTTATGTATTGAATATATATAGTTGTGTTAAGCCCTGCTAAAGTGAAACTAACCTTTAGATGACCCTAATTATTAACTCCAACTGTTTTGGAGGGAAACCTAGAACATTCATATTTGGGTGGGCTTTTCAAGTGTTATGATTGGTTGAGGCCCTATGGGCCTAGAGTATAAATTACAGGCTTTTGCCTGCTGTTCCTTAGTTCCAGTTTTGAGTCAATAAATGCTCTTGTAGCTATCCTGGTCTGCTTCTTGCCTACTGAAGCCCACTACACAATAGATAAATCAATATGATACTTTGGATAAGAAAATGTCTTTTCACTCTTTCTTTCTCCTGCCTTTTCTAAAGGGGGCAAACCAATTTCTCTAGAAAGAACAGAAGCTAGCATTGAACAACTTATGTTTCAATAACTAGTGCCCGCCTGCTTCCTTCTTTGTTCTAATGTCAAGAGGCAATCAGGAAGTTCTCATGGTGAATTCCTCTTTCATCCCCTTGACCTTGGATTAAGACAGAAGCTCCGGGAATTGTTTTAAAGATACCAAAACAAAAGGACCATGCTGAATATATTTTGCACATTTCAGGATATCTGCTGATGTAACTGATGTATTTCAGGTTTTTTCATGAACTCAAAAATACCTATCTGGAAGAATAATTTCACAGGTATGATTTTCCAGCATCAAGGGAATAAGTAAATACATCATGAGAAATCTTAACTAGCTATTCCCAGGAGTCCTTTCTAATTTGTCACTGGATTGAATGAATAGATCAAATCTGAGCAGTGTTTCGTGTCTGTATAATAAAAGGCAGTGCATAAATCAAAAGACTAAATATTATGCAGATTATTCCAGCACTCATATTTTCAGATTGTGGCTTCAGAAGATGACTTGAGCTTCTTATTTCTGTTTCTGTGGACACAGAACCCCCATTCTTTTCATTACAGGCCAATGAAATGTTTTACTGAACAGAAACTATAGGGAATAGAAATAGGGGGGAAATGGCCACATATACTCAGAGGCAGTTTGCACATAGGGGTTGTGGGTTTATTTAGAAATTAGGTGTGCTTCAGGGGTGGGTTTCTCTTATCTTTCCTACCAGTTCGGAAGTGTGCGCACACATGCTACATCCAGGTACTGACTCTCTGCGCATGTGCAGAAGCCTTTGCGCATGCGCACAGGGTTCGTTGCCAGCCGCTTTCAAGCAGCGGCGACCAGAGAACCGGTTTGGGGGGCGTGGCAAGCTGGCCATCGCTACCGGTTCAGTGAACAGGGCCAAATTTCCACCACCAGCTCGTGTGAACCGGTCCGAACGGTAGCAACCCATCACTGATATGCTTATGTATTTGTAAAATGTAAGAAATGTTTGAATGACTTTTTTCATTTAAAATATATATCTATAATCAAAATTTCATCCATGATCAAAATTAGTGGTCTTGGGAGTATCCATGAAAATTGGGTATAAATACTGAGTTCTGTTTTAATCAATCATTAACCTTTTCTTCCCCACCCAAAAGCTACTTCAAGCTACTTTTGGAATCTCCTCCAAAATACCTTCTTAAGTAGCATTATATACTGCTTGCTCAAAAGCTTCTTCAGTTCATTTACTGAACTGAGTGGTTCTTTGGAACTTGGCAATAATGCACTTGTATATTCTTAGAGCCATTATTATTTTGAAGAACATCAAGGTCCTCTATTAAAGGCCATGGATTCTATGTACTTTTAAAGAATTATGTGATACCTTGGAGTGTTCAGTATATGCCTTTCATTGAAAGAACAATCACACTTCAAAAACAGAAAAGTTGAGAAACTCTGATCTACGGTAACAAATGCTTAAAGTCCAATAGATAATTGGCATTTTTGAAAATGTTTTCCTGATCCAAAAGAAAGCCTGCTAACTTTCTGTTTTCATAGTGGGGAAGAGAAAGTATTCAGTTCTTCATATATGAAAGAGAGAAGGCATAAGTGTTTTCAAAACAACGGAAAGGAGAGTAGAGATAAAGAGAAAAACATAGGGAGTCCCTTGTTTGCTATGCTCATTCCTGGAGACATGTTGCCCGCCCCCATCTATTATCTGCCTCCCGAGTTCCAGCTGATCGGGAGGAAATGCGGATTTTGCAGTAACCTTCCCCTGGAGTGTGGAGGGAATGGAGATTTTACAGTATCCTTCCCCTGCCACGCCCACCAAGCCACACCCACAGAACTGGTAGTAATTTTTTGGGAAACCCACCACTGCTTTGGAGGACAAGGGTTTGGCGCTCTCCCTGGTCTCATCTTTCTCCACTGGAGACAATGGATCCCCCCAGCCCCACCTGGGCCACCACAGGTGCCCCTGACACTAGTGATGTTGAGCTCGCCACGCCCACCCCAGACACACCAACCTGCCCCCCCCCGAGGTCAAACACAACCCTGATGCGGCCCTCAATTAAATTGAGTTTGACACCCATGGTGTAGACTCTAAATACAAAGCCCAAGGACATAAACTGCATTAGGCCAAGGTCCCTCTTCATCAGTCCACTGTAATTTCACAGTAACCAACCAGATGCTTCTGGGGTTGCTCATAAGCAGAAAATAGAGGAATATCCTTCCCTACAACTGGTATATGGATGCCTATTACTTGAAACCCAGAGATAATATTAAAACTTCAAGACCAATACCTATTAATAGATATACCTGATGGAGGATGGAATGGATGGAAGACCCAAAGGCAGACCCAAATGCTGTTTATTTAGTATTAGAAAAGTGTAGGTCAAAATATATTCATACAGTAAGTGTTGATGTTTATATCTATTTACCATGATCTATCATATATCATCACTGAGTGGTGGCTCAGTGGTTAAGACGCTGAGCTTGTCGATCGAAAGGTCAGCAGTTCAGCGGTTCAAATCTCTAGTGCCGTGTAACGGGATGAGCTCCCGTTACTTGTCCTAGCTTCTGCCAACCTAGCAGTTCGAAAGCACGTTAAAAATACAAGTGGAAAAATAGAGACCACCTTTGGTGGGAAGGTAACAGCATTCTGTGCACCTTTGGCATTTAGTCATGCCGGCCACATGACCACAGAGACGTCTTCGGACAGCGCTGGCTCTTCGGCGCAGTGGTTAGAGTGCAGCACTGCAGGCTACTTCAGCTGAGTGCTAGCTGCAGTTCAGCTGTTCAAATCTCACCAGCTCAAGGTTGACTCAGCCTTCCATCGTTCTGAGGTCGGTAAAATGAGGACCCAGATTGTTGGGGGCAATATGCTGAACTCTGTAAACCGCTTAGAGAGGGCTGTAAAGCACTATGAAGCGGTATATAACTCTAAGTGCTATTGCTATTGCTATGGAAACGGAGATGAGCACCGCCCCCTAGAGTCAGGAACAACTAGCACATATGTGTGAGGGGAACCTTTACCTTTACCTTATCATTAGAATATGTATTCTAATACCCAATGTAATGCACAGAACTTAACTAAATAACTTAATTTTTTACTACTTTGGGTATAACACAAAAATGCTTTGCTAGTAGTTTCTTCTCCTCCCATGCTTACTTGTCCATGGGTTGAGGAATACTAAGAGCTCTTCTCCATAATGCTCTCTTGCCCAGTTCTCCAGTACCTGAACCATTGGAGTTCACTTAACTAGGATTCAGGCACCTTTTTGGTTCTTCCCCTGGCTGAATTTCCTTTGGTTTCTGGCTTTCTCAGGCATTTCTCCTCCGTGCCTTGTCCATTCCAGCATTACTGCCTGCCAAACCTGGAGGAAAACTCCCTCCTGCTGTCTGTCTGTTCTGGTTTCCTTTATACTTCTCTCTTCTGAATGCTACGTGCCGGCTTGCAGGTGCTTCTAAGGGGTTTACAGCCTTTTCTTCTCTCTCTCTGTGAGTGCCTACGTGACTAAGCTGGGCAGCTGACAGTCAGACAGTGCAGAGAAAATAACACTGACTTTGACAGTTGCATGTAACACTTTGTTGTTTCAAGGCAGGTCATCCTTCCACAATATCTTGACAAATTTATTTAATCCCCTTTTCAAGCCACCTAAGTTGGTGACAGGTGATATGGAATGCCACTGGATAAATATGCCCTGGGCAAACTGGTCCTTTTTTGTTGTTGTCAGTTTGAAGCATCTGCCAGTTTCATTGGATGACATCCTACCTCCCCCGTCCAACCCCATAGATAATGGATAATGGAGCATATCACTGTCTTTTCTTCCATGCCATGCATGATTTTACACACATCACATGATTCCTCTTCAGTCACATCTCTAGCATGGAATCTCCTTTTTACAGCTATTGCACACAGAGTCAACATAATTCCTTGAGCTATTGACCCCAACATCTTTTTTTTTCTTGGATTGATTACATGCAACTTAAATTGCCTCAATCAACCAAGCAATGTCGGTTGGCGGGACCATGGGGGAGGGCCTTCTCTGTGGGAGCTCTGTCTCTCTGGAACCAACTTCCCCCAGAGATCCGGACTATCCCCACCCTACTGGTCTTCTGCAAAGCTAATAATAATAATAATAATAATAATAATAATAATAATAATAATAATAATAATAATAATAATAATAATAATAATAATAATAATAATAATAATAATAATAATAATAATAATAACAATAACAATAACAATAACAATAACAATAACAATAACAATAACAATAACAATAACAATAACAATAACAATAATAATTTATTGTCATTGTACGTATATACACAGTACACCCATACAACAAAATTCACATAACGCTTCAAGACCAATCCCAACACACATAGTAATACCCACCCACCACAAATTCCCCACCCGGAACCACTCAAACATCCATACAACAGATCAAGTAATACTATCCAACAGCTCACTGATGGTGACCCTTCAATTCATTATTAAGTGCAATTATAGCTCTAGGATAAAAACTATTCAGAAAGTGTGTGGTCCGAATTTTGATTGTTCTGTATCTTCTGCCAGAAGGCAACAGTTCAAAAAGATTGTAAGCAGGATGAGAAGAGTCTCTGAGAATATTGTGCAACTTCCTAGAACAGCAAGATGCAGAGATATCGTCCAGGGCTGGTAGCTGGAGCCCAATGATATTCTGGACAGTTGTAATTATTCTCTGTAGAGCTTTTTTGTCTGCTGCAGAGCTGCTTCCATGCCATGCTAGAATGCCATATGTCAGGACACTCTCAATGGTGCTGCGATAGTAGGACAACAGTAGATGCTGAGATAGATTTATCTTCCTGAGCATTCTCAGGAAGTACAGACTCTTCTGAGCCTTCTTCACGAGCATGTTTACATTCATAGTCCATGAGAGGTCCTCTGAGATATAAATACCCAGAAATTTAAAACTACTAACCCTCTCCACCTCCTTGCCATCTATGTGCAATGGTAAATGTGCATAAAACGTGGCTCTTCCTGCAGGTGGAGTGAAATAGAGATCAATCCCTCATGTATGAATGTGGATTTGTTTTTAATTTTTGCAATTCTTTTTAATTATTATTATCATTTTTTATGAATTGCTCACCCATTATGCTGTAAGCTGCCCTGAGTCCCGCGGCAGTTCGGCAGCATATAAGAACGATAAATAAATAAATAAATGTTTCAGAATATATACTGCATAAGGTTAGGTTTCTTTGGCCCATTAATGTGCCCTTTACGTTTACTTAAATTGAAATGCATTTCTCCATCTGATTGACCATTTACCCAGTCATAGACATCCACTCCTAATGATATTGCTGGCAGAAAGACAAAAAGCGAGCACAAGTTCCACCTTCTTATTCCTGCACTGTAACATTGCTCCAAGTATGTAAAATATAGAGTTTGTGTTGCAAGGTTACAAGTCACGTTTCATCACTTTCTTCCCCTTCCTGTCCCAGCTCTAGTCACCTTAATCTGAGGCCCAGGAGGAGTCTTTATGGCCTCCAGAATGCCACCAAACACGGATATAGAGGCACCTCCTGACCACATGATTTTTCAGATGTTGGTGCTAACTTTTTTACAGACCTTGTCTTGCCTTTTTCTGTTATGTCCATCCATTAATCCATCCATTTAGAATGTTGACCTTGTCTTTTATAGTATTTTTGGAAGCTCTGTATGATGATGATGATGATCATCCATCGTGTTCGAAGAGGACCTTGACATCGGGGGATGTCAAGACTTGCGCGTGAATTGGATTAAAGTGAGGGAGATGTGCACATAGAAGCTCTATATACTTCCAAACCAAATGCTGCCAGCATCTTTGAGCATTTTTTCAGAGATCAATGTTCAAGTATTGTTCTGCCACTGATCGTGTTATGAACCACCAGCCAGCTTCCAGCTTTTTAGAATAGATAGACCACATAGAATATCTCTCTGTTCCGACCCAGCTCCCAAACACAACAAACCCTCTGTAGTTAAACAAATGTTCCCTTTATTAGGAGCGCCAGCAGCCCCGGCAAAAAGTCTCTCTCACACAGCAGGCTAACAAGTCTGTGTGGCAGGGAGATTAATAGTTGTCTGCCACACCTATTCATCTCCACCCCCAGCCTTTTATCCCCAGAGCTAGGGTGGGGCTTTGCTAGCAATGGTGGCTCTTCTGTCCCAAGGATCAGCCCATATATTTCCACTGCTCTCCTCTCCTCTGCCTTCTGCAAATCCAAACTTCAGGCACTGGACCCAGCTGTTCCTCTTCTTCCTCATCAGCCATCTCCAGACCTGGGGACTGTTGACTCTCCATCTGAGGGTTGATGGACAGCCCAGGCTCCGCCTCTGCCTCTATCTCTGACAGCTCCACTCCCTCTTCTCCCTCGGAGCTCTCAGGTTGCCTTGATGCTCACCCTGACTCCCATGCCACTGCCTCATCTGATTCGGCTGCTGGAGGGGCCAGCGGCTGACAGGCCACAACACTCTCACATGATTTATATGCCCAATTGTCATTAATCGTTCAGTCTTATCTGACCGTCAGCCATTCTATGAATCAGTACTCTCCATGTCCCACCTCCTTCAGATCTGCCATGATCATCCTGGTGTCATAGTTTATAGTGTCCAGCCAATGGATACTAAGGAAGGCCCTTCTCCTTTTTCTGCTGATCATTCCCAGCATGATTGACATTTAGAGGGAGTCAACTTGCATGACATGGCCAAAGTATGATAGCCTTTGTTTGGTGATCTTGGCCTCGAGTGATATTTTGGGTGAGGTTCAGTCTAGAACATATTTGTTTGTGTTTTTGCAGTCCATGGGATGTATTACAGATGGATACCCAATACAGATCCTACTTTTTTTTCAATGACAAATTACTCTCAACCAAAACTTTCTACCTTCCCATAGAATTATGCTCAGTATGAAAAATATACGGATTCAGTATCCAAGTATTGAAGAAACCTCTAAATGATGACTTCCTTCCCCAAGACCCTAAATCTGGCAGCTGTTACTATTGAAATATAATGACGGTATCACATCCTGGAAGGTTTTGCCTATGTATCTCTCTGAATGTCTAAGATTTTCCAGTATGCTGTAGTTATTGCAGTTTCAAAGAAATGGATTTATTTCCTGAGAATCAGGGGTTCATTGCATACAGCTAAACCTATAACTGATGTCCAAAGCACATAGATAAATATTTGGTATATTGTGCAATAAATTACAGAAACCGCTCTGATTTGCTGGCTTCATATTTCATACTATTTTAGTATGTTTAATAGCATACCATTAATTTTTAATTATTTGTATCTTCTTTTCTTTGTTCTTTAACAATGGTCTTGTATTATGCAATCCCAAAACCTCAAGGTAGTATTAGTTCATTTTTTAAAAACTTATTGAGGTAATTAAGGCTGATGAATAGTTTCTGGACAATTACATAAGATGTAGTACTCCGCTAAATCACAGCCTAGTTCCGTGATGGCAAACCTATGGCACGCATGCCACAAGTGGCACAAGGAGCCATATCAGTGGGCATGCGAGCTCAGGTCTGTCGCGCATGCCGGCTGGGCTGACTGGGAGTAGGAAAATTTTTCCATGCCATGCATGATTTTGCACACACCACATGATTCCTCTTCAATCACATCTCTAGCATGGAATCTCCTTTTTACAGCTATTGCACACAGAGTCTCAGCCTTCCCCCCCACCCCCGGAGGCCCTCCAGAGGCCAGAAATGGCCCGTTTCAAAATGGCTCCTAGAAAGGCTCTGAAGCCTGGGGAGAGCAAAAAAACCAGAACTTCTAGTTCAACCAGAAGTCCTCAAACAGAACATTTCCAGCCTCCGGAGGACCTCTGGGGGTGGGGAAGGCCATTTTCACCCTCCCAGGCTCCTAGAAAGGCTCTGGAGCTTGGGGAGAGCAAAAAAACAGAAGTTCCAGTTCAACTGGAAGTCGGCAAATGGAACATTTCCGGCCTCCTGAGGACCTCCGGGGCGATGGCAAAGGCTGTTTTTGCCCTCCCTAGGCTCCTTGAAAGGCTTTAGCGCCTGGAGAGAGAAAAAAACTGGCCTTCCAGTTCAACCGGAAGTTGGCAAATGGGCCATTTTCTGCCTCCAGAGGGCCTCCGGGGGAGTGGGGAAGGCTTTTTTCACACACCCCAGGCTCCTAGAAAGGCTCTGAAGCATGGGGAGAGCAAAAAAATGGAACTTCTGGTTCAACTGGAAGTTGGCAAAGGGAATGTTTCTGGTCTCCGGAGGACCTGCAGGGGGGTGGGGAAGGACATTTTCGCCCTCCCCAGGCTCCTAGAATGGCTCTGAAGCCTGGGGAGAGCGAAAAACGGGCATGGCATAGCATGCTGAGAGTGGGGGTGTCACATGCGCATGCATGGGGGCATGGAATTAAGGGTGTGGGCATGCATGCACACGACCCCCCCACACTCCCCCCTTTTGGCACATGAACCAAAAAAAGGTTTGCCATCACTGGCCTACTTGATGAACATACCACTAGAGTTCTCAAATTAATGGTTGCTGCAGAAATCAACATTCTCAAATACAAACAATATAATCAGCATAATTTGCAGAGACTTTTATAACAGAGAGTCATGTTTGGGGGGAGGGACAGATTGATCTGTAACATTGTGTAATGCATTTTGAGCATTATTAGTGAAACAATGGAACCCAGGTAGAATTTTAGTCTCAGGGTTGTTTTCTATTGGCCCCTTAGACAATTATGGATTCTGAAGCCTACCTTATTTTATTTGGTATTTGCTTAAAAGCTGCCAACTTGCCATATGCTGTCGATTTTCAGTGAGTTGATGAACCACTCTGTTTTTTGCTATTGGCATCTGATTCAAACAAGAAATAAACTACAAAGAGTGCATCAACTCCACAGCTGGCTCTACTATATGGGTCACAAATTTTGACAGCTAGTTAACGTTACCATTCAGAAATGGTTTACATCAATCTTCTGTCAATAACTGTCATTTGTTGTTCTTTTCCCATTGTGCATGGCAGAGAGCTAGAGAGGGCGGTTATGTGGCCATAATATACACACAGATAGATAAATACAGACACAGAGAGGAGAAAGGGAGGGAGGAGAGAAAAGGTGGTTGTGTGGCCATGAGAGAGAGAGGGGGGGAGAGAGAGAGAGAGGGGGGGAGGGAGGGAGGGAGGGAGGGACAGAGTGGGAGAGGGAGAGAGAGAGAGAGAGACAGACAGAGAGAGAGAGAGAGATTGGGAGAGGGAGAGAGAGAGAGACAGAGACAGAGAGAGAGGGGAGAGCGAGAACTATGCCTCTTTGGCTTTCTAGTTACCGTACTATCTTATTTGGAACCAAAATTTTAGAGGGCAGTTATTCCAGAACAGAAGCTGATTTTTATGAAATTATCCCATTGTATGTGAGCCATCTGAGCACTTGGCTGATGTGATAGCTTTAAGGCATCCATGTATAACCTCATTTGCTGGGCCTGGCATTAACATACTCTAATTTTTCTTTCTTTCTTTTTCTTCTTCTACTGATCCACCACATAGAGCATTTTCTGGTCTCCTAAATGGAATGAAAGTGTACCTCTCAGCTGGATTCTAATTTAAAGGCAGCAATTCCAGCTGTTACCGGCATTCAGTGGCTGATCCATTTCACTTCACTACAAGAACTCTTGTTTCTGATGGGAATAATGGAGTCGTTTCTCTTATTGCCATTTTGGTGGAAATATCTTTCCCCATCTTCAGCTTAATAAGGAAGCTGGAAACACTGCTAGGTGAATACTATAGTCCAGAACATAATAGCTTGCAAATGTAAGGTTAGAAACCTTTACAACTGTCAAGGCCATATTTCGCCACCATCTCATGATCTTTGGGTAAATTCCTCTAATGTTGGAGTGAAGAAGTTAAAAACTTTCAGATCCTTTTGGAACATCATTCCCAGCACCTCTAAAAGCTGCCTCTGTAAATTGAGTCCTGAAGTTCAGCAATATTTAAAAGGCCACCACCAGTGTAGTGTGATGGAACTGGAGGGGGTGGGAAGTAAGATGGCAGACAAAATATGAAGGAGGGTAAAGAAAAAAACTGAAAAGTATTTATAAATATTCATAGAGACAGAAGGAGAGAGAGAGAGAGGGAGGGAGAGAGAGGGGGAAGAAGGGAGGGAGAGGGAGAGGGAGAGAGGGAAAGCTATTTTTCCTTAAATGTATATCCTAACCAGAGGTGGGTTTCACCAGGTTCTGACCAGTTCTGTAGAACCAGTAGAGGAAATTTTGAGTAGTTCGGAGAACCGGTAACAGAAATTTTGAGTAGTTCGGAGAACCGGTAGCAGAAATTTTGAGTAGTTCGGAGAACCGGTAGCAGAAATTTTGAATAGTTCGGAGAACTGGTAAATACCACCTCTGACTGGCCCCGCCCTCATCTATTCTCTGCCTCCCGAGTCCCAGCTGATCGGGAGGAAATGGGGATTTTGCAGTAACCTTCCCCTGGAGTGGGGAGGGAATGGAGATTTTGCAGTATACTTCCCTGCAATGCCCACCAAGCCAAGCCCACCAAGCCAGACCATGCCCACCAAGCCACACCACGGCCACCAAGCCACGCCCACAGAACCGGCAGTAAAAAAAATTGAAACCCACCACTGATCCTGACTTTCTACCAAAGAGGATATTCAGCATTGGGAATAAAATCACATAGCATGTTGATAATGGAAAGTCATTTTTTCTTTTTCCTAGTAAGACCTCTGTGTTGCTGATGACAATTCCTTCAAGGACTAGGTTATTATGTTTTGCCCTTTCCTTCTCTTCCCATTTTTATATCCTGTGGTTTGCAAGGTTCTCACATATGAATCTTTCCTTCTTGCAATTGCTAGTCAATTGGTAGGCCAATTTGTGAGTATGTGTGCACGTACATGCGTACAGGAAATTGTGATTAACTTCTATTGATTTCATACTACCAGTCATAATATCACTATGCTTGGGAAAACATCTTTTTTTACTCTTTACAACTTTGTGTTTGATGATTAGTTTGCTTTTAATATTCTTCATTTCTTCCAATTAGAAGAAAATAAACTATCTTAATTCCAAGCATTTTATAGCATCCAGCCTGCCCACAGAGTGCTTAGATCTGGCCTGCGGAGCCAGCCTGGAAATAGCAAAAGACCAGCCCGTAGTGCCTCTGCTAGTAAAAATGGGACATGGGGGGGGGGGTCACATGCACCCCAATTTTGGCCTGGATGGCTTCCTGCAGCACTCTGCCAGCCAAAATCCTAACCACCACCACCCTGGCCTGTCAGAGTGAGAATTAATCTCACAGAGGCGAAATAGATCTTTCTCCCGGAATTCAAACATTTAGAAATAAAGCCGAAGTTTAAAAGTCTAATTAAAATATTTATTTTGATACAAAACCAATAAATTCTGATTGTTTACATTTCTGCTATAAAATGCGACTTGATCAGTCGAGAGCCAAGTCAAGAAGGGAAGAATGGAGCTTTAGGAATGCACACATGCGTACAAGAATATTATCTCACGTGGTAGGAACATACCATTATAATAGATAGGGATGCAGCTCCCTGCATATGCATACAACTGACAATAATCACACCGTGACATGGCCAGTTCATGGAGGATAACTACAATGCTGATCCGGCCCTGAAAGAAATCCAGTTTGACACCCCTGCTCTAGATTGAAACATTTATCATCCCTGAAATTCTTCCTTCTTATATTATTGAATAGCAAGACTAGTACCAACAGTAATAGGTGCTTTGGGGCAATCCCAAAACCTCTGGAGCACAATTTGAACACCATCAGCATTGATAAAATCACAATCAGTCATTTTCAAAAGGCAGCTTTACTTGGAACAGGTTACATCAGGGGTGTCAAACGAGGCCCGTGGGCTGGATGCGTCATGCACAGGCCACGCCCACCCCAGCTCCGTGAAGGGGGAAAATGTCGTGAAACATCACATGATGGCAACGTGACACCGTGAGTTTGACACCTGTGGGTTACATCTTGTGACAATACCTTTAACACTATCAACCATCCACAGCTGCCTATCCCACATCCTTGAGAAAGACCAGACTAACAATAGAAATGAAAGATAAGGACGAGACAGAATACTATAAAATTTGGGAGAAATTTTATCATTGGTTAGAAAAGAGAAACAGTCAAAAGAAGTGAAAAATAAGGATAGAAGGAGAAAATGGATCAGACAAAAATAATTATAAATGAGGGATGCTTGTGTAAGAACAAAAATAATGTATTATAATGTAAATAAGGAAGATATTACTTGTTATAGAATTATTACTGAATGGAAAGACAAAACAGGAGGGTCACAGTGTGTCCAGGTTTTTAAATGTTTGTTTTATGTGTATGTGTGTGTACTTAAATAAAGAAATTTATATATAAAAAGAAAGACCAAATAACTAGATAAAAATGCCAAGTTAGCTTGAACCTCTGGCTGACTAGTATGCAAGCCACTATAATATCCTGCCTTTCTTCTAGGAATTCAAGGGGTTCACTAACCACCATAGCGACATGAAATATGAGGTTCACTGACTCAACTCACCGCCTTTGGCTAAAGTTGGACTTGAACTTGCATTGCAGTCCCTTTTTGCCATTCAAAGGGACATTTTGATACCACTCCAACCCTGTGTTTAACCTATGAGATGTTTAGTACACTTAAATAAAAATCTAACATTGTATTTTTAAAAAATCTTTTCAGCAGTATTTTGATGCTTCAATATGGGGAGAAAAGTCTTTGCCACTTACCAACCATGCTTTTGTATCATAATTCAGTCTTTGCTAAACTGCTTTTGAAAGCCAAGGATTTGAATGAATAGTTTTCTAATCATTGTTTAACACTTTGGTGATATAATCAATAGCACCTGTCACTGCTTAACCATGGCTAGATTATTTTTAAAGCCATCATTAATAAAGGATTTTTGATCTCTATAGTTCAGTGATGGCGAATATTTTTGGCACCGAGTGCCGAAAAGGAAGTGTGCATGTGCACACGTGCTCATCAGAGACACGACCCGGAAGAGGAGCTGCCCGGCATGCATGTGTGCGCTGGAAACCAGAACTTCCAGTTTCTGGCATGTGCATGCGCACGCAGAAACTGGAAGATCAGCTCTTTCAGTTTCCGGCACTGCCACGCACGCGAAGGCCAGCTGATCATCATGCGCACATGCACGCCAGAAACCCAGAAGAACAATGGGCAAGGCCACATGTGCCGGGCGACATTGTTCTGTGTGCCACTTCAGGCACACGTGCCATAGGTTCACCATCGTGGCTATAGATCTTATAGAGATCTAAAATGCAGTATGAAGATCAAATGTCCTCAAGCTGCAAAAGTGACCGTACTCTACAATCTCCCGATTTTCTGAATCCCATGCATCATTCGTTGCAGCTCCAGAGAATCTTGAGATTTTTCTAAAGTGGGGTGAATACGTCATTTCATTATTCTTAAATTGGATGCCTGGATAATCTTTAATTTGATTGAGCTCTTTACACTGTATAAATTGTTAGATTTCTCAAAATTAACTAGTCGGACTGCTCTAGACATTAACATTTTTTCAGCTTTACTGCATTCCCAGACATAGACAAATCTACAGCATGCATTTCAATTAGGCAATTGATCTAGTTTCAATTATTTCCCCCATATTAGAGCCTTAGAAGTTAGCCAAGCAAAGTTATGCGCCACGCTCCAGATATTGCTTGATATTCCCCCTCCCCCTTTTGAGATGGTACATTCTTAGACTCACAGTCGTACTTCCATACAAGGGTTCAGCTCTCATGGCTACGTTTTCTGGCATAGCCAGTGTTTACTTTTGTTTTAGGAGTGGAATTTCAGATTCAGATTCAGATTCAGATTACTAGAGTTGGAAGGGACCTTATAGGTCATCTAGTCCAACCCCCCCGCTCAAGCAGGAGTCCCTACACCATTTTAGACAAATGGCAGTCCAATCTCTTTTTGAAAGTCTCAAGTGTTGGAGCTCTCACAACCTCCGCAGGCAAGCTGTTCCACTGGTTGATCGCTCACACTGTCAGAAAATTTCTCCTTACTTCCAGGTTGAATCTCTCCTTGGCCAGCTTCCATCCATTATTCCTTGTCTGGCCTTCAGGTGCTTTGGAAAATAGCTTTACTCCCTCCTCTCTGTAGCAGCCCCTCAAGTATTGGAACACTGCTACCATGTCTCCCCTGGTCCTTCTCTTCGCAAGACTAGCCATGTCCAATTCCTGCAACCGCTGTTCGTATGCTATAGTTTCCAGTCCCCTAATCATCCTGGTTGCTCTCCTCTGCACTTTCTCTAAAGTCTCAATGTGTTTTTTTGTAGTATGGTTACCAAAACTGGAGTGGTACTCTAGGTGTGGTCTAACTAAGGCTTTATAGAGTGGTATTAGTACCTCCCTAGTCCTAGATTGTATCCCTCTGTTAATGCAGTTTAGGATTGCATTGGCTTTTCTGGCAATTTCTACCTCTCAGATTTCAGCAATGTTTCAGTAGTCTTGTACAACCATTTGGCTTCAGCTGCCTTTCAACCAGCAGGGAGGTGGGCAGATGTAAAATGGGGACATGTTATTTCATCTGTTAAATTTTTAATATAGACATGTGTTTGTGATCCATCAAGTTGAATGTCAAGCAGAACTGATTAGTGGCTTCCTAAATCATCTTTTTTGACATTCCTTTTTAGAGCTCACAAAAAAGGAGGGTGGGATATGGTAAGAAACCATTTGTATTAAGCTTGGCAGAGAAGATTATATGGTTGATGCTTTCCTACAGAACAGACTTATCTGCTTGGATGCAGAACTTTTTTACATTTACAGGTTTATCATCATCCTTACAGGATCCTTATCAAAGAAGTCAACTTTATTATTCAGATGTGATATAAGGATGAGAGTTAAACCTACCTAGTAAATTTATTATTAACAGGTGCAACCAGCTGCTTTGCAAGGAAGATGGAAAATGCTAATGCTGTAAAGTAAGTAAATGGATCCAGAAGAGGTCCTTCTGGATCCACAGCTAAAATTGGACCAACATCTAACAGCTGTGGCCAGAGGGACCTTTGCACAAGTTCGTCTTGTGCACCAGTTGCGTCCTTTCTTGGACCGGGAGGCACTACGTACAGTCACTCATGCCCTTGTTACCTCATGTCTTGACTATTGCAACACACTCTACATGGGGCTACCCTTGAAGAATGTTCAGAGACTGCAGCTAGTGCAGAATGCGGTGGCGCGTGTGGTGATGGGTGTCCCTAGATACACCCATGTGACACCCATCCTTCGCGAACTGCACTGGCTGCCTACAGGTCTCCGAGAGCAATTCAAGGTGTTAGTGATTACCTCTAAAGCCCTACATGGCTTAGGACCAGTTTACCTCCGAGACCGCCTTCTCCAACATACCTCCCTAAGACCGATTAGAGCCCACAGAGTTGGTCTGCTGGTTGTCCCATCAGCCAAACAATGTTGGCTGGTGGGCCCACGAATGAGGGCCTTCTCTGTGGCAGCACCGGCTCTCTGGAATACACTACCCCCCCAAGATCTGCATTATTCCCACCCTGCCAGCCTTCAGAAAAGCAGTAAAAACATGGCTTTGTCAACAGGCCTGGGGCCAATGATTTTAATACAACACCGTTTACTCTTGGCCCCATGAATGATTTATTGTATGGGTTTTAAATTGTGTTTTTAAATGTTTTTAAATGTTTTAATATCTATTGTTTTTAATGTTTTTTATATTTGTTGTTGCATGTGAATTTTTACTGTTGTGAGCCACCCAGAGTCTCTGTGGAGTGGGCGGCATACAAATGCAACTAATAAATAAATAAATAACTGGATCATTAAAGCTAATATTCCTTTCCCTGCTTGTGGGGGAAGGGAGGAGGAAAAAAACGGCAAAAAGTGTCAGTTTATTATTGTATCTCATTTGCTGTTTCTTAGCTCAGCTGAGGTGGCAATCAGCTCTACTGCATGAGAATCAGCTGAGCTAATAAACAACAGAATATAGGAGATGTGAGAGGAGGGGGCGGGCAGGTGGGTGGGGCCAATCAAAATTTTCCCTACCAGTTCTCTGAACCAATCAAAAATTTTCCCTATCTGGACACCAGAACCAGTCCAAGCCAGTAGCATTTCACCCCTGCATTGGATCCAAATCCTTAATTGAAATAATGGATTTTCAAAGAAAACATTGTAGTATCTGATTCTGCCTACTTCTCTACTCATTGAGGTAGCAGTAGTAATAGCAATAGCAATAGCACTTAGACTTATATACTGCTTTACAGTGCTTTACAGCCCTCTCTAAGTGGTTTACAGAGCCAGCCTCTTGCTCCCAACAATCTGGGTCCTCATTTTACGCACCTCGGAAGGATGGAAGGCTGACCCTGGTGAGATTCGAACTGCCAAATGGCAGGCAGCTGGCAAGCAGCAGAAGTAGCCTGCAGTACTGCACTCTAACCACTGCGCCACCATGGCTCATAATATTAACATAATAATATCTGTATTTTTAAAAATATATAAATGTAGAAATATATTAATACTTTGGAACTATCAAAGTGGGTTAAGTAAAAAGAATCATGTTCAAATTGTTATTAATCTTGGTGATGATGAATTGTTACAGTTACATATGGATATTTTTTTCATATACTTAATTTTAAATAGACAATTTCTTTCAGATCTGACTGCTGATAAAATTGCTTAGAGAAGAAAGAGGATCACAAAAGGCAATAAATTGCCTCAAAAATATTAAATATTTGTGACTCATGTCTAATTCATTTTTAATTAAAGATTTGAGACTAAAATTGGGCATGTTTCATTCTGTATCCGATATCTGAGATAATAGGGTTCAGTAGTTTAATTCAATTGGTAATAAAGAAAGTTTAATCAATAATTGTAATGAGACAGCACCAAAATATCTGCAGAGATTTTTTGATGAAGGGAGGGGATGTCACAATAGGATGAAAAGAACAGGAATATTAAATCCCTGACTCAGAAAAAACAAGACTGTTAGGCAGAAGGTTTAATGAGATGAGAAAACTCATTGGTTGTCTAGTTCTGTCAATGACAGAGACCCCCAGAGACCCTCAATGTTCTCTACCTATGGACATGAAGTTATATCTTTTAAATTGTATATTACAATTCAAAAAAGCAGCAGAAAACTGAGATCTATGAATCATTTTGAAAAACAACAACAGCCATGAAATACTTTGAAGACATTTGATCCAACTCACAGCTTTGAAACAGGTGAGGTCCCTACTTTGATACTAAAAGCTGCTTTCCCTGAGAAGATTTGATCAAAGTGTCACTGGACTGAAACACCCCTTTGAAGCTTTGCACATCTCTAGGGAAAAAAAGTATCTGTTTTTTAGGCAATAACAAGTTTCCTTTTGATTATGTAAGTACATTGGATAGTCATAAGGGTTGCACAAAGTACTTTGTTCTAAGTGTAGGATAGTTGAATAGACAAGCATTCTACTACTGCAGGAAGTCTAAAACAGGGGTCCTCAAACTTTTTGAATAGGGGGCCGATTCATGGTCCCTCAGACTGTTGGGGGGCCAGACCTACTGGGTGGGCATGGCTAGGATGATCACGTGACTGGTTGGCGTGTCTAGGTGGTCATGTGACTGGGTGGGCATGGCCAATTTTGCAGTCCATTTTGCCTTTGTCCTTGCTGTACTTGCTCAACCCAAGGAATCTATTTACTTAAGACCCCCCCCCCAAAAGGGAAAAAGAGCTCAAACTTTCTTGTCACTTGCCTAACTTCATTACAACAGCAGCTTCAGGCTCCTTAAAATATGCCATTAAAAAAAAGAATAAAACAAATAGGATTTCCTTCAGAATAACTCCTGATCACAGATGAGGAATACCTGTTTTGACACTAGTAACGTGTGAAAAAGAATCTTAGGAATACAATTGGAGAGAAATTGAATATGAGTTAAGCATGGCTGGAGAAAGGCAAACATAATTTTTGGCTGAACCAGTAGAATAATATTTCACAAAATTATGAAGAGTACATCCAGTCTGTTGGAATATTCATGACTGGGAGAGCCATGTGATTGAGTCAGCCAATCAGGCTGAAGTGTTAATTGAGCATGTCCAGAAACTTAGCAAGAAGAAGGGTGTGGTTTAGTCTGTCCACTATTAAAGATTGCTGTGAAAACATCTCAACATGTGATCTGAAACAAAGTGTGGTATTGTTAATGTTTTATTCTACTTATAAAGAAGTTATTTGAATCAGCAAAATGCAGTTATCTTTTGAAGCTTCTGATTTATTGCGTAACTCTGACAGGTTATGGGCCCAGGAATCGCTCAAGAAGTAAAATTAAAACTGCATTGTAATTTAAAGCTGATAAGAAGCTGTCTGTGTTGTTAAAGGAACAGGCAGAGAAGAAAAATAAAGCAGGATGGCTGCTGCTATGGAATTTAAAGACAGTCCAATACCTAAATTGGGGAAGAAAAATTATTTAATTTGGGCTGCAAAAATGGAATGTTTTTTGAAAGCAAAAGAATTATGGGACATCGTAGCAGACCCCCCACAAGTGCTTGGAGCAGCAGATCAAAAGGCTCATGACAAAGCTATGGCTTATCTTCTTTTAAGTCTGGGGGATGATCAATTCTTAAATGTAGCTGAATTAAAGTCTGCAAAAGAAATATGGCAGAAATTGAAAGCAGTACATGTCAATGTTTCTGCGTGTAATGTGGTCCAACTTTCAAGAAAGCTTTTCAGAATGAGTTTGCAGACAGGAGATTCTATGGAAGATCATTTAATGAAAATGCAGTCTAATTTTCTAGAATTGGAGCAACGTGGAGTAAAGTTTCCAGAGTCCCAAAAGGTTTTATTAGTGTTAAATAGTTTGGATCAAAGCTGGGAGACTGTGTCAGCTATTTTTGAAAGTAAGCCAGAAGCAGATTTGAATTTGGAGGCTTTGAAATCGTGTTTATTGAATGAATATGAGAAAAGGCTTTTCAGCCATGCTGATGGAAAATTCCACAGGCGGGGGCCCAACAAGGAGTACAGTGGAAACTTACAGCAAGTCTCCAGCAAAATTTTCCACAGGCTGCCTATCTCTAGCAACAGCCGAGGTGTCTGCAGACAAGAGGAGAGCAGAGGCAGGCGAGATCAAGTTACACAGCAACAATTCTGCAAGCAAGATAAGAAAGCGTGTTTCATTTGTGGAGAAACCAATCATCTGCAGAAAAGCTGTGCACAGAGAAGAAATATGCAAGACAAGAGACATTATTTGCAAGGACAGATTGCAGTTGCAAAAGTTTGTTATAATAACAATAGAGACAAATGGTTGATTGACAGTGGGGCTAGTCAAACAATTGTTAATAATTCTGACTTATTTTCCAGATTTTTCCCAGGAAACCATGAAGAAGTGGCCTTAGCCAATGGTCAAAAGGCTAAAATCATTGGAAGAGGCGATGTGCAAATTCCATATTTGGAATCCAGGTTTACTGATGTGTTATATGTACCTGAAATGGAACATAATTTGTTAAGTGTGTCTAGTTTAGACAAGCAAGGTTATGAAACCACATTTGTTAATGGGAAGTGTATCATCCAAAGAAATGGGAATGTTTGTGCACAGGGCATAAAAGAGGATAATCTTTATGTATTGCAGGGACAAAAGGTCCCACATTGTTCCCAGACATTTAAAAATGTAGCAGAACACAATTCGTGTGTTCATCTTCTGCACAGACGACTTGGTCATGCTAATTTTAAGGTTGTTCAACAAATGAAAGAATTTGCAGAAGGATTAGATTTGAAGGGATGTAAGGCATATTTGGATTGTGCAGTATGCAAAGCATCGAAATCCAAAGCATTCCCAGTTAGCAAGTTTAGCACAAGACAAACCACAAGAGCTCTAGAACTGGTTCATGCTGATTTAATTGGGCCTATGCAAGCCAGTTTGGGAGGAGCAAAGTATGCGCTGGTTATTGTGGATGACTACAGCAGGTTTGGGTTTTGCTACTTACTTAAGAGTAAAACAGAGGTGCTACAGCAATTTAAGCAATGGTTAAGTTTTGTAGAGAGAAGGTACAAACAACAGGTATGTCAGTTGCAAACTGACAGAGGTTCTGAATTTATGTCAACAAATTTTCAACAATGGTTGAGACAATTGGGAATAAGACACAGGCGCACAAATCCTTACACACCGGGGGAGAACGGAGTGGCTGAAAAGAGGAATGGTGTTTTGCAAACAATGAAAGACTCATTACTGGAGGATTCTGGTATGAGCAGGTCATATTGGGGTGAAGCCATACTGACTGCCAATTATTTAGTAAATAGGCTGTGGAGTTCATCCATCAATAATACTCCATATGCAATGCTATATGGGAGAAAGCCTTCTCTAGCACATTTAAAAATATTTGGAAGTACTGCTTGGGTACATATTCCAAAGGCAATCAGAAGAAAGTGACAACAAAAGGCTAGAAAGCTCAGATTTGTGGGCTATGAGCCAGGCTCAAAAGGGTATCGCTTTAGCGATGGAAGTAAAAGGATAGTGATTTCAAGGTCTGCTAGTTTTGCAGAACAAAATTGGAACAGAATTGATGCAAATTCTGAAAATGTCTCACTTAGTGACGGTGATCCACTTAGCGACGGTGATCCACTTAGTGACAATAACTCATGTAATGATGGTGAATCATTTTCTGAAGGTGTCTATGTTCAGGGAGGAGAGTCTGAACAAGATATGAAGCCAGAAAAGCTTGAAACACAAGAACAGGCAATGCCACGTAGGTCAGAGCGTAGGAACAGAGGGGTTCCGCCAGACAGGTATTCTGCCAGTAAAGTTAAAGTGTGTAATGTGTGGTATGAGCCAAGAAACTATAAGGAAGTATTGGCATTACCAAAAGTTGAACAAGAAAAGTGGAAGGAAGCCATGGATAAAGAGATGAAATCCATGGGAGATCATGAAGTGTTCACATCTGTGACTTTGCCACAGGGTACGAAAGCTGTAGGATGTAAGTGGGTATATAAGAAAAAGGTATAACCCAATAATGAAGTACAGTATAAGGCAAGATTGGTGGCACAAGGTTTTTCTCAATTAAAGAATGTGCACTATGATGAGGTGTTTGCACCAACTGTAAAAGGTGAGAGCATAAGACTAGCACTGGCATTAGCATCAGCATACAGGCATAGAATTTGGCATTTTGATATAACCACTGCATTTCTCAATGCTGAATTAGAGGAAGAAATTTATATGGTTCAAGCGCCAGGGTATGAAAATAAAAAGCCTAACATGGTGTATAAATTGAACAAGGCTATTTATGGGCTGAAGCAGTCAGCCAGAAATTGGAATATCTTTCTAGATACTGCATTGAAAGGTCTTGGGTTCAAGAGTTGCAAAGCTGATGGTTGCATATACACTGGAAAGTTACAAGGTGGGAATTGTCTACTATTAGCATTTGTGGATGATCTTTGTTTCATTGCAAAGGATGCATCACAAGTTAAAGAATTTGCTAATAAGTTAGAAAAGAAATTTGAATTAAAGAATTTGGGAGAAATAAAGAATTATCTTGGTGTAGAGATACAAAAAACTGAAAAGGGTTATATTCTCAGTCAAAGGAGAAAAATTGAACAATTATTAGAGAAATATAACATGAAAGATTGTAATATTGCTCCTACACCTATGAGCACAGATTTTTACAATAGTTTGGGTGAGGACAAAAGTGAAGCCTGTGATCAGGAGATATATCACTCTGCAATAGGGAGTCTGTTATATCTGTCACAGTGGTCCAGACCAGACATAGCTTGTGCAGTGAGCATCTTAAGTCGCTTTACTGCTACACCTACAAAGTTGCATTGGATGGGTGTGAAAAGAATTCTCAGGTATTTGAAGGGAACTGTGAATTTGGGTCTTCAAATACAGGTCACTGAAGAATTAAAATTGAAATGTTATGTTGATAGTGATTATGCAAATGATGTAAAAACCAGAAAGTCTAATTCTGGAATTGTAATAATGTTTGGAGGGGCTTTAATTGGTTGGAAGTCCAGAAAACAAACAACGGTTGCTATTTCAACTGCTGAAGCAGAGTTTATTGCATTGTCTGAGTTATGTTCTGAAGTAGTTTGGTATGTACAGTTGTTACAAGATTTAAATGTAAATGTAAATGAAGCTGTAACTGTTTATGAAGATAATGCTGCTTGTATAAAAATGGCAACAGGTGACAGAGTGAAGAACAGAAGTAAACATGTGGACATTAAGTATTGTAATGTCAGGGAAGCTGTAAAAGAAAAATTGATACGTTTACATCATTGTTCTTCAGAGGATAATTTAGCAGACATGATGACCAAACCATTGGGTGGTGTCCATTACAGGAAATGTTTAAATCCAATAGGTCTGGTGTCTCTCCCAGTAATGAAGGGAGGAGTGTTGGAATATTCATGACTGGGAGAGCCATGTGATTGAGTCAGCCAATCAGGCTGAAGTGTTAATTGAGCATGTCCAGAAACTTAGCAAGAAGAAGGGTGTGGTTTAGTCTGTCCACCATTAAAGATTGCTGTGAAAACATCTCAACATGTGATCTGAAACAAAGTGTGGTATTGTTAATGTTTTATTCTACTTATAAAGAAGTTATTTGAATCAGCAAAATGCAGTTATCTTTTTAAGCTTCTGATTTATTGCGTAACTCTGACACAGTCAACATTTACCAATTACCTATCCATTTCCACCTCAGAGAAATCACACCTTTATTATAGCTATAGACTAGTCTGCGATGGCTGAAACAAGAACAACAAAAAACTAACATTTTTTAAAGCTATAAAATATATAGCTTTAATATATATTTAATATATTTAATATAATATATAATATTATATTTATATATTTTATATATAATATAAAATATATATTAAAATATACAATATAATTGTATACTTTAATATATATTTTATATATATAAAGTATACAAAGTTAGAAAACATTTTAAAAAACTAAAATGTGTAGATATAAACAAAAATCTAAACATATAAAAAGGGATAAAACTATTAAATAAAAATATTTTAAAAAACCCATAACAATTCTGTCCCTAACTGTTTTTTCCTTTCTTTGTACTGCATTTAGATTTCATGTCTTTGTTAACATACCCTATGGCAGGAGTGTCAAACTCAAGGCCCGGGGACCGGATCCAGCCCATGGGGTGCTTAGATTTGACCCATGGATCCGCCCTGGAAACAGTGAAGGACCAGCCCCCAGTGCCTCTGTCAGTGGAAACAGAGCTTGGGAGGGCTGTGTGTGGCCCTCCCAAACTCAGTTTTCTCTGGCAGAGGGTTGCAGGAGGCCATTGCAGCTGAAAACAGAGCTCAGGAGCCCATTTTTGCTGGCAGAGTGTTCGGGCCTCCACAGGCGCCCCCCCGGCACGAGTGATGTTTATTTATTTATTTTATTTTAGCAATTCTTATATGCCGCCCTACTCCTGGGGGACTCAGGGCGGAGTTGAGCTGGCCACACACCCCTGGCCATGCCCGCCATGCCCCCCAAAGGTGAAACACAACCCTGATGCAGCCCTCAATTAAATCGAGTTTGACACCCCTGCCCTATGGAGAGAAATACACTACTATGCACAACCATTTTCACTTATTGTCATATAGACTTTTTCCTTAAAAGAGACCGTATACAAATTACATAAGCTCACGAGGCTGTGTTTAGGGCTCTGTTTATATTAAGCAGGCACATTTGCTACTCTGAGCTATCTCCCGGAGTTTAATCTTGCAAGTCTATTTGTTTCCATGGCATGGATGTTTAGTAACTCGGCAGCATTTCATTATAGTTTACCAATCGTGAAGTACCATGGGAATTTTTATGCTAACCACAGAGAACAAACAACCGCCCTGAGTCCTTCGGGAGTTGGGCGGCATATAAGAATAACAAAATAAATAAATAAATAAATAAACTAAAAACCCTGTAAATCCTAGACACTTCAGATACCTGAAGGATGTAATTGACTTCTGGAGTCAACATACTTTTAGTTAAAATTGAAAGGATTAAAATATACCTCCGGTTTACATTCTCGTCTACATTCTCTTATACTTAGCATTGGATCATATGTAATCTTGAAAAGTCATCGATTTCATAGATAAGTAATTTGTAGACGGGTTTCATAGATAACTATAAAGATAAGACAAATTTCATAGATAAGTAATTCCTCCCACTCCATGTAATTTTGTTCTACATTGATACTGACTGTGGTTGGTGTTCTTTGTTTCGTTTTTAATGTTGTATTGTTTTTAATTGATAACAACTTGTTTTGAAACATTTCTAGCAGATTTTAGGGGGGGAAAGAATCAGAAGAGAGAGGAAATAGAATTAGGTAGAAGGAAAAATCTTCCAGTTCTTGTTAGTAGAAAACATAAACAGTGATTGTCCTTGTGGGTCTTTTTCAATTCTATAGTATGTGCTTCTATGTTTCAATAAAAAGGAATCTGCTGACATAATACAAAATTGCACTGTGTATTCTTCAGGGTTTCTGAAATTTTCTGAGCTTGGTCTTCTCCGTACAATGCTGGCATTTCTACTTGCTTGGAAAACTCCAGCCTTATAATTACATACTTCGTTATCATTTGGATGTTTCTGCACATCAATATTTTATCTGGATTTCTTTTTCATACTTCTCCCAAGTAACAGATTTTTTTTATTTTTTTTTATTTATTTATTTATTTTATTTATTTATTTTGTCAACACGTGTACAAGATAATAGGTATGATATAAACATAAACAAAAGCAAAGTATGTATAGGTAAATTTAGACAATAGGGCAGAAGGACAGGGATGGTAGGCACGATGGTGCACTTATGCACGCCATAAGTGCACCATATTTCATGGCTAGAGTCACAACACCCTCTTTTTTGAGACAAGAAAGTTAAAATGCATTATTGGTTCACTCAAATGCATGTTTAAGGTTGTGATTCTTCCCAAACTACTCACTTTTACTTCTTTACGTTTGTTTTGTGATCTAGTCATTCATTCTCTCCCTGTGATCCAACCACTTTAATATATTTCTTTCATAATGGTCACACACACTTGTATTGAATCTACCTTTATTCAGCACCCATTTATTCTTGACCTCATCTCTTCCTGCTCCCATAAAGGCACATCAAGTGTTTCATTCAACTAATATTTAAGTTTTTCCTGACATACCCATCTCCCACTTGCCTATACTAAAGTAGATAAAAGCGTCATTTTATGTATAATTTTTTGCCTCTTTTGACAAGAATTCATTCATCGCAGGAGATTATTTTTTAATCTTCCTACCTTAACTACCAACATTTCAATGCTTTTTAAAAAAAAGTTTTCCATCCATATAAATACAAATGGAATGAAGATATATATTGCTCTATCTGCAGTATGGCCAATCTGCTAGATCAAATTGGAGGGGTAGAGATTCTTGGAAGAAAAAGTGGTCTCTCATGCAACCTGATCCCAAGTCATGTAAGGGTTTAAAGGTGACAACCAGCAACTTGGATTGCACCTGAATACATGCTGGTAACCAATGCAGCTCTCACAGTAATTCTGTTACATTTACTGGGCACCATTTACTACCCATGCAGCTGCCTTCTGCACCAGTTGAAGTTTTTGAAAGTTCTTCAAGAGGCAGCCCCATGTAGAGCATGTTGCAGTAGTTCAAAGTTGTGATGTTATTTAACAATCTTCTAGCTAGTAATGGTAGTAGCACCTTCCAGTCCTGGTATGGCATTATGAGAACAGCTCTCATGTGTCACTACAAGAATTCATTGTTCATTTATCCATTTCAAAATACATAGACATTCAAGAGGGCATGGTATTCTTTTGTTATGTTTTTTATTGGCCAAGTGTGATTGGACACACAAGTGATTTGTCTTTGGTGCATAAGCTCTCAGTGTACATAAAAAATACATTCATAAAGAATCATAAGATATAGAAATAGCCTTCTGTAATGCACTGTTCATTGTTGAACCATTCAACAAGCATTCAGTTTTTCACTGTTTTATTGCTGTCATATAGCACAATGTGCATATGTGTACACATATACATTGTATATACTGGCAAAAAGGCAAAAAGGAAGCAGTATGCTCCCTCCCATATTTGGGTATACCAGGGTGATTTGACAGGGAAAATAAACATATATAACCCTTCCCTGGTACAAGCTGATATAGGAGGAGAGCCTGTGGCTTAGAGGTTAAAGCTACTGCCTTACAGGCAGGCTGCCCAGGTTCAAATCCCAGTAAGGGTATGGCTAGCTGATGAGAGCTAAATAGCTTGAAATAGATCTATACTAGTCTCCCTTCATTTTCATTATCAGCAAATTTTATCAGCAAATTATCAGCAAATTATCAGCAAATTATCAGCAAATTTTAACCACTGAGGCGTAATGGCTCAGTGGTTAAAAACACTAAGCTTTTCAGCTGAAATGCTGACAGCCCAGGTTTGAGATCTGATCTAAGTGCCAGAGCCCACTGTAACAACATTGCCAAAAAGGCATTAAGAGTTGTTAACCTAATCTTGCATAGCTTTTTCTCTGGTAATATTATACTACTAACTAAAGCATACAAAACATTTGCTAGACCAATTCTCGAATACAGCTCATCTGTCTGGAACCCACACTACATATCAGACATTAATACAATTGAGAGAGTACAGAGATATTTCATGAGAAGACTCCTCAATTTCTCTACCTGCAATAAAATACCTTATGCCATCAGACTTGAAATTTTGGGCTTAGAAAACTTAGAACTTTGCCGCCTTCAGTCTGACCTAAATGTAGTACATAAAATTATCTGCTACAATGTCCCACCTGTCAATGACTACTTCAGCTTCACCTACCTGACTCTGTGGTTTCTTCCCCAAACCCCCACAATTTTAACCTTAGATTGTCTACTGTTGACCTCATCCCATTCCTAAGAGGTCTGTAAGGGGCGTGCATAAGCGCACCAGCGTGCCTACTGTCCCTGTCCTAATGTTCACTTTTATTCGTATTCATTTCATGTATTCAAAATCATGTTTATGTTGTGGCCTGCCAGCAGCCCATGCAGCTGGTAGCTGATTCCAGCAGTGCAGAGGCGGATGTGGTGATGCGCCAGCAGCCTGTGCAGCTGTGGCACCCGAGACGGACAGTGAGGAGGCTAGAGAGGACTCAGTGCCAGAGGCAGAGATTCAGCCAGAGCCTTCAGAACCTCCAAAAGCTCCCATCAGTGATGAGGAGGAAGAGGAGGAGCCTATTCTCAATGCACGGGCATGCAGAGCTGCCAAAAGGCAGGAATGGTTCCTCAGGAGAAGGTCTCTTCAGGAGTAAGGCTTGGGGCTAATTGGCCACTCCCCTAGACTATTTAAGGGATGACACCAAAGGAAGCAATTTGCAGGAAACCACATTCGTTCATATTCCTTCGTGTCTCGACTCTGATCGGCTCTTGTTCCCTCTCTTGGCATTTTTCCTGCAAATTGCTTCTGGGCATTTTGCCAACCACCGTAAGCTTGCTGATATCTACAAGACTGTTGACTCAGAATTGAGTTATTATTTCATGGACTCGTGCTGGCTGTTAATGAAGTTGAATTAACAGTCGGTGTTCAGAAAAAACTGCTTTAAGCTGTATTTGTGTTTGACGACTACTAAGAAAGCTCATTAGTAGTCCTTAATTAGTAAAGTAAGGGTTTGTACAGACTTTGTGTGTGCTGCATTCTTTGTGGTCCATAGCTGGGGCAGAACAGTTCATACACACACACATACATTCATACATACATACATACATACATACATACATACATATAATCTAATATGTGCTTGACAAAATAAATAAATAAAATAAAACAAAACAAAACAAAACAATGGGGTGAGCTCCTGTCCCTTGCTGCAGCTCCTGCCAACCTAGCAGTTTGAAAATGTGCAAATGTTAGTAGGTTAATAGGTACCACTTCGCTGGGAAGGTAAAAGCATTCCATGCACCTTTGGCATATAGCCATGCTGGCCACATGACCACAGAAATTGTCACAATACTGGCTCTCTCAGGCAAGAAACAGAAATGAGCATTGTGCCCTAGAGTCGAACACAACTGACAGGGAAACCTTTACCTTCTGTATCACAATGATTACAATTAGCAACCCATCCTCAACACCACATTCATAGAAAATGTTCCATATATCAACCCCTGTTCATTTCAGTTTCAAATATTTTTTTCTAAATCCACAAATATGAAATACACTCTCTTTTAAGTGTTTATCCACTTGTCAATAAACAGTTGTCAATGAACGTCTGATCCACACACCGTCTGCCCAATGCACTTTTCAAATTTTCTTCATTATCACATTTTGTACTCTTTCAATCAGAAGTCTACAAAGTATTTTCTTAGGCACAATTAAATAGAGAAATTATACAATTATCTGTCAACAGATTTAGTGTTGAATTTTGAAAGATCACTTGTCCCCAACTCTACTGAGAATGATTCAAAACGCCTTATTTCATGTGATGTTATATAAACATCACAACTAAATGACACTCCAGAAATAATTTTTTTCTGATCTACATATTAGTTTCAGAAGTCAGAATTTTAAGGAATGTATGGACACTGAATGAATTCTGGATCAAGGCAAACAATTTCTCCAACATTCATACTGTGATTCTCATTATTTTGTATAACTGACTTTAGAAAAGACACTTTCAAATTAGGTATCAATTCTCAGTCCCTCCATTTGCAAACTGGATCCAATTAATTGGTAATTGCAAGACAAAGATAGTCAGAAGCCCCATACATGTTCAAAGAGAGAATAGTCCCTACCAAAATGCACCAGGCAAAGGCAGCATTCATTAGTTGAATGAACAAAGAACAAAGGTTTCTTTGGGATGTCCAATTCTGGATAATTTTGAACAGATGTGAATATATGGATCCTCAGGAGAGCATTTGGAGATGACTGAAGTGGAGGTCATCTGTACTATTTTATTGTTATTATTATTTTCTGGTTATAACCCTGTTATGGAATAGTTTGCAAATCACAAATCTAGACTGGAATATAAATAAAGAATAATAATGTCAACAGGCAGATACATCAATAATTGTTTGCTTAAAACGGGCACAACTTAAAGGAAAGTAGACCATGAACATGGTTGGTCTATTGTTGGAGCATACCGTATTTTTCAGAGTATAAGATGCACCTTTTTACCCACAAAAAGAGGGTGAAAATTTGGGTGTGTCTTATATACCGAATGTAGCCCCACCCAGCCACCCCCACCCTTTGGCCTCTGCCTGCCAACAATTTACCACTTTGCAGCAAACAGAACAGAAACAGAAGCCTTATTAGCACACTAAGAGATTACTTGCCTCCCGATCTACAGCTGACAGGCTTGCAAGCCACCTGGTAAAATGAAACTAACTACTGTGGCTGTAATGAGACAAAATGCTGGGAGATAAACTGCTGTCAATGTTACACTGCTGAAATTGCAAGAAGGTAAGCTGAAGCTACTGTAGCCTAGTGGTAGAGCTCTTGCCTCATAGTCAGGAGGTTGTGAGTTCTATCCTAGGTAGAGGCAGATTCTGTTAATATGTTATTTTGTTAAATGTTTGTAGAGTGTTCAAATTATAAGACTTATTTTTTAAAGACTGCTTTATTATTGTTCTAGACAACTTAACAAAATGAAGAAGCTTTTTAAAATAAATTCTTGCTCTGAAGAGGCCCAGTGCTATTGTATCTTCTTTTAAATAGCAGAAAGCCTTCCAGAAAGCCACATCAATTTTAAAGATCTGTAAAAGTATAATCTGAAATGTCCTGTTTTAGTATTAAGTATTAGTATTAAAATAAGGCAGCTGAATTAAACCCTGACTTAGTCATGTTTGGAGTAGATCTATTTAAATAATTGGGAGGAGTTAGTGTGATTACATTTAAGAAAACTTTCTGGGATTAATATACTGCCATAATGTACATTTCTCCAATTCTTTGCTATTTCTATGGGTCAGGCACACATGCACAGAAATACACAGCAAACAGTGTATATTATCTGTGCTGTTTGCTGTTTGGCAAATTGCTGGGAGGCAGAGGCCTTTTTCCCTTGTTTTCCTCCCCCAAAACTAAGGTGCATCTTATACTTCGGTGCGTCTTATACTCCGAAAAATATGGTAAGTCCAACAACAGATTGCACTCAGATGAAACTCGAAATAGACAAAGTTCTCGGCCCGCATATGAATTCAGCTACTGCTAAGAATTTCTTCATTCTTGCTCCAGGTTGCTTTGAAATAGATGCTGTATCAGATGCTTTTCTCTACTTCCAGATATTCCTCTGCTTCCCTGTTTTTTTCTGGCTCTGCAGAGATCTTCCCATGATCTGATTGAATGAATCTGCAGTTCAAAGTCTCATTTACACAGGTCAGAATCCTGAAGCCATTTGACTACTGCAGCTATGTCTGCAACCATTTGCTAGGAAGATGGCTTAATGAATATGAATGATGTCCTTTTGTAGCACAGCGATAAATATTATCATGGATTAAAGAATACACAATAGTGCTGTTACGGCCAGTGTTAATATGAAGGCATCAGGATTTGACTTTATGATGAGGGCAGCAGGAGGGAAGTCAATCTGTTCTTATCTACCAGGACTATGCAACATTTTAGACTGAAAGGGGGAAAAATGTGATTTAGAGTGCATTCGAGCATACATGTAGCAACTATCCGCAGCTTCTTTAAACAAATGCATCTTTTCCTGGGAAGGTTCAGACAATGCTGAGTATTTCAAACAAACCAAGCAATCTATCTCTTCCTAAATTAATATGCCATTCAGAATGCTTCTGTTATCATTCAAATTGCGTTTTGGGGGGGGGGGTGTTTCCTGTGATATAGCAATTTATCTCAAAAATTGCATATAGAAATAGATATCTTTGGAACCTATTATGTACAAAAATCCGTAGAGGAAAAATACATACAAAAAGGGATATTAGAAGAAAAGTTCATACAAAAACAAATGAGAGATTTCATTCAGAAATGGATGCAAGAACAGGATAAAATTTATTATTGATCAAATATACATAAAATTGACATGAATTTTAAAAGACATGACTTGGAAACAGACTTACTATATACATTCATAACTTTAGGGCAAGGCATGTGCAACGCAGGGCAAGGCATGTGCAAAAATTTTTTAAAAGTGTTATATAAATATATTTTTTCTGAATGGTCAAAAATACTTTATTGGTTTCAGTATATCCCAATAAAAACCATAATTGTATTTGAATTACAAAAACATTTAAGCATTTATAAGGGGCGTGCATAAGCGCACCACTGTGCCTACCGTCCCTGTCCTACTGTCCTATTGTCCTCTTTTATCGTTATTTTTTACTTATGTTTATACAAACTACTACTATCCTATACATATTTGAAAAATAAATAAATGTACTACGTTTGAAAACTTATAACACAAAATTCAAACATTTGGTGGAGCTTATTTAGAAACAGTGAAATATGATTCAAAAACTGGCCATGTCAATTTAATAATTTGATAATTATTAATTCAATGCAGAATTGAAACAATGGGAATATCAACAGAAGACAAATATTACATTTATGTGGAATATCATTTTTAGATAAACCTGGTACAAGATATGTGTACCATTGAAATATTACTCCAACACTAATAGTTAAAATAGTTAACTAATTTTCCCAAAAAATGTTGGAAATTCAATAATCAGATTGGATCATTATTTCGCATTCGGTGGCAATTTTATAAACCCAAGAGTTTTATTTATTTTTATCTATGTTTAATATACTATATTGTTAAATATATTGATTTGATATAAGACACATTAATATGCAACAATAATATAAATTTTTTTAAAAAAAACAGTTTTATGCTGCTTCTAAATTTATTTTTTCTTTGCTTTATACTGTTTGTTTTATTTTCATTTTCTATGCCTTTTGGGTTTTGTTTTCCACCTTTGATTGTGTTTTCAAGTACCTAGACAATTCAGGAGTGGGTTCCTACCGGTGCGGTCCACTCTGTCGTTCCAGTAACGGCCCACCGATTGCGCAATTTGCACGCAATGGCTCCGGTACCGTCTTCACTGGTCCATTGCATGGCAGCATATTTTTTTAAATTTGGGATTTTTTGCTTCCTGCGCATGTGTGGAAGCAAAATCGCACAAGGGGACGCACGAGAGAGAGAGATTTTGGCGTTTTTTTTGCTTCCGTGCATGCACGGAAGCAAAAAATTGCTGAAATCATACACATAATGTATATAAAAGTAAACAGTAGAAGCTGTAAATTAAAAGGGAAGATTTTTCTTTTTCTTTTTTTTCCAATTGCAAAGTTTATTAACAGTGCATATGTATTTACATATAACTAACAAAGCATTGAACCGGCCTCAGTTTGCGCAAAAAAAGAGCATCATCATTGCATGCATGTTAGTATGATTGTCTCTGTTGGGATCCAAGAGATGTCATATAAAAATAATATGTATCAGTGGTCTGACCTAGGCTTCCTGATAAAACATAAAGCACAAACGGAGTCCCAAAAAACCTCTTTTTTTATTTCAATGGCTGTGAATTATGTTCATTCACAGCCATAATAAGTCCCAAACAGTGTTAATTAGTCCGAAAGAAGTCTTTCGGGAGAAGGCTGATAAGCACCAACCTTTATCTCACTTGACATGCTGCCAAGGACCTAATTGACAAGTAGCTTTGCAAGGCCAAATGGAGAACGGAGCTGCTGAGTTACACTGACCAGAATTGAACCAAGTTGCTACCTGCAAAGAGCACATCCATGTGTTCCTCTTTCATATCCTATGGGAGGGGCCAATCATCATCAAGAGACAAGGTGGCGCAGTGGTTAAAAGCAGCACTGCAACCTACTTCAGTTGACTGCTAGTTCAGCAGTTCAGCTGTTCAAATCTCACCAGGCTCAAGGTTGACTCAGCCTTCCATCCTTCTGAGGTGGGTAAAATGAGGACCTAGATTGTTGGGGGCAATATGCTGAACTCTGTAAACCGCTTAGAGAGGGCTGTAAAGCACTATGAAGCAGTATATAAGTCTAAGTGCTATTGCTATTGCTATTGCTATCTCCAAGCTTTACTCCTGAGTAGCCTTTTTCCTCCTTAACTGTTCTTGCCTTCTGGCAGTTCTGCGCATGCACACAGGCTCCCCCTGTTCCTTTGCCTCACTGATGACAGCCTCTGGAAGCTCCAGAGTCAGCACAAACCTCCCAGATGGCCCGGGCCCCATCTCTGCCTCCGACACAGAGCCTTCTCCAGACTCCAGGACTGGCCCCAGACTCCTCACTGTCTGACTCTGCTGCCAGTTCTGCAGGCCGCTGGCGGACCACAACACTTAGTTCCACCTAAGGCACTGTTCTATGGGGGAATCATTCTAAAACCTTGGCGAGGGAAAGCCTGTGGGGACGAGAGGACAGAGAGACTGGCTTGGATGATTTAATGGGGAGGGAGGTGTGTGTGCATTCCCAGAAATAGTTCGAAGGGGAACATCTGGGCTTAAAAAGGGGTTGAGGAGCAGGCTTGCAAGTGAAGGAACAGATTGGGAGGCTCACAGTTGTTTCAAGAGAACCGCTTTTTGAAGAGATTGGGAACTTGGGGGGCAGGGCAGGGGAGAGAAGCAAGACGTGGGCCTAAGACAGGGGTGAAATCCTCCTGGTTCGCTCTTACCTGTTGGTCGCCGCACAGCCGAAGAACCTGGTGGCGTTCACGGTGTGGGGCTTCCCCCGCCCACTTCCCCTGCCTGCCTGGATGCCAGCATTTGCGTTCTTTTGCCTCTGCGCAAGAAGAACGCTTTGCGCATGCGCAGAGGGCAAAAGAACGCAAATGCCGGCATCCAGGTGGGTGGGGGAAGGGATGGGGGAAGCCCCACACCGTGAATGCCACCAGGTTCTTTGGCTGTGCGGCAACCAACAGGTAAGAGCGAACCGGGAGGATTTCACCCCTGGCCTAAGACCTTTCTCCTTTCTACGTGTTTGCAGAAAGATATTTTTCTTTGTTTCCTGATTTTGCATTAATTCAATCTAATTTTGCAGAATATCTGTTACTTTTGCAAATGTAAAATGGAAATCAGATAGCTTTCCAGATTTGCACCACAGCGCTTTAAAAATAAAAAAAGCATAGAAAAATGAACATTTGAGAGCAGGAAATGCAAAGAAAAATGAGTTATGCATAAGTTCTGCATGAAAATAATACAATCATGTATTACAGAAAGGAAAACTGTTGTAAAATTTGCATATTTAGCAACATTGTATAGCAATGCATACTGTACACACAAATATGAACACTCACACCCCTAAGCATTTTCATCCTTTTCTCTTTTATCAAGTTTGAAAAATTATAACATAGCAGAAGAATGCTAACCACTGTTTTCTAGCGAGTTCACGGGAATTTTAACTTCCAGGCCCTTCTCCTTTTCAAAATGCAATAAAACTCAGGCTTTTCAGCTCTCTCGCCTAACTTTATGAGAAAAGTTCATGGAGTGTTCTCATAAATTATGATCCTGACATAGGTTTGGTGTCCTTGTGAATGCAATTGCCTCAAACAGGCAACTGCAAATAAGCTATTAGTCTATCAAATTGCTTTTGGCATGAAGAATCAATATTTTGACAGTTGCCACTGCCCTTTATAACCCTAACATTTTTGTGTGTGGTTGGATCCAAAAAAGCAGAACTTGACTTTCAAACTTCATTCTGCTTAAGTTGAGAATTCTATTCTGTTCCATTGATTTTGCCAGGATATTAAGCACATTAAACAGTTTGTTTGTTTGTTTGTTTGTTTGTTTGTTTGTTTGTTTGTTTGTTTGCTTGTTTGTTTGTTTGTTTGTTTGTTTGTTTTTTGTTTATTTATTTATTATTTGGTCATTTTTATATGCCGCCCCACTCCCGTAGGACTCAGGGCGGCATACAACATAATACAAAACAATTTATTAAGAAAAAATGACACAAATGATTAAAAGAATTACAAAAATTTAAAAAAACCACACCAACATTCGCACATGGGGGGGATTGAGACGTTGTACTTACCTGAGACGTCCATTCTCATCGGGTGGAGCTAGCCGCCATGTATAAATAGTATACTTTCTTTTGACTCAGTCTTGATTGGCTGGAAGGCTGTGCCAATACCCAATCTTGGCGGCTAGCTCCACCCAAGATGGAGAATGATCTTATTCTCCCCTTGCTTGCCGGAAGAGCCATGTTTTCATGGCTTTACGGAAGGCCAATAGGGTAGGGATAGTTCTGATCTCTGGGGGGAGTTGTTCCAGAGAGATGGGGCTCCCACAGAGAAGGCTCTCCCCTGCGGTCCTGCCAACCGACATTGCTTGGTTGATGGGACCTGGAGGAGACCAACTCTGTGGGACCTAACCGGTCATAGGGAGGTATGCGGTTTTGACATTTTCTTCCAGTAAGACTTGGACTTTGTCCTGAGATCATTCTGTTAACATTGGAATGTAGTTGGTTACACCTTTTCCTTCCCATCAACTGTGTAGATATCATCTGAAACTGCTTTCTGCATTTTTCCTTGGGATAAGGACCGAGGGCACGGTGCAACAGAAATAATCTCTTGTTAGAAAACACTGGCCTCCTTCAGGGTTACAAGCACAACATTACTTATCTCTAGCTGAATATGCAGCTGTTTAATCGGATTTTTTAAAATTAAAGCTGCAGTCGTTGAAAGCGAATCAGTCACAATGACATTGTTACAGATAATTAGAGCATCTTTCAGGGATTTAAAAATAAAATCCAGAGAATTTTAGCTAGTGAGACAGGATAGTCCATGGATTTGTATCAGCCACTCTCTGGCACTTTCAACCAAGGCAGCCTGAATTTGGTCCTACCATTATTATTTTTTCCTTTTAGCACTGATGCACAGAATTGTTTAGATCTGCAAGGAATACGGGTAGTATTGTGTGTGTGTGTGTGTGTGTTGTGTGTGTGTGTAACATTTTTTGCTGATAAATGAAAATAAAGGGAGACTATTATAGATCTATTTTGAGCTATTTTGCTCTCTTCAGATAGCCATACCCGTAGTGGGAATTGAACCTGGGCAGTCTGCTTGTAAGGCAGGAGTTTAACCTCTAGGCCACAAGGTTCTCTTCCCTATCAGCTCTTCACCAGGAAAGGGTTATATATGTTTATTCTGTCGAGTCATCCTGGTGTATGGAAGGAAACATCACAGCTTCCTTTTGCCTTTCAGCCCCTACTGGGACCATCCAGGCAGTTTTCTGTAGTCGACAAACTATATTGTCTATATGTGTAACATTTTTTGCTGATAAATGAAAATAAAGGGAGGCTATTATAGATCTATTTCGAGCTATTTTGCTCTCGTCAGATAGCCATACCCGGCGTGGGAATTGAACCTGGGCAGTCTGCTATATATCTAGTATATATATCTGATATATCTAGTATCTGCAAAACAAATTCTCTTTCAGCCACATGGTTAAATACATTTAGTTCTAAACTAAATTTAAGTTAAATTTAGTTCTAAACTAAACTGAAATAATTCAGTTAAAATTTTCACTCTGACTTGCTCTCATTTTTCCCCTGCCATTATCACATTGTCACATCAAACTAACTATGTAGTAGTGTGCTACTTTGGGCAACAGTTCCTATGCAATCTTGCCAACGGGCTTATAGCTGCCAATTGCTAGGGGTAGTAATCCCAAATTAACAAACGTTCTGTCTGCTTAATTAAAGATTATCCATGTAATAAAGGTAGGAAGGACACACAATAATCAGGGAGAAAAATGTAACACCATGGTAGCAACATGCAATAGAACAGGTACAGGCAAAATTTGGCTGGAGGGTACAGTCTGCTGTGGCAGTTGTGGCTGTTTAAATTGTCTCCAGGAAGCATATACAAACTATGGGACTTATTAAAGGCCTTACTTGAACAAAACTAGAATTATTTCTTGGAAACTGACAAAAATCCTCAGAACACCACAGTTAGAGCTAAGATTGGCTTATTTCAGAGCCACTCACCAACCTTTCAACTATTGGTGGATAATTCTCTTAATGGACCTGGTGGGTTACCTAAAATATGCTTAGAAGAATAGTTAACCACTGCATCACCACAGCTCTTGTTGACTGTCAGTCACCTTATGTCCATTATTATAGAGACACTGGCTATGAGTTCAGACAGAAAAAAAAAAGATTTTTGTATGGTCTGTCAAAGTCTGATAACTTGCAGTCTTTGGAAAGGATCGGGGAATGGCTAATGGTCATCTTGTTTAATATTCCACCAAGCTAGTATGGGTGGATTACTGGTAAAAGCATTTATATATTATAAGACGGGCATATTTATAATTAACCAGGAAAGTTGCAAAAATTATAACATGATAATGAGGCACTGATTATGAAAACAACACTTATAAAAAGACTGCACCTTGGTAACATTTTTCATGATCAATGGGAATATGAAGATCACATTTTCAAAATTAGTCATTTCTCCCTGTCAGGCCATATCCATTTATTAAAAGGTTCAGCATTTCAACTTATCATCCAGTAGATTGTTTGTGTTCCTTTATGAAAAGCTCCACATACTCATTTCCATAGCTAAACATAGCCTTGTTAAAAATGATTACAGTAATTGTGTATTCCATATTTCAATGTTGCTGTAAATAGTGTAGCTTCTTGTGTATCCTTCCTTTGATGGTGTATTTTTTTCCTAACTAAGGGCTATAATCCTGGACATAGTTTAGCTATATAAATTTCATTGATTTTTTGCCCATGTGTTTAATTAAAGAAGACAACAATAACAGTTAGAACAATAAAGTCATAAAAGAACCCAGCTACAAGAATTTGGGGAGCAATAATGTATATAGTTTTTTTTTCTCTTGTTGAGCCATAGTGTTTTGATTCTCTTTTTTTTCCCTGGAGTAAATTATAATTCTTATACACAGTAGCTTGAAATGGGAAGGTGAGCAGGAGGAGGGAGGAGGAGGAGGAGGAGGAGGAAGAGGAAGAGGAAGAGGAAGAGGAAGAGGAGGAGGAGGGGAGGGGAAGGGGAAGGGGAAGGGGAAGAAGAAGAAGAAGAAGAAGAAGAAGAAGAAGAAGAAGAAGAAGAAGAAGAAGAAGAAGAAGAAGAAGAAGAAGAAGAAGAAGAAGAAGAAGAAGAAGAAGAAGAAGAAGAAGAAGAAGAAGAAGATCACTTCTTTTATTTTTGTTTCTTTTTAACCAGTTGCCCAGTTAGAGTAAACACTTAGAACTGAAGAAGCTTCTTGGATGAGAAGCAAAATATCTTCAAGGGAAAACAAAGAAAGTCCAGTTGCCTTTTGAAAATGCACCTTTGAATTAATCTGGAAATATGATTCTGAATATTGCCTAAGTATGTTGCTCTCATCAGAACCTTTTGAAAATTTGAGAAGCCCAGGAAAATAATGTGGAATCTGGGAATTCTACTTTAATGTATTGGTTTTACTGCCTTCAGTAAAGAGGATTGTTCCATCTGCTCATTTTAAATGTTAGCCCCCGTTTTGGATTGGGTCTGCTATGTAAATGGGGCCTTAGGCAATTATCCTGTTATCCCTTCCTAAAAATACTGCTTTGGCTGCTTCAAAGATGGGTGTTTTTGGAGCCAATCTGGATACTGAAACTGGAATGTTGAAATTTTTTTTTTGAAAATCAGCTCATATGACTATGTGTTTGACCACTGCACATAAGTCAGTATCATTTTAATCATTAAAGCATTTTAAAATGTCAGCATAATAACTTTCCATTTATATTAAAAAGCACTGTCCTATACTGCATTTATTTGAAATACCAGACACATCACTTTTTTCTTAACAATTTGTATCATGGTGACCCTTTTGTAAAATTGCTGTGTTCAAAATGTTAGTGTTCGTTAGTTTCCCAAAAGTATTTTGTTTCAAACTGACAGCTTTATTACAGCATCCATGATCTACTGGTACACATATAGGATGGCTATTACAAGAATTCATCATTGTCACCTCCATCCAAACCCTTGTTGAATTCAACCTGCAATAGTTCATTAATGCAAACACACACACACACACACACACACACACACAGAGAGAGAGAGAGAGAGAGAGAGAGAGAGAGAGAGAGAGAGAGAGAGAGAGAGAGAGAGAGAGAGAGAGAGAGAGACTTGAATATGCCTTGCTGAAACATGTGCCTTAAAAGCCCCAAAGCAAAATATCTGTCCACTAATTTACTCATATATGTTAAGTGGGTGAAAGAGAGAGATTTTCATCAATCTGATTATTGCAATTTGAACATATCTTATGTCAGGAAAAAATGGCATAAGTGTATGCAGCTTTTTCTGTTCTCTCTCCCGCACATCAATGTATTACTTTTATAAAGAAATTTAGCTGTACTGAACCACTGAAGCTGAGACTTCTTTAAAAATATATATGAAAACTTAAAGGAAATCCCATTCTTACCATTTATACATCTGAATTGGGCCACTCTATTCATCTGGATATTGCTGAACTCCAGTTCTTAACACACGGAGCCAACTCTCTAATACATTGTCCATCTTTATACAGAGAATAGAATAGAATAGAATAGAATAGAATAGAATAGAATAGAATAGAATAGAATAGAATAGAATAGAATAGAATTGTATTGGCCAAGTGTGATTGGACACACAAGGAATTTGTCTTGGTGCATATGCTCTCAGTCAGAGGTGGGTTCCTGCCAGAGCTGCCTGGTGCGCAGCTCTGGTAAGGAGCAACCGATTGCGCAATTTGCGCGTGATCGCGCCGGAGCCCTCCCTGCCGGTCCACCGCGCGTGTCGCCATTTGTTTTTGTTAATTTGGGGGCAATTTTGCTTCCGAGTATGCGCGGAAGCAAAATCGCACCAAAATCTCGCGAGGGGACGTGTGAGATTTCAGCGCGATTTTGCTTCTGTGCATGCGCAGAAGCAAAATCACGTGAGGGGGCACGCGCACATAGTGAGCGCCCCCCCAAACTTGGAGATGCGCGCGCAGCGCACCGGCACTGGTAAGACAGCAACCCACCACTGCTTTCAGTGTACATAAAATAAAAGATACATTCGTTAATAATCATAAGGTACAACACTTAATGATAGTCCGGGTACAAATAAGCAATCAAATCATATTAGGAACCAGTCAATATAAATTGTAAGGATACAAGCAGCAAAGTTACAGTCATACAGTCATTTGTGGGAGGAGATGGGTGATGGGAACGAAGAGAAGATTAATAGTAGTGCAGACTTAGTAAATAGTTTGACAGTGTTGAGGGAATTATTTGTTTAGCAGAGTGATGGCGTTCGGGGGGAAAACTGTTCTTGTGTCTAGTTGTTTTGGTGTGCAGTGCTCTATAGTGTTGTTTTGAGGGTAGGAGTTGAAGCAGTTTGTGTCCAGGATGTGAGGTGTCTATAAATATTTTCACAGCCCTCTTTTTGACTTGTGCAGTATACAGGTCCTCAATGGAAGGCAGGTTGGTAGCACAGCTTCCTCATGTTTTTTACAGGAATGAAGAATAATCAGAAATGCCACCTGAAGATATGGGTGTCAATAGGAAGGACAAGCGACATCACATATGTCATGATGATGTCATTGCGCAATATGAAGTTGAGAAGGATACATCTCTTCTTAAAAAGCATCTGCTTGGGCAATAGATAGACATTTATACTGCTCAACCCTTCAAATACATTCTGTAGCATGTTAACATAATTTGAAAGAAACTTCTAAGTTAGAGAGCAAAGCATATAAATCATTTATAGCATAAGACACAATTTCCAAAACCAATGGTCTCCATACTGTATGTGATGAATATAGGTAGCTTTTATCTTATAACAATGTGTTGTAAGTTACAATGGCGTTGAAGTTACAATGGCGCTGGAAAAAGTGACTTATGACCATTTTTCACACATATGATTGTTGCAGGAACCTCATGATCACGTAATGAAAATTCGGACGCTTGGCAACTGACTCATATTTATGATGGTTGCAGTGTCCCATGGTCATGTGATCCTTTGGTGACCTTCTGACAAGCAAAGTCAATGGAGAAGCTAGATTCACTTAACAATCGTGTTACTAACTTAACGACTGCAATGATTCACTTAATAACTATGATAAGAAAGGTCATGAATTGGAGCAAAACTCACTTAAGAAATGTCTCACTTAGTAACATAAATGTTGGGCTCAATTGTAATCATAAGGACACAAGGACTCCTTGTATTATTGTTCCCTAAAAGGTAAAGGTAAAGGTTCCCCTCACACATATGTGCTAGTCGTTCCCGACTCTAGGGGGCGGTGCTCATCTCCGTTTCTAAGCCAAAGAGCCAGCGCTGTCTGATGACAATTCCGTGGTCATGTGGCCGTCATGACTCAATGCCGAAGGTGCACAGAGCACTGTTACCTTCCCACCAAAGGTAGTCCCTATTTTTCTACTTGCATTTTTACACGCTTTCGAACTGCTAGGTTGGCAGAAGCTAGGACAAGTGATGGGAGCTCACTCCATTAGGCGGTGCTAGGGATTCGAACTGCTGAACTGCCGACCTTTCGATCGACAAGCTCAGTGTCTTAGCCACTGAGCCATTGTGTCCCCATTTATTGCTCTCTAGAGATAAGTAAAGCCACAAGGCTGGAGAAAACTCAGAATTGGAAAGCTTTATTTCCAATATGATGTTTTAAGTTGGAATGAATAGCCTGAAGTCACAGAATGAAAGTGGCTTCCAAACATTTTTTTAATGTAACTTCTGGAGCTTCCTCTGAACATGTGCCATGTTTCATAACCACGGTCAGGAGAGAAATAAACGGAAGCTGCGATGCAAATCCTCAAAAAGATTTGGGATATTTAAAAAAAAACACATATCAATAGACATGTCGGCATCAGCAGAATGGTTTGTGCTTGATGGTGTCATTGTGCAAACATTCCAATTTTGTTTAATCATCTCATGATGTCTGATGAAAGTGCATAATTTCATTCATGTGACAGCATTAAGACACATATAATATTGTCTGACTCTCTTGCTCTCAGCCATGCCTAATTCTAAAAAGCATATTAATAAGAAAACATTGTGTATCCTAGAAGATCTAATTATTCTCTATTTCCTCGATGCATGTATTGCTTTGCTGAACAGTAAATGCTTCTAAGCAGAGGTAGAACTTTTCCCTTTTACGGTGGTGTCCTTCACACCACAGCCATCCCATTCTCCATGAGGGTTGAAGCTAGCATTCAGATAGGGTTGTTCTCGGCCAATCACAATGAGGACTGAGTCTGTCAATCAGATTAAACTTCCGTCCACCATCTTGGATGTATTCCCCAGTTTAAACAAAGACGGAAGGTCAGACTCGACGTGGAAGAAAACTCATGTAAGGCAAACACAGTAAGGTACAGAAGAAAAAACCACCGAAAAACACTGGACTGCTGAAAAAAACCTGAAACCATTTATTAAACTTTTCAACATCATACAGAAAAAACAGTAACCAGACTATCCCCGGGGTGGGGCTGAATGCTAGCTTCAACTCACGAGAACGGGCGTATCAAGTAAGTCAACGCCCTTTCACCTTGTCTAAATTATATCCATTTGATCATTCCTAAGTTTCCATCCCTTCCTTCATCTCCTTAGTGTGTTCTATGCCTTTTTTATATTCCTAAATAAGAATTTGGGATTTGGGATATACATTTGTCTGATTGAAAACTAGAATCATACAGAACTATGATCCATCCCTATCCAGTTACTTCACTCTAAATTATGTCTACTAGGTCTACAGATCTGCAAAAATCCAGGAATGACTAGATGGATACTATCCATCAAATACAAGGCATAAAATATAGTAGTAACTGTGAGAGAGATCTTGGAGTCCTAGTGGACAGTCACTTAAATATGGCCAGCAGTGTGCTACAGCTGCCAAAAATGCCAACACTGTTCTAGGCTGCATTAACAGAGGGATAGAATCAAGATCATGTGAAGTGTTAATAGTGTCAGATATTTCCTAGCATTTGTTAAAATGCCACACTTGGAATACTGCATCCAGTTTTGGTTGCCACAATGTAAAAAAAGATGTTGAGACTCTAGAAAGAGTGCAGAGAAGAGCAACAAAGATAATTAGGGGACTGGAGGCTAAAACATATAAAGAATAGTTGCTGGAATTGGGTATGCCTAGTTTAATGAAAAGGGGTGATAGCAGTGTTACGATATCTCAGGCGTTGCCACAAAGAAGAGGGAGTCAAGCTATTCTCCAAAGCATCTGAGGGCAGGACAAGAAGCCATGGATGGAAACTAATCAAGGAGAGAAGCAACCTAGAAATAAGGAGAAATTTCCTGATAGTTAGAACAATTCAATTAACCAGTGGAACAACTTGCCACCAGAAGTTGTGAATTCTCCAACACTGGACGTTTTTAAGAAGAGATTAACAACCATTTATCTGAAATTGTATAAAGTCTCCTGCTTGAGCAGGGGTTTGGACTAGAAGACCTCCAAGGTCCCTTCGAACTATTCTGTTCTGTTCTGTTTTGTTCTGTTCTCCTGTTCTATTCTATTCTATTCTATTCTATTCTATTCTATTCTATTCTATTCTATTCTATTCTATTCTATTCCTTATCCCATTTCATATTCTATTCTATTCATCCCATTTCATATTCTATTCTATTCTATTCTATTCTATTCTATTCTATTCTATTCTATTCTATTCTATTCTATTCTATTCTATTCTATTCTATTATTCTATTCTATTCCTTATCCCATTTCATATTCTATTCTATTCCTTATCCCATTTCATATTCTATTCTATTCTATTCTATTCTATTCTATTCTATTCTATTCTATTCTATTCTATTCTATTCCTTATCCCATTTCATATTCTATTCTATTCTATTCTATTCTATTCTATTCTATTCTATTCTATTCTATTCTATTCTATTCTATTCCTTATCCCATTTCATATTCTATTCTATTCTATTCTATTCTATTCTATTCTATTCTATTCTATTCTATTCCTTATCCCATTTCATATTCTATTCTATTCTATTCTATTCTATTCTATTCTATTCTATTCTATTCTATTCTATTCTATTCTATTCTATTCTATTCTATTCTATTCTATTCCTTATCCCATTTCATATTCTATTCTATTCTATTCTATTCTATTCTATTCTATTCTATTCTATTCTATTCTATTCATATTGATGACAGAAAACATTCACTCTTTATTGCCAGCCAGCTGTCACCTGGGTTTTGCAGCCTTACTGTAACTTCCATTTGAGACCAAAGACTTAAAGAAAACCATATGCATATCTCCATATCTCTCCCTGCTCCCTGTTTATGCAGGGAGAGAAAAATAAGAACTGGGGAACTTCCTGCTTCCAAAGGAAGATATTACATTTAGGAGAAAATCAGCCTGGCGCTTGATTTCATCCTTTTGCTAAAGATTGACGTTGTCCAGGAGATACGGCTTCCTCTCTCCATTTCCCATGCTTGCTTTCGGTTTTCTTACCAACACTATTTTTATTTTACTTCAAATTAATTATATTGTGAGATTGCATGCATTTAATGTTTTATATTTTAATCTCTGTTGAGTAGTTAAAACATTTTTACAGCTTTCAGAATTGATTACAATTGCTACTGCCATGTCTATCAACTAGCATTACCACAGTTTTCTTCTCTGGCCAAAAGAGGCTCTTAAATAAAGAAATAAATGTTTTAGAATCCACCAGAGTGTGAAAATACCGGTAGCAGTAGTCTGCAACAACTTAAAACTGCTGATTTCCCCCACTTCAGGATCATATGGACTCAGACCAGTTTTTGAGATCAAATCCAAGATCCTTCACAGATGTATGTGGGGAGATAGAAAGAGGGAGAGAGGGGGAGAAGGGGAGAGGGGAGGGAGGGAGGGAGAGAGGGAGAGGGAGAGGGAGAGGGAGAGGGAGAGGGAGAGAGAGAGAGAGAGAGAGAGAGAGAGGGAGGGAGGTTTGAGTTTTATTACTGGAGGTGGCAGATATACATTACAATATACAATGAATTGTGCAGCCACACATATGGACACATCAGCCACTACAGAATTAATGCAAAAAAATCACAACTAGTTCATAGGATTTTCAGGAAAAAAACAAGATAAAACTCTTTTCCTACTTTTAAACTCAAACTGATGAGAATTAGTAAACAAATGAACTCTATCAGATATTTCCTAGCATTTGTAAGCAGTGTGTCTTTGATTCAATGGTTATGATCAATGCATGTCAGGGGTGAAAGACAAGGTCCACGTGTGAAGGATTGATTAAACTAATTTATTGATAGAATTGCCTATGCACGGGAATCATCTTAACTAATGGTTAGCACCTGCTTGGAGTTAGATAAGGGTCAATGGAATTCAAGGAAAGTTGGAATTTCACTTGTGGTTATGTAGAGATTGTAAGATGATCCCTCATTTAACTCCACCCCCAGTCTCTACCACTACTTCTCCTATAATAATCCAATATGGTGGCTTAACATCAAGTGTGTACCAGAACTTAGTGATGGAATTCACTTTTGGTACCAATATCTTCTATCCTGTCTTAGGAAGAAAGGGCTTACAGTAGATATTTGTAGAAGAAATGGTTTTCTATAGCAAGACCACAGAACATTTCTCCCCCAAACAATGCAGCCTTCCATAGCATTTAACAGATTAATAGAGTTGGAAGGGACCTTGTAGGTCATCTAGTCCAATCCCCCTGCCCACGCAGGAGACCCTACGTGGCAGTCTAATCTCTTCTTGAAAGCCTCCAGTGATGAAGCTCCCACAACTTCCGAAGGCAAGCTGTTCCATTGATTGATTGTTCTCACTGTCAGAAAATTTCTCCTTATTTCTAGGTTGAATCTCTCCTTGGTCAGTTTCCATCCATTTATCCTGCCCAGAAGTATAAAAATAGATTTGTTCTTGATCTTTTGGCTTAATGAAGATTAATGATAGACAAAGGATCAACAATTCTATCAACTTTTTAATTAGACCATATATACACCAACATTCAAATTTGTAAGTGATTATTGATGTTCATTTTGAGTATCATAATACTCTGTTTACTAAGCATATTTTGATCAGTATTTAATCAGTCCCTTACAACATTTTTTTCTTAAGGTCTCGTTAGTGGTATGTTGACATGCATATAAAAACATGGGATAACATGGGATTTATTACATATATATCCAAGGTGGGATCCTACCTCTGATTGCCGGTGCGGTTAATCGCTGAGTTCGGCACAGAGCCGAAGACTCTGCTCCCGTTCGCGGAACGGGAGCTTTCCCCGGGCGCTTTCCCCGCCCGCATGGATGCCGCCAATTGTGTTCTTTTGCCCTCTGCGCATGCGGAATGCTTTGGGCAGTCGCAGAGGGCAAAAGAACGCAATTGGCGGCATCCATGCGGGCGGGGAAAGCGCCCGGGGAAAGCTCCCATTCCGCGAACGGGAGCAGAGTCTTCGGCTCTGCGCCGAACTCAGCAATTAACTGCACCGGCAATCAGAGGTAGGATCCCACCTCGGATATATATCCTTTTTTTTCAGGAAGTTCAAAGCAGTGTGAGTAGGGCAAAGATTCCTTTATCTTTAAAGCAATTTTTCCAGTTAGGATGGATGTAGAAATACTACTTAGCCCAAGCATCTAATCAGATAGGAACTTGAACCGGGGTGTTTAAACTTTGAAGCCCAGCTGCTGTATATCTTGTTTCTCACAACTGTCCTATCTTCATCAGATTAAAGGCCTGAGTGCAACCGTAGACACAGATTTCCTATATAACTTTCTTTTATATATGTGTGCATAATGTAGTTTAGTAATATAAAGAAACAAACAAATGCTTGGCAAGTCCAAAGGAGAAATTACTAAATCCTCTACATGGATGCTCTCCAGAAACTAGTATTATCTACTTTTTGCTGAAAGTACTGTGGGATCTAATACTGTCGTGTTTCAACTTAATTCCTAGTTAAACCTCTCAATCTTATTAAAAGATTGCCTTTTATTGCTTGTGGTAATTTTTAAAATATCTCCCTTAAGAATGCAGTTTGGATAGGCTTTCCACATTATAAGGGGAAACAATTCTTTATCATTTATTAGCCCGTATAACTACTTGAGGCCTAATTAATTCTCAGATGGATAGTATTTTCACCCAGAACACAACTTCAAGGCTAATATAAGAGATGGATAACAAAGCAGCAGTTGCCAGATTGGCAGCCTGATTTTAATAATATGATTGTGTGTATACAAACACACACACACACACACACACACACACACACCTCATGTATAAAAAAGGCTATTTGGGTACAAGAAAAGTATGATGAGTATTTGAAAGGCATTCAATAAAAATTGCACCAAATGTTGAGATTTTAGAAACTGAGAACTAATACCTCACTTATATTCTCCTATTGAATTTTTTTCAGGATATTCTGAAATAGATTAGATCAGGATCTTAATTCTTGAGAGTGAAATTCATCACATTTTTCAGTGGCTGTTACAAAAATCTATGCTGTATTTTCTTGTGTGCGTGTGTGTTTGTGTTGCACACATCTCTGGAAATTGGTCTATCACTGACAAATGAAAAAGCTAGGATATTTTAATAAACCCTGAACCTCATTCTAGTGCAAACCCTCAATATTACTCCAAATCCCCATAGCTCATAGTTCAGAGTTGCTTTGAGTTCAAATCAAATCAAATATCTTTATTATAGTCTTCGACTAGCCTTTACAGTTCTATATCATCTATATCATCTATATCTATATACAGTATCTATCTTTTATGTCTATATCATCTACATTACATCTATATCTATCTATCCATCCATCCATCCATCCATCCATCCATCCATCCATCCTCTATCCTCTATCCTCTATCCATCTATCCATCTATCCATCTATCCTCCATCCTCCATCTATCTATCTATCTATCTATCTATCTATCTATCTATCTATCTATCTATCTATCTATCTATCTATCTATCTATCTATCTATCTATCTATCTATCTATCTATCTATCTATCTATCTATCTATCTAGCCATCTAGCCATCCATCCATCCATCCATCCATCCATCCATCCATCCATCTATCCATCTATCTATCTATCTTAACGGAGAAATGTTTTAATACAACAATTAGTTGTTATGGAAGGGAGAAAAATAAAACAATAAATAAATAATCCAATTCACAATTCACAATAAAACAATATGCCTAGTTAAAATTTGCACAGTTGTGTATTTTGGTTAAAAAAATGAGGCTTACAGATAAATGCGTACATTTCTCATCTAAGCACTAAATTATGTCGCATGTTTTGTCATTCATGGAATCTAGACAACAACAAAAGTAAAACCGTTCCCTTGGTCCAGGTAATTTTGTTTAAGAATCATTGTGTAGATGAATAAATATATATTGGGGTGGGGAAACCGGGACTGCATGGCACGTATTAAGTCTGTCAAATCTGGACTAGTCAGCAGAAGAAACTTCCTGGAGGACTCAAGTATTGCTATGTTTAGCAGAAGAATTTATAAAAGTCTCTTGATGAGAGCAAGGCTTGATGACAGCAACATATCTCAAGCCTGAAGGCTCTAGTAAAAAAAAAAGTAATAAGGTGAAGTAGTTTAAAGAGTTTCCACAACCTAGAATATGTCAGTTTCTATAAAATCTAACCAGGAGTCATGATGGAAATTCAACATAATACATTGCAGGGGTGGGCGGGTGTCCTATTATAAATTCACCTCTCTCATAAACAGGGTCTAAACAAAACATGCCTAACATTCTATTTATTACTAAGTGAAATTTATTTCTCCACAATTATGCATCAGATTGCATTGAAAATTATACCTCTGACATTGCCATTTTCATACTAATCTGAATGGAAATAATGCAAAGAAAAACTCGAGTAAGTTACATCTCGAGAGTTATATAAACGAACAGCAAAGGGGAAATGTATTATTATTATCGTTTTTATAAAAAAATTTGAAAAATGAATTGCTGAATCACCATGATCTTTCAGTTTGAGAATAATAATCCAAAATATCTGGAAGGTTAAAACGCATTTTAAGAGCCGAGGTGGCGCAGCGGTTAGAGTGGGGTACTGCAGGCCACTTCAGCTGACTGTGATCCACAGGTCAGCAGTTCAAATCTCCACCGGCTCAAGGTTGACTCAGCCTTCCATCCTTCCGAGGTAGGTAAAATGAGGACCCAGATTGTTGGGGGCAATATAAATATACATTGCTTACTGGTGTAAACCACTTAGAGAGTGCTCGCACTGTGAGGCGGTATATAAATGTCACTAATAAATAAATAAATAAATAAATAAATAAATAAATAAATAAGCATTTGATGTTCACAGACTATCTAAAGGGAAACTATATTATTTAAAATCTGTATGCTTCTTACTATCTGTAAATTAAGCTGTGTTCCATGCCTAAGTAGATACACATTGGCAACTGAGATGTGTGAAAATGGAAATCAGTTGGTAGGAGCAGGGATTTCTTTAGCAGGCTTTTGGCCCAATACATGCTGAATAGGTCCCCTTTCCAACTATGCTATTTGCAGGTTTGCCCCTCAAATCACTTTTTTAAAATACTGGAACAACTAAAAATAGCTCTAACCTGCAGTAGCAACAAGAATGAGATGAAGGTGACATCACGAGGACTGCTAACCTCTAAAATGGTTAGCAATGCAGAACTTGGCAAAGCAGAATTTGACAATGAGCCCAAAGTACTTTGGCAAAACGAATAGCATCACATTCAAAACCTTTATAAGAATTGGGGACACTTTACACATTATTATTCATTATCATGTTGTCTTTCAAATTCACTCCAGTGATGGAATTAGGGACAAGTCATTGCAGGATGCTAAGATGTCTGACTGCCTTCGCAGTGTTGATTGCTTTTTATACAGTTTTCCAAGCAGCAAAAGGTAGAAAAGAGCAACAGCATTTTCATTGGTGAATTCTCCCCGCGAATCCTTAAGAACATCCTGTTGATACAACCTAGATGAGATCACGTACCAGCCAGGGATAATGTCCTAAATCATCCTGGCTATGTGAACTGGGTGAGATCATGTAGGCATGAGAGGCCCGTTAGAGGTAGGCAGTTTGCTGCACACAACCTTCACATGGCCTCCATCTCTACACTCCAGCCTTCTGTTTGAAGCAGCAATCTTATTTGTTGTTTCATGATCGAAGCAAAACGTTGGAAGTGACCATTTAATCCAGGCTTCTATTCAGTGCAGGAACCCAGATGAAAACTACCCTGGTAAAATGATGCCCCCCCCCTTTGCTTGAACACATCCAATAAAAAGCAATCCGCTATTTCTCTGAGTAATTGGTTCCCCTATCAAGCTGCTATCGCTTTATTAGCCGGCATTGAATTGAAATCTGCCTTCCTGTGACTTAAATTTATTATTCTACATACTGTACAACTGTATGATATTGAATGGATCTTGCCATCCTTTTGTGGGAAAGATTCAGTATTCGTTTGTTACCAAGCTAAATTTCCACCCTCAGTATTTGTTTGTTACCAAGCTAAACTTCCCAGGCCCTTCAATCCCTCTTTGTAGGACTTGGTTTCTAGTCTTCTAATCAACCTTTTTTCCTTCTCAGAATTGGATCCAGTTTGTCTGAAGATTTTTTTAAGATGTGGTATCAAGAAATAGAGACATTACTCGCCGCCCTGAGTCCCTCGGGAGTTGGGCGGCTTATAGGAAGGAAGGAAGGAAGGAAGGAAGGAAGGAAGGAAGGAAGGAAGGAAGGAAGGAAGGAAGGAAAGAAGGAATAAATAAATAAATAAATAAATAAATAAATAAATAAATAAATAAATAAATAAATAAATAAATAAATAAATAAATAAATACTTAACATGAGTCTAACCAAAACAGAATAGAATATAACAATTTCCTCCTCGTATCTATAAATGATATTGTTGATGTAACCTGAAATTATACTTGTCAATTTACAATCACACAGCTGAGTTATATTTTGTACAAGTTCCATTACAAGGCCAGGTAATCCACATTTTATATTGTACCTGTACATTTCATTTCCGTTTCCTAAGTTAACGGAACTTGTGTCTATTAAATTTCAGAAGTTTCACTGTGCAAAACAGCACAAAAATGAACAAAATACATAGCATATGACTTTTATAAGAAACATTCAGTGACATCCATAGAAGCGGGTCAAAATTTCAAAATGGTAGATAGAGCATTGAAATACAACCCTCTCCTTTTGATTCATGTTCAAAATAGGGTTTGCATTGGAACACATTCTCTGCTACCTTGAATTTGCCACACTCCCACAAATGCACTGAAAATAATCAAGTACACAGAGTAGAACTTGTCATCTGACCTTGAGTAATTCTTACTCTTTCTTCTTGCACTCATCAGTTGGAGAATGGTGGTAGGAAACTAGTCATTGCTGATATTTATTTATTTATTATTTATTTATTATTGGTTCTTCTAGGCCGCCCTACTCCCGAGGGACTCAGGGCGGCATACAACAATTTTATGAGAACACTAATAATAAACCACAATTAAAAACATCAATCAAAAAACATATACAAAAGGTTAAAAATGATTCACTATCAGTCATACCGGGGGGGAGCTCAGATGGGGCTAGTCTCCTCCCCCTGCCTGCAGGAAGAGCCATGTCTTAACGGCTTTTCGGAAGGCCAGCAGTGTGGGGATGGTTCGGGTCTCTGGGGGAAGTTGGTTCCAGAGCACAGGGGCCCTCACAGAGAAGGCCCTCCCCTTAGGGCCCGCCAGCCGGCATTGTTTGGCTGACAGGACCTGGAGGAGACCTACTCTGTGGGCCCTAACCGGTTGGAGGGAAGTATGAGGCAAAATGCGGTCCCGAAGGATATATATAACCAAAGATCTTAATTTTTACTTTATGCACTGTTTGTCTTTGACAGCTTCTACAATTCTTGTGGCAATTTCAGTTGCATTAACTACTGGTGCTTTACATAATATGGACTTTTTCAATGCTAATTATTTGGAACAGATGAGAGAGAGGGGGGAGAGAGAGAGAGAGAGAGAGAGAGAGAGACAGAGAGACAGAGAGAGGGAGAGGGAGAGGGAGAGGGAGAGAGGGAGAGAGAGAGAGAGAGAGAATATATATAGATATGAAGGAGATGGTGTTCCGGACTTTTTCTAAATAAATAACAAAGTTTGGCAGATTTGAATGTGATGATCCAAAATCTCCTTGGAGACTGGAAATTGTCAGCTGAACAAGCACCACACCAAGTCATTCTGAATTTATGATATGCTTCTATTTATTGGGTAGTAGTACTGGCTAGGATATCCTTGACATATAAGCCAATATATTTTAAAATTTATTTGGCATTGGCTTAGATGGCTGTGAAATAAATTAGGTGTAGTAGTAGTACTTATCATGGGACTCAACCTTTCTGTCTGCTTTGCTTTCCCTCATGTGTTTTGTTTACTGCAAATTAATAATATATATCAAATTAAAAAATATAGTTTGGGTGCAGGCAGAAGGAATGCTCAGTAGCAGATCCTTCTTGTTTTAATAAATCTTTATTGTAAGTATATAAGGAAATAATATATACTTGTCAAGCAGCGTTGTTAAAGATGTTAAATCATCTATACTGTTATTTAAGTATAATGGCATTGATAAAATGCAATTATTTACTTAGATATATACATGACATGGTACATTCTCCCCAGTGGAGGGTTCTCAAAATTTTTACTACCACTCTGTGGGCGTGGCTTATTTTGTGGGTGTGGCTTGCCGGCCATGTGACCGGGTGGGAGTGGCTTGCCGGCCATGTGACCGGGTGGGAGTGGCTTTGCAGTCATGTGACTGGGTGGGGGTTGCTTGGTGATCATGTGACTGGGGGGTCATGTGACTGGGTGGGCATGGCCAACTTGACGTCACTCACGTCAAAGGTTAGGGTTAGGGTGCCTGGCCTCTCCTCGCCTCAAAGGCCTCAATGAGATACAATTTCCCTATCTATTTACTACTACTGAACATCCAAAATATACTATTTAATCCTATGTAATGTGTACATACATATTACACACAGGCACACAAAAATATACATTATCTACTATATATACTGTATGTGTATGTACACACACACACACACACACACACACACACACACACACACACACACACACCTCTTCTAAAACTATACACAACCAACCTTACCTACTGCATTTGGAAAAACGCACCCAGAGTCCACTTTAACTTTTTAAAAATCAAGGAAATTTTTTTCAAAGTTTTGCTACACTTTGATTTATGAAGGATCTGGATATTTTTGTTGCATTTTCTGTACCATTTCCTGGAATTCTTTTATTTAAAAATCCAGATTTTCATCAAATGTTTATCTCTGTGGAAAAGTGTAACTTATGCTACACAATGTTGATAGATTCTTGGAGAGGAGGTATCACCCTCCCATTCTCTACGGATGGTATGGATATGACAGGATTTTAGAGAACCTTCCTGCTAGCAAATGTGCTGCTTTTTGCAGTGAGAGCAGAGATCATAATGAAGTATCAGAAAACAAGTTAGTATTTCTCTGCCCTGCAGATCTCTTGTTCCGATGTCCAGGAAGTATTGTTTCACTTGTATGTTGGATGGGGATCTTTGAGACCAAAGATATAGGAATAGGAATTATATGCTTCTTTTTGCAAGATGCATTATTTACAAAAAAATAAAGCTATAACAATAACAAGTATGCCTCTAGAGTATTGGTTTAACAGACCCTTAGTTTAGTGACTTCAGATGCAGCAGACAAAATCTGCCTATGGAATTTATGCTTCTGCATAAAAATCCCTTATACCATTGGCTAAAAATGAAAAATTAACTTAAGAAAAATCCCACTTACCATTTGAATTTAACAGACATTTTGTTTTAACAGACAAGTCTTCTCCCCATTAGTCCATTAAACTGATATCTTACTACAACTTCCAGCCAGTTGTGCTCCCTAAAAGAAACAATTGCACCCCCATTGCCAGCCTTCCTTCCTTTCCTTCCTTCCTTTTTCCTTCTTTTCCTTTCTCCCACCTTCCTTTTCTTTTCATCTCCTTCCTTCCTTCCTCTTTTTCCTTCTTTCCCTTTCTCCCACCTTCCTTTTCTTTTCACCTCCTTCCTTTTTCCTTCTTTTCCTTTCTCCCACCTTCCTTTTCTTTTCATCTCCTTCCTTCCTTCCTCTTTTTCCTTCTTTTCCTTTCTCCCACCTTCCTTCTTTTCATCTGCTCCCTCCCTCCTTCCTTCCTTCATCTTTCTTTTTCCTTCTTTCCCTTTCTCCCACCTCCTTTTCTTTTCACCTCCTTCCTTTTTCCTTATTTTCCTTTCTCCCACCTTCCTTTTCTTTTCATCTCCTTCCTTCCTTCCTCTTTTTCCTTCTTTTCCTTTCTCCCACCTTCCTTCTTTTCATCTGCTCCCTCCCTCCTTCATCTTTCTTTTTCCTTCTTTCCCTTTCTCCCACCTTCCTTTTCTTTTCAACTCCTTCCTTTTTCCTTCCCCCAATCATTAGGTAATTTTGACAGCCAATATTTGCAGGATCTTCCCTCCAAACCAGGGGTCTCCAACCTTGGCCACTTTAAGACTTGTGGACTTCAACTCCCAGAATTCCTCAGCCAGCTTTGCTGGCTGAGGAATTCTGGGAGTTGAAGTCCACAAGTCTTAAAGCTGCCAAAGTTGGAGACCCCTGCTCCAAACGAAGCAAGAAGGGGAGAGGAGCCCCCCCCAGGTTTATCCAGGAGAGGGGGAGAGAATCGCAAGGCTGAGCTGGACTCCAATTCAGAGAAGGCAGAACGGGTGATGATGGGAACTGCGCACTCTCCCCGCAAGGCAAGTGGAGCCCAGAGGCGCCCCGGGACCCCTCTTCGCCTGCAGGCGTTCCCCCCGCCCTCCAAGCCCCTCGCCTGCAGCCAGCACCACCCCGGCCAGGTGGGCCAGCAGCTGCGGCAGCCACGGGAGCCCCAGCGGCACAGGGGGAGCTCCTGCCGGATCGCTCGTTCGCTCTGGACTGCTGGGGCAGGAAAGCTCCAGAGTTGGGGCCTCCCTTCCCTTCCCCCTTTCCTAAATAATCCTTTCCTTGCCTTCCCTGCCGCCGGGGTAGTTCCATATCCCCAGTCCCATCCCCCCCCACACCTCCCACGCCAGAAAAGCACAAGCGGCGGTAAGATAAGCGAGCGTCTCTGGCTTCCTCTCCACCCCCAGCCCTTCGCTCCAGCACCTACAGCGTCTTTGGAAGAATACGGCTTCGTCTGGAGCTGCTCTCCTGCTGTTTATCCCTGCTGCCCCCGGGTGCGAGGGAGCAGGGCGGGCGAGAGGCAGCTGTATGTTCGGGCAGGGTGAGGGGGAGAATGGCTCATCTGGAGCTGCTCCCCTGCAGCTGAGGCAGTGGCTTGTCCCTGCTGCCCCCAGGTACGAGAGAGCTGCTCCAGATGAGCCATTCCCCCTCATTCCTGGCCTCTTTAAATCAAGGACTGCCCGCTACTGCTCTGGGGCGGGGGCGGGGGCGGCACTGAGCGCCCTGGGTGATTTAAAGACACTGCGGCTGCTGCTTTTGGAAGCGCAAAGCCGCCAGGGAACCTGCGCCCCCCGAGCACCAGCGTGGAAGGGACCCAGGGGTGAAATCCTCCCGGTTCGCCCGGGCCAGTCCTTCGGCGTATAGCCGATGGAACTGGCGGCGGTCGCGGAGCTTCTCCCGCCCGCTTTCCCGGCCCGGCTGACCACAATCATTCGGGTTATTTTTCTCTCTGTGCATGCGCGCGCATGTACAGAGGGAAAAATAACCGGAATGGCGGTGTTCAGCCGGACCGGGAAAGCGGGCGGGAGAAGCTCCGCGCCACGACCGCCACCAGTTCCATCGGCTATACGCCGAAGGACTGGCCCGGGCGAACCGGGAGGATTTCACCCCTGAAGGGACCCCTTCCAAAGCCAGCGTCCACCTCCTCATGCAAAGTGACCTGGCTTGCCGGCTCCTCCTCCTGCTGCTGCCGCTGCCAAGAGAGGCGGCGCCCGGGCCAGTCGCAACGCTTTTTGCCCTCTTTTCAGGCCGAAAAGCTGCCTAAATTTCAGGTTGGGGCATAGATGGATCGGAAAGGGGCGGTTGCAGTGCTTTATAAACTGGCCGCTGGCTGGCAGCAGAAAACAGTCCCAGCTTCCATCTTCGAAGGGCGCGTCCATGCCGTCTGCCCCCCCATGACTTAGAGTTTGCCCGCCGGTGCGAAATCCCACGGGGGAGTTTTGCGGAGGGCGTGGAACCGCTCACATGGGATGGCAGGTCGGGAGTCCTTAGCTGGACGGCGGAGAGAAGCTAGCCAGCCAGAAGGGAGAGAAATAAAACCTTCTACCAGAGTCTTGGCCCCTACTCAAGGCGGAGCGGCAAGGAGAGGCGGGGGGTGGGGGTGGGCTCCAGCAAGCTCCAGGGATGGGGTGGGGGGGCCCTAGCACGACCGCGACTTACCTGTAGGCAGGAGAAGGCAGCTCAGTTGCGGCGCAGGGCAGGCACCACGTGGGAACTGGGAAGGCAGCTTAGGCGGTGAGGAGTGAGTGAGTGGGCGGAAACAAGATGTAGGCACATGCGCAGTGCCGGAAATTCGGCTTCTGCGCATGCGCAGAAGAAAAAACCCCAAAAAATTCAAAAAATATTCAAAACAAAAAACATGGCGGCGCCCAGGCACCGGCAACCCACTGCACCGGGCCTGTGACGTCACCAGCGGGCCGCTACCGGTGCGGTAGAGTGGACCGCACCGGTAGGAACCCACTACTGATTCTCCCTCACTAAAAGGTAAAGGTTCCCCCACACATGCGTGCTAGTCATTTCCGGCTCTAGGAGCGGTGCTCATCTCCATTTCTAAGCCAAAGAGTCAGCGCTGTCCAAAGACATTCTCCGTGGTTATGTGGCTGGCATGACTCAACGATGAAGGCGCATGGAGCACTATTACCTTCCCACCAAAGGTGGTCCCTATTTTTCTACTTGCATTTTTACGTGCTTTCGAACTGCTAGATTGGCAGAAGCTGGTACAAGTAACGGGAGCTCACCCTGTTACACAGTGCTTGGTATTCGAACTGAACTGAACTTCCGACCTTCTGATCGACAAGCTCAGTGTCTTAGCCACTGAGCCACCGCATCCCTTCTCCCTCACTAGACACTTTTTAAGAGGAACCTGGTCACTGATCAGAAACGTCTAGAGCAGGGGTTCCCAACCCTTGGGTCATGGCCTAGTACTGTGCCATGGCAAGTACTGGACCATGGCCAGTAGTGCACCATGGCCTATTCAGAATTGGGCCATTTGAGTGGCTGGCCTGAGCACATGCCCATCACTCGCACAAGGGCTGTGTATGTGCACACATGCACTGGTCCACCATTCATACAACCCAGTTCCCGTCTCCCCTCCCAGATAGACTGCTAAGCCACAAAGGTTGGGGACCACTGCTGTAGTGGATCCCATGACTTATGTCCTCCCTTTCAACTCTTTGATTCTGCAATCTAATATTCCCCAAAAATGAAATAAAGATTCATGCATACTTAATAATGGTCAAAACAAACCACAAGATTGTAGAGAAGGTAATTTAGAGGCTACTGAAAGTTATATGCCTCCTTTTCGGTAAACAAACAAAGTGTCAGATTCGGGTTAATGTCAGGGTTCCAAATAGCATCCAAAATTAAATCTAGTCCAAGGCAAAGTATTCCTCAAAGTTCCAATTTATTAATAGAACTATGTTGGCACATCTGGGTGAAACCCGAATCTGAAGTCCCAGGGGTTTCACCACTGAGTTGAAAGTTCAAGTCCTTGCCCCCACACCTACAAATCCATTATGTTGACCAATCTTCAATTGCCATGCTGGCAGAATCCACCCATCTCCTTCCGTGCAGGTGCAGAGGTTCAGAGACAAAGGATGACCTTGGCTTCCTAGAAAGAATTTGTTATGGCTGTTTGCCAGCAACTTCAAACAATCCCCCCCTCCCATTTTCACACAATAGAAAATGCATAGTAGAATAGCATAAAGTGTGGCAGGCCTAAGATCCCAAATAAAATGGCTTTGGCCTGACACAAAGGATGCAATTCTTGTTACATGTTGCTTCTGTCATTGTTCCAAGTACGATTTTCCAATGGTGAAGTTTCTGTGGCCTGAATGTAGAGAATTCTAAGCTTTCTGATTTCTTCAATTATTTGCTCAAAATATCCTAATTGTACCAGATCTGGAATTGGCGTAGTTGATTCCTTGCCATGAAGGAAAGGGAGACAATGTTGGGATGAGAATAAAATCTCATAGAGGCGATGTTGGATCTTTATTTGGAATACAGACAATTAGAAATGAAACCGAGATTAAATGTCTAATAGAAAATATTTATTTCAGTACAAAAACAGTAAATCCTGAATAATTACATCTTTGCTAAGAAAACACGACCGTTCAGGTCAGGAGCCAAGTCAGAAGAATAATAATGATGGATTAGGAATGTGGACATGCGTACACATCATATCACGTGTTCTGCTTGTATTGGAATATACCATAATATTAGATAGGGGTGCATCACCCTGCATAGACATACAACTGACAATATTCACTACGTGACAGACAGGATGTAAGGAAGAGCTTTCTTTTCATTCTTGCCTATATGAACTGGCTGGCCATTGTAGAAAATCCCACCCTCTTATTAATATTTCTCTATCCATTTCAAGAGAAATTTTGGCTTTCTGTCAGGGGTCCATCACACTTTTCATTTTCCTCCCATTCTTTAAGAATTAGTGTATGCATTTGCATCCAGAACTTTCTAGCTTTATTACATGTTCACCAAAAATGATTAAAATGTCCTCTAGTACTACTCACATTTGCAACATATCCAATCTCTTCTTAAAAACTTCCAGTGTTGGAGCATTTACACCGTCTGGAGGCAAGTTATTCCACTGATTAATTATTCTGTCAGGAAATTTCTCCTCAGTTCTAGATTGCTTCTCTCCTTGATTAGTTTCCACCTATATTTTGACCCTTGGTACATTCTAGACCAGTGGTGGCGAACCTTTTTAGGCTCGCGTGCCAAAAAGGGGGGGTGCACTTGCGCGTGCTCACATGCCCACACCCATTCCCTCCCCCCCACGCATGCGCACCCTCCCCCCACCCCCGCACAAAGGCCTTACCGGAGCCTGGGACGACGAAACCGGCAAACCGGAAGTGCGGAAAAACACACTTCCGGTTTGCCGGTGAGCTGTTTTTTGCACTCCGGAGGGTTCAGGGAAGCTCCCTGAAGCTCCGGAATGCAAAAAAAAACTACAAAATGGACAAACCGGAAGTGCGGAAAAGTGCACTTCCGGTTTGTCCGTTTTGTAGTTTTTTGCATTCCGGAGCTTCAGGGAGCTTCCCTGAACCCTCCGGAGTGCAAAAAACAGCTCACCGGCAAACCGGAAGTGCGTTTTTCCGCACTTCCGGTTTGCCGGTGGGAAACCTCGCGTGCCGGCCGCTATGGCTCCGCGTGCCACCTGTGGCACGCGTGCCATAGGTTCGCCACCACGGTTCTAGACAATTCCCCTGGTGACATACTGTATACCAACAATTTCTAAATTTTTGGCTTGATTATGGATTACAAATGTTTAACATAGAATATAAATGGAATAAAGATTCCTCAAAAGAGAGAAATATGATTTTTTTTGAAAAAAAATATAAAATATTACTTATTGACAAGAAACTTGTATTAGAAAAAAAGGATTCAAATTGTTTGAATTATAAAAATTTGGGTCAAGAATTTATTTATTTTTATATTTTGTATGTTTAAACCTATCTCCCCTGCTAATTTATCTTAGCAGAAACAAGAAGGGGGGGAATTATTATGTTTATTAACCACTAAGTAAAATCAGAACTTATATTCACTTATGAGCATGGTAGATATGTTGGGGTTGAAATTAATTTGTCCAGTGCTAAGATTATAGTGTTGGGAACTTATGCCCAAAATGACAATAAAATGATGTTTTACAAATAATTTCTAGAGAGGTAAATAGTTCTAGGTTGCTTCTCTCCTTGATTAGCTTCCATCCATCATTTCTTGTCTTGCTTTCTGGTGCTTCTTCTTCAAATTCAAATATTAAATAATTACCGTATTTTTCAGAGTATAAGACACACCTTTTCCTCCCTAAAAGTGGCTGAAAATTTGGGTGCGTCTTATACTTCGAATGTAGCTTTTTTTCCCAGCCCTAACTAGGTGCTAACAGATCTTCCCAGCTCTTACTGGTTTGCAGGCTTTTTCATTGTTACTCTCTCAGAAGAATGTTTTTCCAGCCCCAAGTCTTTGCAGGGTTTTTTTTTCATTGCTCTACTTGCTCCGAATAAGTTTTTTTCTAGCCCTAACCAGGTTCTATCTATCTTCCCAGCTCTTACTGGCTTGCAGGCTTTTTCATTGTTACTCTCTCCGAAGAATGTTTTTCCAGCATTAAGTCTTTGCAGGGTTTTTTCCATTGCTCTACTTGCTCCAAAGAAGTTTTTTTCTAGCCCTAACCAGGTCCTAATGATCTTCCCAGCTCTTACTGGCTTGCAGGCTCTTTCATTGTTACTCTCTCCGAAGAAGGTTTTTTTAAGTCCTAACCAGGGGATAAAATAATGTGCTGAAGCTGACCAGACTAAGGACGCTAGCCAGATGAATACCTGGTAGGCAGATTTTTCCCCCTATTTTCCTCCCCAAAAACTAAGGTGCGTCTTATACTCTGAAAAATACGGTATTTGTTTTAAGAGAAACCAGTCACTATAGTGTTGCAAACAAACATTCATTTAGAAGCCCAGCTTTCAAACGGTTTCATTGAAAGCACCACTTGGAATCTTTTAATATGAAAATATCTGCTGCTCGAGAAAGCTTTTATCCAAATTTTGAGCATACATCATGCTTTTTAATTTACAGCTTTCATAGAAAAGCATTTTATTAATCAGCACTTCATGTTTTGCAGTGTTAGAGTCAAATTTTAGGTAGAAAACATTGTGCCATTTATTTTCCTTCATTTAAAAGGTTTGTGTTTCAAATGCTAAAAGAATTTTACCCATGTTGTTAACTTAGCTTCCTTGAAGGAATGCTAATCTGATTTGCTGCCTTATTAAAGTAAAGAAAAACAGGTGGTAGCAGCCTTTGTAAGGCAGATAAGTTCTCCCTTAACGGAATGGGTGAATTGTGAGTTTAAAATAATAGTAACTGGCATATTAACAATAATTCATCATTAGTTAATAGAATAGAATAGAATTCTTTATTGGCCAAGTGTGATTGGACACACAGGGAATTTTTCTTTGGTGCATATGCTCTCAGTGTACATAAAAAGACAAGATACATTTGTCAAGAATCATGAGGTACAACACTTAATGATTGTCATAGGGTACAAATAAGCAATCAGGAAACAATCAATATTAATATAAATTGTAAGGATACAAGCAACAAGTTACAGTCATACAGTCATAAGTGGGAGGAGATGGGTGATAGGAATGATGAGAAGACTAATAGTAATAGTAATGCAGCCTTAGTGAATAGTTTGACAGTGGTGAGGAGATTATTGGTTTAGCAGAGTGATGGCGTTCAGGAAAAACTGTTCTTATGTCTAGTTGTCTTGGTGTGCAGTGCTCTATAGCATCATTTTGAGGATAGGAGTTGAAATAATTTATGTCCAGGATGCAAGGGGTTAGTAAATATTTTCACGGCCCACTTTTTGACTCATGCAGTATACAGGTCCTCAATGGAAGGCAGGTTGGCAATAATTGTTTTTTTCCCCCTGCAGTTCTGATTATCCTCTGAAGTCTGTGTCTGTCTTGTTGGGTTGCAGAACCAAACCAGACAGTTATAGAGGTACAGATGACAGACTCAATGATTCCTCTGTAGAACTATATCAGCAGCTCCTTGGGCAGTTTGAGCTTCCTGAGTTGGCGCAGAAAGAACATTCTTTGTTGTGCTTTTTTGAAGACGTTTTTGATGTTAGGTGACCATTTTAGGTCTTGAGATATGATAGAACCTAGAAATTTGAAGGTCTCTACTGTTGATACTGTGTTGTCTAGTATTGTAAGAGGTGGTAGAATGGGAGGGTTTCTCCTAAAGTCTACCACAATTTCTATGGTTCTGAGTGTGTTCAGTTCCAGATTGTTCCGGTCGCACCACGAGGCTAGTTGTTCAACCTCCCGTCTGTATGCGGTTTCATCGTTGTCTCGAATGAGACCAATCACTTAAACAAGTTAAAACAAATTAGACTGACACTATATGGAATAGGAATCTTCTGGAGAATCAAAACATTTTTATTCTTATTCAATCAAGTTTATTCTACTGAAAGCAAGTGCTAAGAAATTTTCTTTTACACAAAGTGAAGAACCTCTCTTACTGATCATAGCCGAAGACTTAATAGGCTACAGGATTCTTTGCTCTGAAAACTCAGTTTGTATCACTACTTTTAAATTAAGGATGAATCAAGTTGGTGATTCCATAAACATGTTTATGGAATCCTCTTCCTTTTCTTGCTTTGTTTACTTGCATGCGTCCCTTGCCCCCCCTCTCCCCCAAAAATCCAGTGTAGGTTACAGTGATGAGATTTTCTGATTCCAATCTATGCATATTCATAGATAATATGGTGTAATAGTTAAGGCATTGGGCTAGAACAGGGGTGTCAAACTTGTGGCCCGCGGACCGAATGGTGTCATGCGCTGGCCACAACCATGCCCAGTTTAGCAAAGGGGGAAAAAGTTGTGATATGTCATGTGATGCTGTTGTGACAACATGAGTTTGATACCCCTGGGCTAGAAACTGGGATGCCATGAATTCTAGTCCTACATTTGGCAGAAAGCCAGCTGTATGACATTGGCCTACCTATCCCTCTCCCTCTCCCTCTGTCCCTCTCTCTCCCTCTCTCTCCCCCTCTCTCTCCCCCTCTTCCCCCTCTCTCTCCCTCTCTTCCTCTTCCCTAGGTAGCAGGCAAAGACAGACCTCTTTTGAAAACATTGCCACAAAAACTGCAGATATTTCTCCTGTCTTATATAACCAATATGCAATCATCTGCTGTTTCTGTTCTACATTAAATTCAAGAAGATATTTAGGAATGCTTATACACCATCTTCTGGAATCGCCTAATATATGGTGAGATCTAGTGACTTTTGAATATTTAAAGGCTGTGATATGCTTGATGGTAGCTAACATTTAAAAGCTAGCTCCGTTTATTTATTCTTTTTGTTTCAATATTTAAGTTTCAACATCTCAGAGTTAATAGAATGGTGTATACCGCATATTGAATAAAATTCAATTCCCTCTGTTTAATGAAACAAATGATTGTTTTTTTAAACAATGCTTCTTATTTATACAGTATTTTCCTTTCTGCATTCTCATTCTAAATCTAATTGATAAGCGAGATGAAGCATAATTTTGTCCCATACCTCTATATATTGAACTAGCCAAATGTTTAGCACTAATCATTTGTTGTTTGGAACTCAAACATTATGTTTGCTGCATGTACAGTGAACATTTGTGTATAAACCCCTGAATGCTGAGCCTGAACTAATGTTAATTAGTAATGGACTCTTTTTATATGTATATCAAGATCAAATTGCAATATTCTTCGGCTAATCTTAAATCAGTTTCTTCACTTTAAAGAAAGGAATGTGCTAACTCTCATAAAAAATGGTGTCCCTTTAAAAAAATGGAGATCGTTGGCAAATTACATGTGACTCTTTGCCCATATAATTGTGGATTCTACAAAACTACTCTGAAAGTAATTTCTATAACAAAGAACAAGTCAACAAATAAATTCAATTTAGGCCAAGTGCACCAATTAATCTGGCACCAATTAGCGAGCATTTTGGAAACAATGCAGTAATTACTAAAATTTCTAGTATTATAACTATTATACTAGTTTCTCAATCACAAACTTTATATGGGCAATGTTTATTTCAGTTTTTAAAAGAGATTAGGAGATGTTGCTTGCATGATTTGACTTGGTTTCACCCAAGCGTTTGATCTTATTCTGTTAAGCTTGCTGGTTAAGTGAGGTATGAAACTAAAGTACATACATAAATGTTCAGAAATCCAGCTCAAAGACTAATCAGCGAGATAGTGTATCACAAAATTCTGTTCTGAACCTTGCCTTGGTGGACATTTTGATTAAATAACATGGCAGAGGGAACGTTTATCAATTTGCAACAGACAAAACATTGGGTGGGATAGGGCTAGAATAAGGCTTTTCAACCTCCTAAAGTACTAAATGAATTAATATGAATAATTCATATAAAATAATTATTTACTTGGGGTTCATTTAGTCAAGAAATAATTCTATCATTTAGCTTTGAATAATTAAAATTTAAGTCATAAGTCATATAAAACAAAAATAGAACTTCACAATATAACTTTAAATATAAATAAAAAACTTAAATATAAAATATAAACAAATACTGAGTTATACTAACATGCCTTTCTGCAGAACTCCAAAAATAATGGATATTCTATATACCACTCCTACAAAGCAGTCAGAGTTGTATTAACATTTACTTTAGTGGAATAACACAATTATTAGTAGTAAGTATCAATAGATTTCTAATATCTGATGATCATTTGTCACATGATCAATAAATGTCTATGGAGATTTTCAGTCATCCAGGTCACGGTTGTCCCAAAGGTGCTTTTTTCAAGAGGCAACTGGACTTTCTGGCTTTTCTTTGAAGACGTTTTGCTTCTCATCCAAGAAGCTTCTTCAGCTCTGATTGTGTGGTGGGCAATGGAAGGATTTTCAACAGTTCTTTCAACAATTCCAAGAAGGCTCCACACCAATTTGCACCGCTCAGGTGACCCTGATGACACAGATAAACCTCCAGGTGACCTTAACAACCCACTAAAAGGATGCAAATGACCACCTGTAAATCCTTCCATTCCCCACCATCCAGTCAGAGCTGAAGAAGCTTCTTGAATGAGAAACAAAAAGTCTTCAAAGAAAAACCAGAAAGTCCAGTTGCCTCTTGAAAAAAGCACCTTTGGGACATATGATCAATAGTTACCCTGTGCACAAATCAGCATTGTTCTTTTCAGTTGAACACCGAAAACATAAATCCCCAACATACAGTATATTATGCTTTAACTGAAGTAAATTGACATGTTCAAATCATCACATATTTCAATAGATGCATTAAAACATTTTTCGAATAAAAATGTTTATTTTTATTAACAAGGAAATTCAAATAATGTTTTTATTTGAACGTCCACATTGTTTGCTTGAGCCAACAGAGTGATCAATGCCTGGAATGCACTACCTGACTCTGTGGTTTCTTCCCCAAACCCCAAAAACTTTAACCTTAGACTGTCTGCAGTTGACCTCACCCCATTCCTAAGAGGTCTGTAAGGGGCGTGCATAAATGCACCACTGTGCCTACCATCCCTGTTTTACTGTCCTACTGCCTAATTTACCCGTACCTACTTGCTAATGTTTATGTTTATACCAATACCTACTATTTTGTACATGTTTGACAAACAAATAAATAAAATAAATAAAATAAATAAATTGGAAAGTATTAAAAAAATCCTCCCCTTTACTTTGCATCAGCAAGATGCCATCAGTTCAGAGCACCATACTTTAGGAAGGATTTAGATCAAGTGGAGCAGGTTCTGAGCACTACAGTGTTTTGTTTATGGTGGGGATCAGCGATAAATCACTTTTGAGCCAAAGGGAGAACCATGTGTCTATGAAACTGAAGCCAATTAAACTCAGATAATCCAATAGGTGAGTTCATGAAATGAATGGAATTTACCCAAAGGCAGAGAGAAAGGAATTATGCACAATGCAGCTGCTGGTAACAATGCAAACCTTATATTCCCTTCAAGATGGGATTTTAATGGCTTCAGACCTTTAATCTGTCTTGTCAAATCCCAGTCTACCTTTTTTTACATCTGTTTCAAGTCTACAGCTGTTCACTGATTTGGGGGATTACCAGATCTGGATGGTAAAAAAATCCTCATGTTTTCTGGATGGCAGAAAAGAGATTGGGAAAACTCAATTTACTGCCATCTACTGTTGATCTGGATTTGTGAAGCTCAGGTTTGGTAACCTCACCAGACATTTGTCATATGGAATGGGGTAACAAATCTAAACCGAGTTGAACACATTTCTTGGCTGGGCTGGAATAAAGGACACAATGCTATTTAAACCACAGTTAAAACAATTTAATCTCTTGTGAGGTAGAGATGAAAGGAAGGAACTCATGGTAACATCTTCCTGGATCCCCAACTATGTCTATTGCTAGAACATGTTTATTCCATACTAAAGACCAAGTGCTGAATAGCCCAGATCTGAATTCAGCAATCTAGCATATACTTTATCAGCTTTTGTCTTCATTTCCTGCCATCTCTCTCTCTCTTTCTCTCTCTCTTTCTCTCTCTCTCCCTCCCTCTCTCTCTTTATTTATTTATCTTGCCTGAATTTTTTTAATGATTGAAGTGCTGCATAGTAGCTAATGACCATCTTTGAAACTGCTTGATAATTATAGCCTGCAATATAGATTTGGCATAACATAATATATTACTGTTAACTAAGAAGTCTATTCACGAACTCTACAAATAATATTATGGTGCCAAAATTAAATATTATAAATATTTAATTAATAATTAAATTATTATTATTAATTTAATTACTAGATTACAGGGATTAATAATTAATATTTGCAGAATCTGTACCCAGCACATTGATTGGTATGATGTAAGCAACAGGATGTTGGCTTGTAAGGTAACCCCTAGTCTGAACATTGTAGATTCCATACAATAGTGAGAAGAGATCTGGAATAAAACTTGGTGTTTGGAGTATATACATTTGGAGTATACTGGCACCAAGGGCCAAAGTTAATGATACTTGCCATTAGCCATGATTGTTGCATGGGGAATGGATGTGACTAAGGCTGATAGCCAAATTTATGCCTTACTGAAACCATGATAGGCCAAAGCCATAATGGAATGCTATTTATTTATTTGTTAAAATTATTTATGAACCGCAGTGGCACAATGGTTAAAATGCAGTACTGCAGGCTACTTCTGCTGACTGACGGCAGCCTGCAATTTGGCAGTTCGAATCTCACCAGGCTCAAGGTTGATTCAGCCTTCCATCCTTCCGAGGTGGGTAAAATGAGGACCCAAATTGTTGGGGGCAATATGCTGTCTCTGTAAACTGCTTAGAGAGGGCTGTAAAGCACTGTGAAGCAGTATGTAAGTCTAAGTGCTATTGCTATTGCTATTGCTATTTGCCACCTATCTCACTGTGAGGCTACCCTAGATGGCTTACAACAATACAAAGAAAGAATGAAAAGGCTTGTAAACAGGAGTAATAAAACAATAAAGTAAACAATGAGAAAGGAATGAAATGAAAATAAAGACATTAATATGATAACCAAAAATTTCAGCTATCATTGTGTATATCATTGTATCACACAGGCTCTGAGGCAAGGAAGCAGCCGATCTGAGCGAAGATGATTTGAAGTCTGCCTGTCAGTTTGCCTTGCCGAGGCCTTCTCTCACGATGCAAGGCAAGGTGTGAAATTTCTAGCGCCCTTTTCCGACGCCGCTCGATCGATTGCGGCCGATGTCGGCTCCAAAAGTCAATTAAGGACGCTAGTTTGGCTTATAGGAGACAAACTCAAGCCGATTGGAGGGGAACGCTAGTTTGGCTTATAGGAGACAAACTCAAGCCGATTGCAGGCCACCCAAGCTCAGGGCTTCTGTGGCTGAAGATCACGATCTGGAGTACCTCCCTCCCTGACAGGCAAGACAAGGCTGCAATTATTTGACTGGTTGATTAAGGTGAGAAAACCCCAGTACACAACAGATGTGCAACTGTTAATGGTAATCTCCTCCCTGGGGAGTCCCAACCCCCAGCTAGGGACAAGGCCCAATGGGGCAATGCCCAGTAAGCTGACACAATTGAAGAGTCTCTGAGTGACAGCTGTCAAGTAAGAATCAATGAAGCAATAACTCACAGGAAGTAGTAGAAATTCAGTAGTTGGTGGAGAAATCGAAGAATGGGTTTAAGCACTGTCCTTTTTGGCTAAGGACCGAGAAAAAAAGAGGGGGTGCCAAGGCAAGAGGGTGGTATTTATACTTTGAAAATCTCGGTCCTGATTGGCTAGAGGGCAGATTTAACCCATTCTTGGAGGATGGCTCCACCCACTATGGAGAATAGGTTGACTCCCTCTTCTTTGTGGCAACCCCTGAGATATTGGAACACTGCTTTCATGTCACCCCTAGTCCTTCTTTTCATCAAACTAGACTCCAGCAACCATTCTTTATATGTTTTAGCCTCCAATTCCCTAATAATCTTTGCTGCTTTTCTCTGCACTCTTTCTAGAGTCTCAACATCTTTTTTACATCATGGTGACCAAAACTGGATGCATTATTTCAAGTACGGACTTACCAAAGCATTATAGAGTAGTATAGTCTCTTCAACAAGTTATCCATTTAATGCTGTATAGTGAGCCTTCTGAAATTGTGGAACTGCTCACTCTGTCTTTCCAATGACATCAGAAAAAAACAATTAATAGCCAACTGGGAAAAATTCATCTCCACCTTAGGTTGCACCTTCTTCTTATTCCAAGTATATCTATTGTTGATATCTAATGCTGTGTGAACTGAAGGGTAGATTGCTAAAGCTCTATTTGTTGTTTTCTCTGGGTAGAACTTAATGAATGTACTTTTATTCACTCAACTCTTCTCCGAACTGTTTTATTCTCTCTCACAGCCACTTTGCACATATACAAATCCTCATAATTTCCTATGGTAGCTGTTCAAGACCTAAAGGAATTGGGATTGCAGCGTTCTGCAAGGAACAATATTTTATGGGCTTATATAAAAGTACACGTAACTAGATGAATATTATGGCTGTGACTAAGCATCAGTGTGATTAAATTCCTCTGAATCTTGTATCAGCAGGAGAAGGGGAATGGCCTCAAAGCAAATAGATATGACTATTGTTTCCAGAGATTCAGATTTTTTTTCTTCTTTTCCAAAACCATATTTGCTAAGGTGGTTTTGTAATAGTTTTTAATGATTTTGTTATTGAGCTAGCTTGTCACAGTGAAAAAGGTAAAAAGGAGGCACTGGTCTTAGTGACTGACAAAGAATATGCAGTATTAAATCAAAATTGCACTTGTGATTAAGCCTAAATCAGGGATCCTGATTCCAGTTTCTGGATGGGGTAAAAGAGAGAGATTTAGAGAAGCACTATTTTCTCCACTTTATTTTCATCCAGTCTTTTCCTCTGGACCAGCAGTCATCAACCTGTCTGGCTTGACAGCCTGGCAGGGGGGGGAAGAGGGGACAGTTCAGGGATGGGTTCCACTTACCTTCGCTACCGGTTCACATCGCGACATTTCCCTCATGAAATTTGGCTTCCGCGCATGCTCAGTAGCAGGAATCTGCCCGAAACACAGCTGAGGAGCTGATCAGCTGTGCTTTGGGCAAAGAAATAAAGGTCAGCATTAACCCGGGGGCGGGCGGAAGGACTCTTTTTCAAGCAGCGAAAGAGGAGAAGCCATCCAAACAGGAAAAAAATCCCAAAAAAGATGGCGGCTCCCTGGACCGGCACCGACCGAACCGGATCCGTGACATCACCAGCGGGTCACTACTGGTTCGGGCGATCCGATCTGAACTGGGAGGAACCCACCCCTGGGACAGTTCCTTGTGAGTGGCAGGTGACTGGCTCCCCCACTCACACAGGGGAAGCTTTATACATGAACACAAAATGGCCACCGCTCATGCGAAGGGAGCTTTGCGTATGAGGGAAAGTGGCCACCACTTGTGCAAGGGGAGCTTCAGGTGTGTGCGTGCACTCACCCGCCGCCTGCATGGCCTGGTTCCAAACAGGCCACAGCCCAGTAGAAGGCTTCAGCTCAGGGGTTTGGGGATTCCTGTTCTGGATGGCTCAGTGTTAATAATTTGTGGATTGTCTGAGTTGTGCATTTTGGCCTAGCCATTCAGCAAGCACTGAAATTTCTGGAAAGTTTATTTTACAAAGCAGGATAAAAATCTGGGCACTGATTGGAAATAAAGAGGAATATATCCTGTCTCAAACTTTCTTATTATGATTCATCATGGAAATTACTGATGTCAGTTTATAACCCCTGCATGGAGGGATTTTAATGGTATCCAGATAGACACCGAGACATCTTAAAATACATTATAATTCTGAGCTGAGAGCCACGCACAAGCAGGAGTTTATTTTGTAATTAGGTAAAATCTTCAATAGTTTGAAATTCAAAATCCTATGACTTTGGGTATATTTTCTCATCAAGTAGTGATGAGGCTCTGATGAGAGCAAGTTAATGCTGATGGAAATGAGTCCTAAAATTATAGAGGGAGGAATAGATCTATAATTATTCTGGAGATTTTTGCTTCCTTTAAAAAATAATAATCAGCAATTGCTTTTATAATTTGAGTGTTTGATCTAAATCATTCAAGTATTTGGTCGATGAGAATGAACTATGCTTGTAAACCTTCCTGCTAAAACAAAACACACAAAAAATTTATTATTTGTTTATATAGGTTTGGAACCTCTGATTGCAACAAAATACTTGTAGCCATTTTCAAAACCAACAATAATAAGACTATTATGGCAATTATATCAGAATATAACTACCATAGTAGTATATATGATACAGACCCTCCCCTCCGTCTCCCCTCCCCTCCCCTCTCTCTCCTCTCCTCTTCCCTCCCCTCCCCTCCCCTCCTCTCTTCACTCTTTTCATTTTGATCCATCCTGGTGTCTCATTTTGTTCTTTACCATGTTAACTATTATCTTGTTGCAGTGGGATATTATCTACAGTTGAGCTGTGCTCACAATCCATATAGCTCTTGGATATTTTCCACCTCTCCAGAATCTAATTTTATTGCAAAAGACAGGGAATAGGGAATACGGTTGATTTCAAGAAGATCAGAAATGGAGTATAGGTCTGAATGTTGTCATTTTTCAAGGGTCCCCTTTAACAGGGAGATGTAAGTACGGCATTTGGATTGAGCCTAAGCAAATCAGTCCCATTGATTGAAAACAGAATAATTGTTCTGTGTTACAACTTAAAAGAAACCCTTCCTTCCTTCCTTCCTTCCTTCCTTCCTTCCTTCCTTCCTTCCTTCCTTCCTTCCTTCCTTCCTTCCTTCCTCCCTCCCTCCCTCCCTCCCTCCATCCATCCATCCATAACCTCCTTTTGTTACCGTATAATATTTCAGCTAGCCAGCTACCTACTTTTTGTTTCCAAGTCTGACTTCTTTCTTTCTTTCTTTCTTTCTTTCTTTCTTTCTTTCTTTCTTTCTTTCTTTCTTTCTTTCTTTCTTTCTTTCTTTCTTTCTTTCTTTCTTCCTTCCTTCCTTCCTTCCTTCCTTCCTTCCTTCCTTCCTTCCTTCCTTCCTTCCTGTCTGTCTTCCTTCCTTCCTTCCTTCCTTCCTTCCTTCCTTCCTTCCTTCCTTCCTTCCTTCCTTCCTTCCTCTCACACACTCTCTCTCTCTCTTTCTCCCCTCCCCCTCCTCCCTCCCTCCCTCCCTCCCTCCCTTCTTTCTTTCTTTCTTTCTTTCTTTCTTTCTTTCTTTCTTTCTTTCTTTCTTTCTTTCTTTCTTCCTTCCTTCCTTCCTTCCTTCCTTCCTTCCTTCCTTCCTTCCTTCCTTCCTTCCTGTCTGTCTTCCTTCCTTCCTGTCTGTCTGTCTATCTGTCTTCCTTCCTTCCTTCCTTCCTTCCTTCCTTCCTTCCTTCCTCTCACACACTCTCTCTCTTCCCTCCCTCCCTCCCTCCCTCCCTCACTCTCTCTCTCTCTCTCTCTCTCTCTCTCTCTCTCTCTCTCTCTCTTTCTTTCTTTCTTTCTTTCTTTCTTTCTTTCTTTCTTTCTTTCTTTCTTTCTTAGTGATACCATTTTGTTAAATAATATCATTTTGACTTCATAAAGATACACAAAACTGTGTGATATTAGTTTTTTTAATATTAAAATGTATTTTAAGATAGAAGTTTTTTTAAAAAAAGTACATTAAGTGGGATTGAATCACACAGTAGATACAGCTTATACAGGGAATTAATGAATATTGAATAATAGGAAATTTTTTGAATACCAGGAAAGAGAAACACATTATCTTTCCATGCACATAAAAGTCTACACATTAAATATTGCTCAGACACAAACACACACAATGACTTCTTTACTGCAATAAAATAAGAAGGAATCTGAGTCATTTTATTGTCACTCCTATTAAATAATTAAAAGTTCTATTGCCTTGCTGATGTATCACATTCTTCCAGAGATCTACTAATGTATCCAGATTTATTCTGGGCCAATTTGGTTTGCAAAATTTAATAAAAAAAATAAGTGGGCATCAATTTCTCTTCTTGGATGTGATTCATCTAAAAAAAGAATTCCAAGCTAAAATTTTATTTCCCTCCCTCCCTCCTTTGTTGCAACTGAACAAATATTTTTTCATCTGGCACCAGACTTGATGTTACATTCTTCTGGAATGTAGAAAGCAGAATCTAACTGATTTTATGGCACATAATCAGCAAATAATGGCAGGTGTTTTATTCTAACATAGTTTGCAGTAATATGTATTTTGCAAATATTTGTGAGACTGTGGGAGTCTAGACTAGATACAGAGACTGCATTAGTCAGAATAAAAGAAACACCATCTCACTTTAGACTAAGAAAATCCAGACACTGAACTAGCTGAAATTCAGAACTGTGAACGTGCACACACATGTGCTTGCTTCGCTCGCGTGTGGCGCTTCTGCGCATGTGCAGAACCTTCTGCGCATCTGTAGATCATCCGCGATGACATCTGCGAAGGTGGGCAGAGTCTTCCGCCGCCACCGCTACCGGTTCACCCAAACCAGGGAGAACCGGTAGCAACCCATCACTGATGTGCATGTTTCACCTTGCAATCAGCTATGGCATTGAGAACCCTGAAGGAAATTTGATTATTTTCAGCTGTTTTGTTTCATAAGGATTTTCCACTTGCAGAATGGACCTGGAAACTATTCTAAATGAATCAACTTCACAATTGTGATGTTATTTGAAGTGTTTGTCCTGTTTATCACAAAATACCAATATATTTTTTTTTGTCTCAACCAACACAGGTTCTTTGTTGTATGACTGAGGGCAACTTTGACAATCTTTTTGTACTGTTGGAAGAGCTTTTGATGTTATTTCTAGTTTTGAAAATGACATGATGGTAGGACTGGTTGATAAGTAGGACCTCAGAAGTTACCCTATAATCAGGGCTCTGTTATAGGATCTTCACTTTTACAACAGATCACATTTAACTTGTTTTATCCAACTGTGTTGTTGTTGTTGATTACATGCTGTTGTTAATATTAATAATTTTTCCCTCATTACAAAATGAAAACATGAGTAAAACAATATGTTCTTCATGACATGTTTTAAAGGCAGAATCATCACCATATTAAAATTTTTATAGACAGTCCATGAGATTGCAAATAAGTGATCTATGGAACCCAGAAACATTGCTAATAGAAATTATCAGCCAGAGTTGATAGTTAATGTGCATAATTTTATTCCAATTAATTCTCTGTATTTAGGGGAAAAATGAAGGAATATGTTTTTTATCATATAGATAAAATTGAATCTGAAAAAGAACTCTGTTCCACATTTTAACCTTGTAAATAATATATACTAGCTGATACCCATGCTTCGCTACGAAACTATGTGATGGGGCTTGATAAATTGACACTTAAAGCTTGAAAATTAATGAATAGTTAAAAAGGGGACTATTATTTCATTAGAGATGGTAAGCTAAGTTTCTGTTACAGATGAAGACATTATTTGCATAGCATAGACTTTCAATTCGTCCTCAGATGAATTGCTCAGGACCTGTAAACAACATTCCTGGTTTTGCTATCTGGCTGGAGGATGACCAGGCTGTCAGGTGAACTGACTCTGGAGCATGCCACATAGAACTGGCCATGGGAGAAACAGGCAGCTTCCCTTACTTGTGTTTTCCTAATTGCATCTGTAAATGTGTTCCTGCAGGGTTTTTCCCTTTAACTGGTGTTATAGTAGAAGGAAGAGATTAGTCTGAACTGAGGAGGAACATAATAATAAGAAAGATCTCTCTCTGCCTACCAGCATCCATTGGTATTCATCTGCTAGCGTCCTGTTAGTGTGTGAGAGAGTTGAGGGGTGTTTGGAAACTCAAACAGTATTTGATGTGTGAGCAAGAAGGAGACAGGAAGGAGTCTGTGCCTGGCTTAGCTCAACTGTTCTGTAGTAAGCCTGCTTGCTGCTGTGAAAGCAAAAGTGAAACTGAAACTCCTCTGCTTGTGTTTGCATTTGGATCAGATTTCTTTTCAGGTTAGGAGGGGAGAGTAGAACTCCTTAGCATCAGAGCTTGTTAACAATAATATAAGAAATACTCATGCTCCAATGGTCATTTTGAAAAATCCTTTCTTAGTGAGCACCTAGAAGCCAAGAGGAACATACGTGGCAAATTTCAAGTTTGTAGGCTTTACGTTTCTGGAGTTTTGTGATTAATACGTGAGTGGTTTTCACTTTTATATATATAGATAAAACATCTTCATATTATATATATAATGTGTGTGTGTGTGTGTGTGTGTGTGTGTGTGTGTGTGTGTGTTGATTTTTTTCTGATTTTCATAACATAAACTATAGAAAGAAGAAATCTCATTTCTTTAAAACATTTTAACACTCATTTATCAAGGGAAATTGATACATTGAAGCAATTTATATGGCTAATGTGGCATAGCAGTCCTTATCCAGGACTTTTGATCTGAAGATGTTTCAATGCATATAGAAATATATCATCCAATCTTCTTGAACATTTGCAGAAGGATTATTATAATATTAAAAGCATGTAAAGATAATCGCATATTTAAAAATCTCACCCTGTTCTAGATTGTCCCTGAAAAATGTGAAAATAAGGTATCAGTTGCACTATCTGATATATTTTTTAAACAATTATGGAAGTGGAATAATTCATTCATTTATTTATTTGTCAAGCACATATAAGATTACAAATAAAATTATAAACATGATTGTGAATACATGAGATGGTTACAAATAAAAGGGAACATTAGGGCAGGGACGGTAGGCACATTGGTGCGCTTATGAAAGCCCCTTACAGACCTCTTAGGAATGGGGTGAGGTCAACAGTGGACAGTTTAAGGTTAGTTTTTGGGGTTTGGGGAAGAAACCACAGAGTCAGGTAGTGCATTCCAGGCATTGACCACTCTGTTGCTGAAGCAATAGGAACTTGGATTGCACATTTTGTTAGCAAATAAGTAGTGGATTCACAAATCACAAAGAAATATCAACGAAATCACATTGCACCTTAGTGTTGTGCAATAACCAGGCCATTGCAACCATGCGCAAAATGAAAATTGTATCATTCTGGTATTAACAATGCAAGAGACTTATATATAATCATAAAAATAGGTATTAATGAGAAATGGTGCCGTGCTGATAAGCTGCATGGGTAAACAACAAAAACAAAAAACATTATTTCTGAGGTTGCACAATGCTAAAGATGCTATATGCAGAGCACATAGAGAATATGTCTAGTGCAGTAGCATTTTTTTGCTGAGCAGAACAGAAACAAAGTAAGCAGTTGATCAATCTTGACACATAAAACAAGAAAGAAAGAAAAAAGCTGATCAGCCAATTAAACAATATGCTTAGTTAGCAATGAGGGAGAATTTTTGTGTGTGTGGGGGGGTGTCACTATTTTTCATATTTCCTGAACTCAGTGGAATATAATATGTGGAATACAATTGTACATTTCCATTATAGTGGTTTTGTAACGTATCTGCTATCGTATGGAGATATTCAAATTCTTTCTTTCTTTTCTTGTCAACAAAAAAGTGTTTCAGCATTGCAAGAATTAAAATGAAAGTTTTTACCGACCTGATTTAAACTTATTAACTGTGCACAACAAAGAATTCATGACTGTTCACTACCCAATCCCAAATTCCTAGATAATTTAATTAAACAAAGTTACATCCATTTCTCTTGCATATTTCCTCCAAATAAAATTAAAGGGATATTATTATTATTTAATTAAAAGAACATATTTTATATTTCACATTTCTTTAAATCATGTTGTATAGTTTTTGTTTCAAAATGGCCTGGAAAAATATTTACATTAGAAAAATATATGTAAAAATAAATATATGTAATATGTATATACTATATATGTATACTGTATATGTGTATACAGACTTAGGTTTGTTGTATGTCAACTCAAAAAAGAATTGAACATACAGAAGATTATTTCCCTTTCCCAAAATTTAACTTCAATATGCAAAAGAAAATGGGGAAACTAGAAGGAATATACAGTAAGTATGCTGCTCAACCCATCCCCCAAAATTAAAGCCTGTTGAACCTTCATTTGTTTTTTTGTTTTTTTATTCAAAAAGTTTTATAAGTACAGAGTACAAACTTTTTTCATTTTTCTCCCCCCCATCCCCCCTACCCCCAACCCACTCCTTTCCCTTCCCCCCTCCCCCCCCGGACTTCCCAGAGAAAGTACAGGGCATGATTTCCCCAATTTTTAAAATCTTTAACTCCAAGTTTTTCTAAACTATCCAAAACATAATCGGAAGAAGGATAAAAATAATAAAAATTAAAGAAAATAAGTAATTAAAAGGAAAGTAAACAATTAAAAAAACATCATACAACATATTGTACTATCATTCATATCGCTAAATCACTATCTTTTACATGATCTATATTAATAATTATAAAAAAGAAGAAGGAAAAAAACAAAACAAAAACAAAACAAAAATAAAAAAGAAACAAAGGTGAACCTTCATTTGTTAATGTAATCAGGGAAATTGCAAAAATTATGCTTTTTGTTTATATCTTTTAATTAAATTATAAATATGCAGCTTACATGTGCACGTTTATATACCTACGTAAAGGGGCAAACCTCAGGGGTGAAATGCTACTGGTTCGGCCCGATTCGGGCGTACCGGTAGTGGCGGCCGCCGGTGGTTCGGAGAACTGGTATCTGCGGCCGCGTGAGGCTCCGCCCACCCACCCGAACATCATCATTTTCTTTTTTTAACCCTCTGCGCATGCGCATGTGCAAAGCCTTCTGCACATGCACAGAGGGTAAAATAGCATGTACAACGGAGGTGTGCATGAAGCACGCGCGCATGAAACGCAAAGTGCATGCTTCCAAACCGGTAGGGAAGGTAAGTAGATTTCACCACTGGGCAAATGGAATTAATAACATTAAATACATAGATGCAAATATTACCATCAATAATTATGGAATCCTTGGAGCTTTCTAAGCTTGGTTGTTTGCCTGTAGATGTTTCATTACCAGTTTAGGTAACATCTTCAGTGTTAGAAGGGAGTAGGATTTATTTTTGTTTATATATGGCAGTTTGCCTTGTCAGTGTTTGTGTATGTGTTGTTTTCTCCTTGGGATTTTCTTGATTGGAAACAATAGTTCCTGTTGTTTACTGCTTGATTGTTTGCCTGAGTTGATAATTCCTGAGTTGATAATTCCTTGATTAGGGTATTGTTTAGATTGTCTTTTGTTACTCCTGGTGTTGGTTGCTGGCAAGGAAGTATTGAAGAGCCGAGGTGGCACAGTGGTTAGAGTGGGGTACTGCAAGCCACTTTAGCTGACTGTGATCCGCAGGTCAGCGGTTCAGATCTCACCGGCTCAAGGTTGACTCAGCCTTCCATCCTTCCAAGGTAGGTAAAATGAGGACCCAGATTGTTGGCGGCAATATAAATATACATTGCTTCCTGGTGTAAACCGCTTAGAGAGTGCTTGCACTGTGAGGCGGTATATAAATGTCACTAATAAATAAATAAATAAATTCTTGTCCTTTTGTTTCATATTTTATTGCCTCTTTTGAATGGTGTGTCAATGGGGAGAAATATTAGCTAATGTGGAAAGTATATATATTAGAAAAATGGTTGCTAATTATTTTACAGTCATTGCTTATACATATAATAGGTATAACATTCTAGAATGTTTTCCCCCAACTTTCTAGTCTAGACTATTCCCCAAGGTTTCCCAATTTTCCCTTCTAGGAAGTAACCAGTTCCAACTTCGATTAGTTTTTCAAAGTCAACTAAGGATTGCCACCTAGTTGGGCAAATAATCAAACATATGGATGATAATTCTATGAATGTTTAACTGCATTTAGTTTTCCTTGCAACTCTTTTTTTAATTTAATTTAATTTTCATTATGACTCCTTTTTATGAAATGTAGTTTTTAACCCATCCATTTTCTGAAATGCATCCTTTGACAAACCAAATCGTATGGCAAGTATGTTAAAAAAAATGCTATATCCTTACCATTTTAGAAAAATAAAATACAACAGTTGCCAAGAACAGCACTACTGTTTATCTTTCTATTTTTACTATAGAAAATTCCCCAAATTAATGACAAAGATAACAATAGGCCTATCATTGCCTGGATATGTTTCTGTCTCAGAAAAGTAACTGAAATGCTCTGGTCTTAAATATGCCAAGATGGAACCCCTGAGCAGCAACCCAGAGAAATAGCACATCAGAATTAATGGCTTACAGATTTTTCTGTGCCAGAATGGATTGAGGCTGCAACTTACATCTGAATTTATGACTCTGCATGCGAGTTGAATCATTCAGGAGCTATGTTACATTCTAGCCTTACCATTTCCTTATTCTGAATGTCATTTATCTACCCAGGCTTTTTCAAATTCAACTTAGGAACAGAAATAGCTACATTACATACAGTCAATTGATTGATGGATTAATTTTGCACCAGCAAGAAAGTATTGACTCTAGATGACCACCTGTCTTAGACATGTCTTCTCCAGAATGATCTGTTTTCAATCTAACCCTTCAGATCTTGCCACTATATTGAGTTTGGTCTTCCTTCTCTCTTTCCTTCCCCTTTCCCCAGCATTATCAATTTCCCAAGAGCATTAGGTGTTTGCATAATGGAGTAGTGCAGTGGCCTAGAGGTGGAGCTCTAGCCTCACAATCAGGAGGCTGTGAGTTCGATCCTAGGTAGTGGCAGATATTTCTCTCTCTGGGCATAATAAGTAATTATCTGCTGTGAACTCTGCATTGGCAACAGGAAGGGCATCCGGCCAGTAAACACTCTGCTCCATTCAGTTGCCCCAACTCCACCCCGATGCAAGGGATTACAGGGTTATTAAAAGACAAAATTAGGTATTTGCATAATATAAGTGAGTAAGAACTATGCAAAAGGGCCGTTTCAGAAAATGCTCTACTGTTATGATTATTCTGTTGATTCAAGTGACAAATCCCAGTCAATTAGAATGATGTTTGAAATGATTACATAGTTTATATATATTTCATATTTCTTAACCACCCATATTTCCCAGAGAAATGTTCTGGATGGTGTACAATATAATATAGTTATATGTAGCCATAACAAGATTTGATTAAGATAACACGGGGGTGCAAAATAGAGCAGTTCTGAATAAGGAGACTATTTGCAAGGACAATGCAATGTTTCCGTGGGACAATCTGATGTGACAGTGGGTTGGTCAAATTATCTTACTAAAATATACCCAGTGAATGTAAAGAAATATTGGAATAGGATTCACACCTTAATACAAAAATTCTTAAGGTTAATATAGACCAGAGTTTTCTCTTAGTCCTAATGCAGGGGTCTTTCATCCCTCTGCTGTGGTTCAAAATATGTGTCACAACCGCCAATGTGTGACATCCGCCGGCACGTGATTTATTGAGGTTTTCAATCCATCTTTTTTTTCCCTGGAGTTTAAAATGCTTTTGTTGCATGCAGAAATAAAAATTTGTTTTCTCTGTAGCAGTTCATTGATTTCCTAAATGCAACACACTATAGGTTTTTTTTATACATAGCATAAAGGTAAAAAAAAAAATATATGCAGTGCTATCTTCATTTTAGATGTCAAAAGGGTTTTGTGGCTCCCGGTGTTTTCTTTTCTGTGGGGGACGGGTCCAAATGGCTCTTTGAGTGTTTAAGATTGCCGACCCCTGGCCTAATGGATAAAGAACTTGAAAAAAAAATGTAACTTTGATATTATACATGTTGATGGCAGCAAGATTACTTCATGCACAAAAATGGAAGACACTTTGATTCCCACAATGGACAAATGGCTGCAAAAGTTGAAGGAGTTAGCAGAGATGGGTAAATGGACTGTTTTGATTAAAGAAAAGAACACAATCAATTTTGTTTTGATTTGGAAACCGCTTTTGGACTTTGTGCTTGAGATGGAAAAAAGTGAAACTTTGATTTTTGCTGATTAGATAGGTCTATTGTCGTAGAAATGGCTAGTATATATTATTATATAAATGGAAAAAGTTAAGGTTTCATGTTATTACCTTATTCTACTGCACCAAAAGGAATCAGAAGTCAATGCTTCCTCCCCCTTTTCCCCTCTACCCTACACTTTTCTCTCTTCCCCTTTTCCTCTCTTATTTTCCCTTTTTTCATTTTTCTTTGTATTTCTGAATTTTATATTTTGATAAACTAATAACATTTTGAAATTAAAAAACAGAGTCCTCCTAACCCTAAATATAGTAGCAATAGCACTTAGACTTATATCCCGCTTCATAGTGCTTTACAGCCCTCTCTAAGCGGTTTACAGAGTTCAGCATATTGCCCCCAACAATCTGGGTCCTCATTTTACCGACCTCAGAAAGATGGAAGGCTGAGTCAACCTTGAGCCTGGTGAGATTTGAACAGCTGAACTGCTGAACTAGCAGTCAGCTGGAGTAGCCTGCAGTAGCTGCATTTAACCACTGCGCCACCTCGGCTCCCTTAGTTTTGAGTAGCAATACCTATGGCAGTTCTGACAGCCAACAGGAAATTTTTCACAGAGCTATCAGAAGTGCTGGTTCAAGCATTCAAGATACACATCAACACAAATGTCTTGTCACATTGCTTTGTTGAAAATTGCATCGTTTCTGTATTATAAATCAGCTGGCACAGGTGGTACAGCCCTACCAGTCATTGAGGAGGATTCCAGGGCTATAATTTAGGCTTAGTTCAAAGCGCTTAAGTTTCAGTCAACCATCATTTATAAAACCTGAGTTCGGCTTTTGTGTCTCTGCACATCAGGGAACATATGCATCTATCGTTCTGAGATGCTTGCATAGTTGTTGCATTTATACTTCTGTGAATGCTAACATTCTGGCTAGGTGGCATTCAAACAATAAAGCCTCCAGCAAGAAGTTAGATCAACCAATCAGCATGCAGACACGTATATCCACATAAGGCATGGTTGGGATTTGAGAGGTTCACACATTGGCTCATCTGCAACCATCTGCAACTTACACTTACCCATCAAACCCTTTGCATCATTGATGCCTACACACAGTTGCAGGCAAGTCTAAATCAAACTTAAGTATTGGAATGATTCCTGGATGTTGCATTCCCAGCATATCTGCAGGGAAAGTTCCACTGGGTACTGATCTAATCGCCAAAGGTGTTTTTTCCAAAAGCCAACTGAACTTACTTGGTTTTTTTTCTTTGAAAACATTTTGTTTCTCCACTAAGAATCTTCAATTCTATTTTATCATCCTCTTTTAATGACCCCATAATCCCTTGTGGGGTGGAGTCTGGGCAACTGAATGGAGCTGAGTGTTTACTGGCCGGATGCCCTTCTTGTTGCCAATGTGGAGGTGTCCCCCCCAGCAGATGTATTCTCATTGTGCCCAGAGGGAGACCTAGGATCTTAGGCTACCTAGGATCAAACTCACAGCCTCCTGATTGTGAAGTGAGAGCTCTACCTCTAGGCCACCACACCACTCTTCTTCAGTTCTAATTGGCTGGTGGGAAATCATTTCCCCACCAGTTAGTTAGAACTGAAGAAGCTTCTTAGATGAGAAGCAAAACATCTTCAAATAAAAAACAAACAAGCAAACAAACCCAAAAGAGAGTCTCCGTAGACGTTCTAATTCCCGAACGCCATCTCTCTGCTAAACAAATAATTCCCTCAACACTGTCAAACTATTTACTAAGTCTGCACTACTATTAATCTTCTCATCGTTCCCATCACCCATCTCCTCCCACAAATGACTGTATGACTGTAACTTTGTTGCTTGTATCCTTACGATTTATATTGACTGGTTCCTAATATGATTTGATTGCTTACTTGTACCCGGACTATCATTAAGTGTTGTATCTTATGATTCTTGACAAATGTATCTTTTCTTTTATATACACTGAGAGCATATGCACCATGACAAATTCCTTGTGTGTCCAATCACACTTGGCCAATAACAAATTCTATTCTATTCTATTCTATTCTATTCTATTCTATTCTATTCTATTCTATTCTATTCTATTCTATTCTATTCTATTCTAAATTAGACCGCTTAAGATATTTTCCCTACCTCAGCATGTTATATATTATAAGGAAGACAAAATAACAAATCAAACTTAGACATTTAAATAAATTAAACAGTAAGATGTCATTTCTCTTTGTGTTGTTGTCACTTCACTACAAGCCTCCCTAAGTCTGATGCCTTCAGAAATAAAAGTGATCTCCCCCCACTATTTGGAAAGAGAAGTAGTCTTTCATTTTGTTAGAGTTGCACACAAGGCGTTGGAGATTTAAAGCAGGTTTTCCAACATTTATGGTTTCTACCTACCAAAATACATTTTAACTGTTAGAATTGGCTGACTACCAGCTTTTGCACATTCTACATTTGTTCTCTGCTGATTCCTGTAGAATTCAGTCTCTTTTGTTCACTTTTTAATTTATTTTCTCCCGGGGAAAGCATTAAGCAGGGCTATTAGATAATGAAGTTTACGTAATGAGATAAATTGAAGCCAGTGCATAATTTCAGTCTAATGCATCTGATAATTCATCAGATTTAATCACAAATGCAGATGGTTAGAACTTTACAAATTCATAATTTCCACAAATAACTGAAGAGACACTTTTCATTTTAGGATGATACTTCAACTGATGTTTCCTTCACCAAAAACATACTGTAATCACAGTGCAATTACGACATAGTGATTTCAATACAACTAGTTCACACACACACACACACACACACAAAATAACTTTTTCAGACATTTGATGTGGTACTTGAATAAGGAAGCGGTAGAATGAGGATGGCAGACTCTACTGAAAAATGCACATAATTAACAGAATAATAGAAGTTGGGAGGACCCTTGGAGGTCTTCTAGTCCAACCCCCTGCTCAAGCAGAAGACCTGATACTGTTTCAAACAAATGGCTGTCCGGTCTCTTCTTAAAAACCTCCAGTGTTGGAGCACTCGCAACTTCTGGAGGCAAGTCATTCCACTGATTAATTGTCCTCACTGTTAGAAAATGTCTCCTTAGTTCTAAGTTGCTTCTCTCCTTGATTAGTTTCCACCCATTGCTTCTTGTTCTACCTTCAGGTGCTTTGGAGAATAGTTTGACTCCCTCTTCTTTGTGTCAGCCCCTTAGATATTGGAACTCTGCTATCATGTAACCCCTAGTCCTTCGTTTCATTAAACTAGACATAGCCAATTCATTAAACTAGACATACTCAATTAGCTTCCTATCTGAACAGCACAGACTTTATGTGACACTTGAGAACTGTGTTTTCTTAGATTTTTAAACACATTGAGGAAAGTCTCTCTCCACAAAGCTGAACATGTGAGAGTCTAATTAGGCAAACAAGTGAATGTGACCATATCATATCCATTGTATCTGCAGTAGAAATCTGTATTAGCCTCCCATTATGATTCCCTAATTTTATGAATTTATGGCATTACAATTATTTCCAAGGTTTAGATTTAGATTTATTAATAGAGTTGGAAGGGACCTTGTAGGTCATCTAGTCCAACCCCCTGCTCAAGCAGGAGTTCCTATACCATTTGAGACAGATGGCAGTCCAGTCTCTCCTTGAAGGTCGCAAGTGTTGGGGCTCTCACAACCTCCACTGGCAAGCTGTTCCACTGGTTGATCGCTCTCACTGTCAGAAAGTTTCTCCTCACTTCCAGGTTGAATCTCTCTTTGGTCAGTTTCCATCCGTTATTCCTTGTCTGGCCTTCTGGTGCTTTGGAAAACAGCCTAATCCCCTCCTCTCTGTGGCAGCCCCTCAAGTATTGGAACACTGTTATCATGTCACCCCTGGTCCTTCTCTTCGCCAGACTGTCCAAGCTCAGTTCCTGAAACCGCTCTTTGTATGTTTTATTTTCCAGACCCTTTATCATCCTGGTTGCTCTCTTCTGCACTTTCTCTAGGGTTTCAATGTCTTTTTTGTAGTGTGGTGACCAAAACTGGATGCAGTACTCTAGGTGTGGTCTGACCAAGGCTTTATAGGTGTTATTGTTTAATACACAGAGAGACTTAGAGATCCCATTACAAATCCCTACTAAGCAAGAGAATTTATTTGGGATGCATAGCAATATTTTTCTTCTTCTTCTTTAAGAAATAGAACTAAACCTGAATCCTAAAATTTAACAATGGAGTGATGCTAATTAGGTCCTGGCTTGCATTTATCTTCTCTAACTTTCTTACATCTAATTCCCAGTCCAATCAGATCTAAAGGTCAAGGAAGCTTTCAAGCACAGAGTCATTGATGTGGCGACCTAAGATGATATTGCAGCAGAAGTTAATCTTTGAAGTAACTGGTTCAATGCAAATCAACCTCAAATCAACCGTGTAACAATTTAAGTGCTTCAACATCTCAGCAGAGCTTTTTCTAGAGACCATTTCGAACAACTGGACTCCATGGTAAGGATTTGTGGAGTTCCAATTGAAGACAGATTGCATTTGTGGAGCACCAAAAATTGAAGACATTACACATATTATTTTTAATTGAAAACTGTAGTCTATAGAAAAGGCTGCTTACTTAGATTCTTTTAAAAACTTAAAATAAAAATAAAAATTAGGGACCCAGGAGAAACTGTCTTACTTCTTTCAGGGAACAAACCTGCATATCATTGGAGTCTTTCTTTCAAAGGCCATTTTAAAGAGTATTTAAAGGCCGTTTTAAAGACTATTAAGGTCAGATTGTAGGGGTGACAACTTACTATGAACCCTATTCCTATTGTTTTCTTTGTATTTCTTTGTATATTTGCATTAGTTTTATATATTTAACATGGTCAAATGAGTAAATCAGTCCTATTCTATTCTATTCTATTCTATTCTATTCTATTCTATTCTATTCTATTCTTATTCTTATTCTTATTCTATTCTATTCTATTCTATTCTATTCTATTCTATTCTTATTCTTATTCTTATTCTTATTCTATTCTATTCTATTCTATTCTATTCTATTCTATTCTATTCTATTCTTATTCTTATTCTTATTCTTATTCTTATTCTTATTCTTATTCTTATTCTATTCTATTCTATTCTATTCTATTCTATTCTATTCTTATTCTTATTCTTATTCTATTCTATTCTATTCTATTCTTATTCTATGCTATGCTATGCCATGCCATGCCATGCCATGCCATTCTCTAACTTTCTTCTAAATAGAAGAAGAAAACAATGCAAAAGCCTACTACTGTTTATGGCATGAAAGGCAATGTAGGAAAAATACTGTCTTGTGTGAATAATCTGAACACATATATTCACAAAAGGGAAATGATGTGCTTTTAAGGATGGATGGCCTAAAACCAACATACTGATTTAAGAATTTAAGAAGGGGCTTTTTTTAGAGTTTTAAAAGAATGTCAATGAGAAATAATGGCTTTGTGGACACCATTTCAACATTGCCTTGCAAAAAATAAAAATTGGGCAGGAAGAATAGAAATATTTTATTGTTTTTGAAGTTTTTAATGATGACTGGTTTTATATATTTGTTTTTTCTCTTTTTTAATTAACTCTTGTATGCAATCTAGAGATATTCGCTCGTAAGATGGATCCATACAAATAGGATAAAAAATAAAAAAATAAAAAACAGATTTTCTTTTGTTAAGCAAAGCAGTCGTTAAGTGAACCATGCCTAACTGAACCATGCCTAACCCTTTTTTTTGCTACAGTTGTTAAGTGAATCACTGCAATTCTTAAGGGAATCCGGTGTCATTAAGTGAATCCAGTTCTTCCCCATTGACTTCGCTTGCCAGAAGGTTGCAAATGGTGACCATACATTCCCTGCACTGATCATAAAGAATGCCAAGCGCCCAAATTTTGATCACATGACTAAGAGGATGTTGTGATAGTTGTAAGCAGAACTAGTTGCAAGTCAATTTTCTTAGGGCTGTTGTAACTTAAAATGGTCACTAAACAAATAGTTTTCGGTCAAGGACTACCCATAAATCACAGATATAAAAGAATGAGAAAAAGCTACAAAGTTGCCTGTTGATATCGTCATGAAGGGGGGTCTTGCGCTCAGATACGTTCTAGTGACTGACAACCAAATCCATGAAATGTGGGGGGAAATTTGTCACAATGGGGGAAAAATAGCAATGTCTATTTATAAAGCAATTTCGGCATTAGTGTCCATTCTGGCAACTGTTATTATAAATTTGAACTGATGGCATTGCAGTCTTCTTATCTCTGTCGTGGCTTTAGCTCTCATTCAAAAGAACATTATTACATTTGGTTGACAAATATCCTGATTGATAGGTCATAATGCAGAGTACCTATAACTGTATCTCAAATAATGAAATGCTCCATTCCAAGTACTTGAATACACTCATACAATTTGGCCCACCACATATCCAAAATAGTTCCCATGATGGCTGAAGAAGCAAAGCCAGGAAAATCCACCAATCATGTTCCATAATTTGGCCCACTGTTAATTCCAGAAGGGAATATTTGATGCATTCATTTTTTATTGGGGTGAGGTTTTCATTCAAAATCACAGAAGCGGTCCCATGTAGCAATTTCACATAGCGAGTTTCAATGTGTTATCCCCAAGTGTTTTGTGGTCCTCAAGGTCTTTTAAAGCAGTGAGTGAAGGAGTAGTCTAAAGCAATTAACTTCTGAATTTGCTAGTTTCACAGCTGTGTACTAATAGTAAAGTACTATTGATTCAGCATTATATTTATGGATTTGGAAATCAAATTTGCAAGCTTCAGGTTTTAGATATTTCTAGCAGTTCTGATTGTTCTGATGAGGATATGCATCATCTTATGAAGACATTGATTGATGGTATTAATAAGATTCAAAAGAATCTTAAAATTGTATTAATAGTTCCCTGCTGGTGTTTCTCTCTTTCTAAGAATCATGAATCAGAGAAATATTACTTCATCACTGGGGAAAAGTGATAATGCTCCTAGTTTAAAAGGTTTAAAGGTTATTTTATTTATTTATTTATTTTGTCAAGTACGTATTGGTAATATACATAGATATAACATTGTTTATATACATAAGATGGGTACTGATAAGAGGGAACATTAGGACAGGGATGGTAGGCACGCTGGTGTGCTTATGCACGCCCCTTGTCCAGTAGTGACTGACTCAAAGGGATGGTTCTCATCTCCAATTCTCAGCCAATGGATCCTGTATTGTCTGAGAGATGTTTCCATCATAGTATCTGCTATTTCTTTCTGTATGTTTTCCATTAGAGAAATAGATTGGAACTTCACTTCATATTGAAATGCAAGCAAAACAAGGGCTGCTCAATGCTTACAACACAGAGAATTATAAGAGTCCAGCCTACTCTTTTAAACTATAATGACCCACCTCCATTATGCCACTTTCTCATGGCACAGCAAAATGGGGAAGGTATTCCAATTTAGAAGAGATATATAGTATATAAGGGAAGCAATAATTTATAAAACTTTTGCTAACTCCATCATTTGACTCTTATTCAAGGAATCATATTCAACCCTAGGTTTCCCCCAAATGCTAGTTTTGTATAGACAATCTTTTTTTCAAATAAGTTTTCATTATTTATTTGTATTTATTATTATTATTCAGGAGGGGTATTTAGGTACACTGATTTTCACTTGTAATGTCATGTCAGGTTTATACTATTTTATTACAATTCCATGTGGGCTTTTATTGCATATGAGGTGAACACTTTGGATATGTAGATAATTTTCTCTTTCATTTTGCAACCATCAATGGGGAGTATTTTCAGAGGTATTTTCAGACCTTTTTCATTTTATGCCTTTTTTTATGAGATAGAAAAATTGTATGTGCTGAGGTATCCTGTTGAGGGCAGCAAAACATTCAACATGCCAAATCAGATAGTTTATCAGCTTTCTTCTATATTCTGTTTCAAATAATCTAAAATTAATCTGGGATGCAAAGCACTATTATGTATAAGGAAAAAAAAGACTAGAGACAAAATAGATGTTTGTCTCATGTCAAATAAATGTCTGTTTTAGTTTAGAAATGCCTGCTCTTACCGAATAAAAGTTATAAAGTACTTAAAATGCCGGTCGGATCATGCATGCTGCTTACCATATGGCATGTGTGTGTTTGTATGCACACACATAAATCTGTTAGTAAAATACAAAGAGTTGTGCTGCAAACGCATATATTGACCCAAAGCCAGGTAAAATTAGAAACTGTTTATTTAGATATCAATTCTAATGAACTGAAATTTAGGTAGCTGAATTTCGATTCAGGAAAGGGTTAATTATATAGAAACGTATTGATAAAGAGATAGAGTGATAGAAGGTGAATGATATAGAAAGTTGGAGATGGAGATGGATATAAAGCTAGAACTATTTGTTCAGATGAATGAATACCCCCAGATACATTCAATCAGACTAGCTCATAGGATCGATACCAGTGGTGGGTTCCTCCCGGTTCGGACCAGTTGCCCGAACCGGTAGCAACCCACTGGTGATGTCACTGAACTGGTGCTGGTCCATGGGAGCTGCCATCTTTTTTTATTTTTGGTGTGAATTTTTTTACTTTTTGGAAGGTTTTTCCTGTTCTGCTGCTTGAAAGAGGGCCCTCCCTCCTGCCCCTGGGTTTATGCTGACCGTTATTCCTTCTTCCGAAGCCCAACTGATCAGCTCCTCAGCTGTGTTTCTGGCTGATTTCAAGCTTCTGAGCATGCGCGGAAGCAAAATTGCATGTGCGGACACGCACACGCAAAACATGCACTTCCGTCGCGATGCGAACCGGTGGGGAAGGTAAGTAGAACCCACCCCTGATTGATACACACATACATGTATATTCATTCACTGGCAGTATAGGTGCACACTACTTAAAATGCTAGTGAAAGTTACTACATGAAATTATGACAATATATTTCTTCTACTGCTATTTCTGAAAATGGAATTCCTAAAGCAGGAGACTGTGAATTCTAGTCATGGCTTTAGCCATGAAAGCTGCCTGGGTGACTTTAGGCCAATCAACAGGAGACTGTGAGTTCTAGTCCTGCCTTAGGCATGAAAGCCAGCTGGGTGACCTTGGGCCAGTCACTCTCTCTTAGTTCACCTCACTTCCCCTCACCTTATTGTTGTGGGGCAAATATGGAAGAAAAAAACACATTTCACTACAAGAAGAGTAAAATAAAACCTGAAGGAACTAATTAAAAACAAAAACCTCAAAAGAAACAAAAATCCCAATCTCTTTTAAGTGTCCAGAGGCAATTTAAAGACATAGTTATAAAGCAGTGATGGTGAACCTTTTTTCCTTGGGTGCCGAAAGCGTGCGTGTGCCTGCTATCACACATACACATGTGCTCACACCCATAATTCAATGTCCCCCATGTGTCCCACTCCCATGCATGCACGCACAACCACACACACACACACCAGCTGCCCCTGCACATGCATGTACGATATGCTCCTCTGCTCCCCCACTTCCGGTGGGCCCAGTAGACCCATTTTTCGCCCTCCCCGGGCTCCAGAGGCTTTCTTGGAGCCTGGGGAGGACAAAAACACCCTCCCCACCCCCCAGAGGCCCTCCCAGAGCCTCTGCGCAAGCCGAAAATCAGTTGGCTTACACGCACATGCATGCTGGAGCTGAGCTTGGGCAACAGCTCGCGTGCCAGCAGATATGGCTCCACGTGCCATCTGTGGCACGCGTGCCATAGGTTTGCCATCATGGTTATAGAGGCTTCACTACAATTTACAATATTCCACAGCATAAGAAAGGGTCAAACAATTGCAGCAAAAGAGCATCTTGGCTTTCCAGTAGTAACTGAGAAAACCTACCCTAATGAGGAGGAGAAAAAAGGGCACAAATAGGGATTTTTTTTAAAAAAATGAAAGTTAAATATGGAAAATAATTTGATAGGGATGGATGGATAACAGACAGACAATAAGATTTTTTTGTGTTTTAATGACCCCGTGGTCCCTTGCATCGGGGTAGAGTCAGGGCAACTGAATGGAGCTGAGTGTTTACTGGCCGGATGCCCTTCCTGTCGCCAATGCAGAGTTTGCAGCAGATATTTACTCATTGAGCACAGAAAGAAAAATATCTGCTGCTACCAGCGGTGGGTTGCTACCAGTTCGGTCCAGATCAGCGAACCAGTAGCGATGGTGATGGGAGGCTCCACCCACCCACCCAGGACGCTTCTGCCCATGCATGAGCAAACCGGTAGCAATGGGATTTATAACCCACTACTGGCCGCTACCTAAGATAGAACTCACAGCCTCCTGATTGTGAGGTGAGAGCTCCACCTCTAGGCCACTCAGACAGACAATAAGAATGCCTTTAAATGTTTCTGAAGCAGAAACCTAGCCAGGGTAGTGTTAGCTCATTAGATGAGATGAGCAAGATGAATCCTCAAGGAAGACATGGACATCCTAGGTCAGGGGTAGGCAAAGTTGGCTCTTCTATGACTCGTGGACTTCAACTCCCAGAATTCCTAAGCTAGCATGATTGGCTCAGAAATTCTGGGAGTTGAAGTCCACGAGTCATAGAAGAGCCAACTTTGCCTACCCCTGTCCTAGGTAAACTGAAGGTATCATTTGCATAATATCTTTATTACAGAGGATATAGAACAGGTCCTTGAGCCTGGGCTGATCTCCTCAGTGAAGAAATTGGAACAACTAAAGCAAATAGAGGTAACAGGAGGTAATATTTTAAACATCTCAAGAAACCTCAACAAATCACTGAGTCCTGATGGCTCATTCCCAAAAGTTCTTAAATAATTCATGAGAAACTGCTGACCTAGCCAAACATATGTAACTCCTCTCTCTCTCTTATAAGGTTCAGTGCAGAGCACTAGAGTACAGCCTACATGACACTGATTTTTAAAAATGGGACTCAAAAGATATCTGAGAAATGATAGGTTGTTCAGCCACGTATCTTCTAAGCAATTTGGTAAAAAAATGAAAAGAAAAGAAATAGCTGGGAATATAGAGGAACAAACTTCACCAGTGTGGTGTTCTAGAGGTGGAGCTCTTGTTTCACAATCAGGAGGTTGTGATTTTGATCCTAGGTGGTGGCAGATATTTCTCTATTTGGGCGCAATGAGTAATTGTCTGCTGTGAATTTTGCATAGGCATCAGGAAGGGCATCCAGCCAGTAAACACTCGAGCTCTGTTCAGTCACTCCAAGTCCACCCTGATGCAAGGGGTTCCAGGGTCATTAAAAGAAAAAAAAAACTTATTTTAAATAGGGGCTAAATAGAAAAGCCCCAAATGTCTGTTTAATGTTGTCTGTGTTGAATGTTGTATTGTCATTTGTATTTAATAAAAAATTTAAAAAGAAAAAAGAAAAAGAAAAAAAACCATAGTGGAACAATCTCAATGAAGGACAGGTATCATGGATTCTGCAAAAGTAAGTTGTGCCTCACCAATCTTCTATAGTTTCTAAGAATTTAGAAGATATGGAAGAAGTTAGGTTTATCCACACATATACTAGGATTTTCAGAAAGGCTTTGACAAAACTCCTGATGAAAGTTCCTTGAGTTAGCTTAGCACTAATGGGATAAGATGCTTTGATCTTTCATGGATTGATGACTCATTAAGAAACAGAAAGCCAAGAGGGAAAATAAATGGCCAATTTTCTAAACGAAGGAAAGTGTCAGGCACCATACTGCTTGGAAAGGTCAAGAAGGAAGAATTACAAAGATACTGATAAGACATCTTTAATGTTAGTCTGGGGCACATGCAGAAACTTAAAAGCGGTGAGAGAAGTTTCCTGTCCTTGAATTAAGATGAAGGGTCATGGAATGACTTGAAATGCTTCTCCCCAAATGGGGCAAAATTGCCTTTTATGAGAAAATCTGTCAAAAAATCTACCTGCTTTACTTGGTGTTTATGTCTACTTTCTCTTCCATTCCTTTTCCTGCTTCCATACAATCTCACAGGATGTTAACTCTCAAAATGACTTTAGTTGAAGCCATATTCTTTTTACTTCATTTCTTAGTTGCCATACATATGAGGGAAGGGGTAACTACAGGGTGTAGGGTAATTCCTCCCAGGAGCCAGACATAACAGTGATAAGGCCAGTGGGAATCAAGGTGGTCTCAATGAGAGCCCATAACGGCCGGAGGGAGCAGCCTGTCATCTACCTGATTGGCTAATGTGACCAGTGACACTAGGAGTGTGGGGGGTTGACAGAGGCAATAATTAATTTCACAAAGGAGAAATAGATCTTTTCCCGTACATCAGACATTAGAAAAGAAACCGAGTTTAGAAGTCTAAGTAAAAATATTTATTTCGGTACAAAAACAATAAATCCTCATTGTCTACATGTCTGATATAAAAGTAGGTCTTGCTTCAATGGAAGCCAGGAACAGAAGGAAAGAATGGAATGCACACATGCGTACAAGAACATATTAATCATGTGCTCAGGAATAAACCATTATAATGAATAGGGATGCATCTCCCTGCATATACATGTAACAGGCAATAAAAATCACTGCATGACAGAGGTATCTATTTCTTTTATTATAACAAAACACGGTGTGGGAAACGAAAATATAGGCTATTGATCTATTAGATCTAATAAGGCCTCTGATTAATAGCAGGCCCTCAAATACAGTAATATGAACCAAAGTATTCAGCCGGGGTGGTTTTGTAAGGGCAACAAAATATTTGTAATCTGCTGAGCTGTTGCAACTAGCATAGTATGATTTTGCAAAGTAGATAGTTTCAGGAGTATATTTGAAATCAGAATGTTGAAACTGTGAGAAATAAGGAACTGAAAGTAGCAGGTGGACAGAGGTTTCAGATGTACACGTATGTATGTAGAAACTAACGGTCAGCAAGAAAGAACAAGGAAATGAGTTATGAAATGTAACAAGTAAATTTCCATCTGTATGAGACTGTTAGAAAAGGGTATAAAAGATAAAGCTTTGCATCAGATCAGGGCCACTGGCCATAGCTGTTCCTTGCTGTGATACTGTGTTACTATGATGGCTGTTCATGTTCCAAATTGCTCATGAAATAAACCTTTGAATCTCAAAGTAAGAATTGTTGTTTGTGTTGCTGTCTTCTGTTTCTTTGATTTGATTTTTCCATGACAATGGGAAATATTTAGAGTTGATTTCACATTTGAACGTGATGATATGATGTACCCAATAAAATGAATCTTTGAGAAAAGCCACAACCTTGGAGTTCTGAATTAACTGGGCCATTATTCAGAACCGGGACACAGGAAGTATAAGAGTTGTAATCCCATCTGGTCCCCTGAATTGGGACCGGTGATTTCTAACTGAGTCATCATTGACCAGTGAGCTTTATTGATGATACTGAACTATACAGAGTGGTAACAACAAAAGTGATGTTAAAGAGCTTTCGGAGAATCTCTTTAAACCAGGTGGGCGGGCAACCAACATGGCCAACCAAACTCTTAAGATTTTAAAATGCACAAGGGTAATTAAGACAATAGAAAAACATATGGAGCTGCACAAGTGTAACTAAGACAATAGACGTACATATTGAGATATTTATATCTCAAAGTTTTCCTGATCTCTTCCTCAGCAGCTGATGAAAGAATTGTTTGTTTTAATTTCATTTCATTTCAAATGTCATAATAATGTGATGTCTCATGCTGGTTCAGAACAGAGGAGGTTTTGTCTAGCTGTGAACAGTGATTATTTCTATATGTAGTATGTGAAAGCAATAACAAATATTGAAGGATAACTTTAGAATGCATTTTAAAGCTGTCCTTGCTAGTGAACCTCATTTCAGATTATACTTTCTCCTTTCTAGAAAGGCTAGATGTTATTCTACCATGGATACTATTTAGGCAACACCTCTGCATATATGTCACCAGCAATAGCTCTCAGAAAGAAACCCTGTTTTTATTAACTAATTAATAGTAAAAAAAAATCATCCTGTATTTGAATAATTGGTTGTCTTTCATAACTTCTCTTTAGGATATTTTTTTCAACAGAATGACTTTGATCCAAATTAAAAAAAAAACTTGGAAGGATTTTGTAAAACTTCAATTAGCCCACTAAATATATTGCCTGTGCACATTTGCAGCCATCATGTTTTTGAATCAATATTCCACTGTTGTGTGAGTGTGTTTAATGTTTAACTAGCTATTGGACAAGCTAGTTAACTCTTTTGTGCTCCTGATGAAAATTCTCCCCCCCTCTCCAGGGCTAATATGCTGTGCATCTTTTGAAATGTTCTTTCATTGGTAAATGTCACTGAAGTCTGGATTTGTAAACAGAGGGACAAGGAGGAAAAATCCAGTTCCATATGTTTTGACACCTTGGGCTTTTTACATTACAGATATGAGTAGTCATTTTCCAAATCAGTAAACCAGAATCACAGCTTCCGAACCAAAAGCATGATTCTTTCTTACAGAAAGAATTGATAACTCTAGAAGTACAACTTTGTACTAGAATTTTCAGTTCCATAAAAGCAAAAGACTATTGATGGTGCAGTGGTTAGAATGCAGTACTGCAGGCTACTTCTGCTGACTGTCAGCTGCCTGCAATTTGGCAGTTCAAATCTCACCAGGTTCAAGGTTGACTCAGCCTTCCATCCTTCCAAGCATCTGGATCAAACTGGTAAGTGGGACACACAAATTCAGCATGACCCACCAGCGCTCCATACCACCATATCAGACATGAAAAACTTGGTCTACATGAGGTAGTTTCAGATTACTGGTTTATTGTTAAGCCTATGGACAGGAATTTTGGTTAGAACTAAATAAGAGTCAACAACTTTCAAGGCAGGTTAGACTTAATTCATTTGTGGCTATGTAACGATTCTAAACTGATGCCTCTTTTACCTCCTCCCTCTGGCTCTACTAATCCTTCTTCTACACACCCTTAATAAACTTCTTGTTCTCCATGAGGATACAATACTATTGTTGGTGAAAGTGCTATATATGACAGTATCTGCATAATTGTTTCATGATTAAAACTATGATTTGCATGCTGAAGATAGTAGTATCATTAATTATAATTGAGCTCTAATTGAGCTCTTAGGGAGTTGGTTCTTAGGATTGATTGAATGAACTAATGCAGCATAAGCAAATTTCGTGACTCTGTTTCATATTTTCCATATTTGTTGCACAAAGTTATTTTTGCCTACTCTGTCATACAGTAAGCTTTATAAAGTTAAGTGTAATTTATTCCTAGGTAAGTTAGTAAAGGTCTGTGGTCTTAATCTACTAAGATATCTATTCTTGAATAGGGTAAGATACATTTATTAGTGATATGGCACCATGCACACCAATCTGCCCTCCAAATTTTTAATAATCATCTTTGATCCCCTAAATTATCAGCTCAGAAAAACTTTAAAAAATATTCTATTGTTAAGAAAATAATATTTCTTGTTAGATAAGGAAGCCTATACAGTAGTATGTGAGAAAAGAAGTTTTCTTCAATGATTCTTATTAAAAATGCTAATATGTAAGATGAATATGTATGATGACACATGGTAAGGGACCAATATGTTTCTTATGTCTGCTAGTCTGGCCCTTTGAGGCAAAGCTTCTAAATAAAATCATGGTATCATCATTATTTGGATCTTCATTAATGTTCTGTCAGTTCTGAATAATCCTTACTAATGTCATATAATTTCTTTATTCTAAATTTCAGTCAAAGTTTCTCAGATGAATGCTTTGCAATTCAGTATTTCATTATTAATAAGTAATTTCTTTCAATGTTTTTGATTCCAGGAAAAAATTTACTTGTTACTATTAAATAATGACACACTACATTGAATCTCAAAACAGAATTGACTGCATCTTTATCCATTCAGGATCATTAAGTAAACATTTCCTATACACAAAATGGCTTAATGTTGGGGTTTTTTTGCATTTTTGTGAAGAAAAAATAAATCTATTCTGAAAAAAAAGCTTAAGGCTATATCTGTGCAGAGCAAAATTATTTTCAGAACTCTATGGCTTAGTGTCATGAAATTTCTGGAATAGGTTAAGTTCCATCATTCCAAAACAAAAGAAATACCAAATTTGTAGAAAACACTAAAGTAGAAAGCTACTTTGTTGTAGTGGTTGTCATGGTAGGGAAATGAGTACAGATGTTAGGTTTCCTAGCAACCTTAGTCTTGCCTGTATTTTCTCACTGAGCAAAAATTATCCTCAAATTAAAAAAAGAAAAGTGAAAAACTGTCAATTCCATTCATTCATGAATAGTCAAAGCGTTCAAAAATAATGTTCAGTTTTCCAGATTTCTGAAAGATTCAGGTATTTAACTCCTCCTCCCCTTTCCTCAAGGATACTCTCAGAAACTCAAAATAAATTTGACAAACTAGTTTTGATAAAGGCATGCAGAATGAAGATTACACTTAATTTAATATTATCCTTGCTTGGGAGCAAAAAAGACCTTCTTTTACAGTTCCCTAATTTTGAGTAATTCACCTTCCCATTACACGCTGCTCTTGTTTCAAGGTGGATGGGAGCAGTTATATAGTTTAAGAAAATTGAGAATGAACTCAGTAATAACAGTTATATCGATACAATTCTTAAACGGTTTAAATATAAGTTGACCAAAAATTATTCACTTGGAAATCTGCAATAAATGTATAGATAACTTATATAAACATAGATAACTTAGAAACATAGATAACTTAGAATAATAGAATTGGAAGGGACCTTGGAGTTTACAGATTACAGATTAACAGAGTTGGATGGGATGTTGTAGGTCATCTAGTCCAACCCCCTGCCCAAGCAGGACACCCTACACCATTTCTGACAAATGGCAGTCCAATCCAGGGGTGCGTTCTAACTTACCTCGCTACCAGTTCGCTTCCTCCGGCACAGTGTGGGCACGCTTGCGCTTCACACATGTGCGCATGCACAGTGCCGAAAAACAAGAAAAAAATTTAAGCCAAAAACAAGATGGCAACCACATGCACAGTGCCGGAAACTTGGCTTCTGTGCATGTACAGAAGAATTAAAAAAAAATTTAAAAAAAGATGGCAGTGCCCACAGACCGGCACTGATCGAACAGGATCTGTGACATCATTGTGATGTCACCAGCGGGTTGCTACCAGTTCGGGCAAACCGGTCCGAACCAGGAGGAACCCATCCCTGGTCCAATCTCTTCTTGAAAGCCTCCAGTGATTAAGCTTCCACAACTTCCGAAGGCAAGCTGTTCCATTGGTTGATTGTTCTCATTGTCAGAAAATTTCTTCTTATTTCTAGGTTGAATCTCTCCTTGATCAGTTTCCATCCATTATTCCTTGTCTGGCCTTCAGGTGCCTTGCAAAATAGCTTGACCCCTTCCTCTCTTTGGCAGCCCCTCAAATATTGGAACATTGCTATCATGTCTCCCCTGGTCCTTCTCTTCACTAGAGTTCTTCTAGCCCAACCGCCTGTTCAAGTAGAAGATCCTATACCAGTGATGGTGAACCTTTTAGACACGGAGTGCCCAAACTGTGAGCGTGCACATGACCAAACTGAAAAGTGCGTGTGTGCATGTGCAGGCATGCGTGCATGCGCAGCAGAGACCCGAAGACCAGCTCGCCAGCGGGAGGCAGAGCATCCCAACACTGGCAACGTGGCAAGAGATAAGATCTTTTTCTTTCATGAGCTTCTGTTTCGTTGTTTGGAGGGAAACAGAAGCTCATGAAAGAAACGCCACGGAGATCTGATCTGGGGCAACGGCGCGCATGCCAGCAGAGACAGCTCTGTGTGCCACCTCTGGCACACGCGCCATAGGTTCGCCATTTCAGACAAATGTTTGTCCTGTCTCTTTTTGAAAGCCTCCAGTGATGGAGCATCCATAACTTCTGAAGGCAAGCTATTACATTGATTGATTGCTCTCACTTTTAGGAAAAATCTCCTTAGTTCTAGGTTGCTTATTTCCTTGCTTAGTTTCCAACCATAGTTTCTTGTCTTGCCTTTTGGTGCTTTTGAAAATAGTTTGACCCCTTTGTCTTGTAGGAGCCCCTCAAATATTGGTATACTGCTATGTCTCCCCTAGTCCTTCTTTTCATTATAACAGTAACAGAGTTGGAAGGGACCTTGGAGGTCATCTAGTCCAACCCCCTGCTCACGCAGGAGACCTATACTAGGGATTTGAACCACCAAACTGCCGACCTTTCTGATTGACAAGCTCAGTGTCTTAGCCACTGAGCCATCTAGTCAGGTAGTCATTAAACTAGAGATACTCAATTCCTGTAGCCATTCTTCATACGTTTTAGTCTCCAGCCCCCTAATTATTCTTGTTGCTCTTCTCTACACTCTTTCCAAAGTCTCAACATCCTTTTTATATCATGATGACCAAAACGGGATGCAGTATTTCAAATACGGTCTTACTAAGGTTTTGTAAAACAGTTCTAGAACTTCATGTGATCTTGATAGGCAAATAGGCTTGGTGTCTACCCCCCAAACAACACAAACATCAAAATAAAATACTTTTTTTTCAGAAAAAGGATTGAAAGAACTCCTAAGGAACTCTAAAAACCAAATGACTTTATGATAAATTTGTAGCACAACAACAGGCCTGGGCAACCAGAACTCAAATGCTTCGTAATTAGCATTTCAAAATGAACATCCTGATGTTTCTTTACTATTTGTGTTATTTTTTTAAAAAAAAAATCAGATACTAAATTCAAGAGTTTTTGAACTCCCTTTAGAGTACATCCATGAAAGAATGCTATTTGTTTGGTTTTGTGGGATTAAATATGTGAAAGGCTGGCGATATTCCAAGCTATCATATTGCATTTCTTTCAGAAAGACAAATTCATTACCAGGAGAGGTTGCTTGCCAGAGATTTTTGGGGGGGGGGGAGAGGGAGGGGAGGGAAAGCAAGGAGGGAAAATAAACCTTTTCCACATTGTCTGGTGTCTTCCATACAGTTAAATTTAGCCATCATTCTGGTGACATTTCAAACAGGACAACTCTTCTTCTTCTTCTTTTTTTTCCAAATTGTATGCTTTTTCCTGTTCCTGACCACCGTGAACTCTAATGTCAGAACTGAAATTTACTACTCAAGTGGAACTTCTGCACTTTTGGAAAATGCAAGATGCTCTTTGAAGGTCCTCTTTGCAAAAGCTGCCAATGCTTTCTCAAGGTGAATGTCGTTTAATAACACAACCTTTTTACTATGAAAATGTACTTCCAATTAAAACATCAGGGCTTTACAAAGTCTACTAAAGTCTCTAGAAAGTGAAGGTTCATCACACTCTTTATAAACTCAAATCTTACAGCAGATGAAGCATCAGAATAGTCACACATAACATTTCTAGAAGTATGTGGACCAGAGGTGGGTTTCAGCAGATTCTGACCAGTTCTGGAGAACTGGTAGCGGAAATTTTGAGTAGTTCGGAGAACCGGTAGCAGAAATTTTGAGTAGTTCGGAGAACCAGTAAATACCACCTCTGACTAGCACTGCTCCATCTATTCTCTGCCTCCCGAGTCCCAGCTGATTGGGAGGAAATGGAGATTTTACAGTATCCTTCCCCTGCCATGCCCACCAAGCCATGCCCACCAAGCCACACTATGCCCACCAAGCCACACCCACAGAACGGTAGTAAAACATTTGAAACCCACCACTGATGTGGACTACCTAAGATCTAATTTGAATAACAGATCACTGGTTCAATTCCAATAATTGATTCAAGTTATTAATTCAATTCAATATTAATCACCAATAATATGTATTGGTATATGCATAAACACTTATAAAATTAGCAAATCAATTTATTTGAAGACAGTTCAAAATTGTGAAGATATAATTCAATCAGATAGTTTTAAATGCATGGCACACTCCTAAAAAGAAGAAAATTTGGACAAACAGTGGAAGCCCCAGTGGGCTCAATGAAATGTTTACACAATAGTTTTACTTGCATTGCGTAAAAACCTGGAAGCTGCATAAGCACAATAGAATATTTTGACTAGTTTTCATCTTAATTAAGTTTGTGCTTGTACTCAGTGTATTGTGAGAACCCAGTCAGTTTTGGTTGTTCACATAGTGCATTCTGTGAACCATTTTTTTTCTTTTTATGATCCTGCAGTCTCTTGATTCAGAGTGGGGTCAGGGCAATTGGGTGGAGCTGAGCATTTACTGTCCGGATTCCCTTCCTGATGCCTATAGAGAGTTTGCAGCAGATATTTTCTCTTATTTTCTCCTGAGAGAAAAACATCTGTCACTACCTAGGATTGAACTCTCAACCTTCCAAGTGGGAGATGAGCATCTTTAACACAAGACCACCATGTTGCTCGCATTCTGTGAACCAATGTAAGTAGTTAATTCAGTAACCAGTGTAAAGAAGTCATGTGAACAAAGTCGTCATAGTGCTACTCTTGTTCAAGACTGCGTCTCCATTTTCAGATAATCAAAGCTACTGCATATGTTGCTCTACTACTTTGGCAATAGGATGTAAATGGAACAATACTTCCACCAAATCTATTAGTTGTAACTTAAAAATTAAACACATTGGTCACAAGATTCACACATACATTACCTCAGCAACAAGGGCAATGTTTGCTCTATAACATTTTAAGAAGTTTCACATTTGACACACGCCATTTTTAAAATAAATAAAAAAACCCATGCTGTATCTAATACAAACTTGGAAGACAATTCTTACTCTAAAAACTTAACTTTGATACATGTACTAATTTAACATTTCACAGTATTTCTAAAAAGTTTCCACTGGAGAGTAGCAAGATCATGTGACGTTAAAGACTATGGATTTTCATCCACAACAAAAGCCATTTGACTATGTTATTATCCAGGTAATTCCTGTTATGATGTTGCATCATTATATGGGATCAGACACTTAAGATGTTATGCTGTTCAATGAACATGATGCCTGCAAATTTTCTTATCAAACAGAGTATTTAACATTGGAATTCTTCTATCCATATTAGATGATAGTCCCAAAGGTGCTTTTTCAGGAGGCAACTGGACTTCCTTGGGTTTTTTTTAAGATGTTTCACTTCTCATCCAAGAAGCTTCTTCAGCTCTGACAGGATAGTGGGGAATAAAAAGATTCTGTTAGTGCTGAAGAAGCTTCTTGGATGAGAAGCGAAACATCTTCAAAAGAAAAGAAAAAACAAGGAAGTCCAGTTGCCTCCTAAAAAGCACCTTTGGGACAAACATGAACTGGATGAGGAGCTGAGATAGCGCAGTGGTTAAAAGCAGCATTGCGACCTTCAGCTGATTGTTAGTTCAGCAGTTCAGCTGTTCAAATCTCACTAGGCTCAAGGTTGACTCAGCCTTCCATCCTTCCGAGGTGGGTAAAATGAGGAGCCAGATTGTTGGGGGCAATATGCTGAACTCTGTAAACCGCTTAGAGAGAGCTGTAAAGCACTATGAAGCGGTATATAAGTCTAAGTGCTATTGCTATTGCTATGACTGAGAATCTCTACAGAAAGTTGATTAACAGGTTAACAGAGTTGGAAGGGACCTTGCAGGTCATCTAGTCCAATCCCCTGTCCAAGCAGGAGACCCTTACATCCGCCTCTACCTAGGATCGAACTCACAACCTCCTGATTGTGAGGCAAGAGCTCTACCTGTAGGCCACAGCATCTGGGTATTGTTCTCCAGCATCAGATAGCATAGGAAACTGTAAATCTCTGTGGGCTTGAATTTCAGAGTTAAGAGGCATGTGTTCAATCTTAGTAATAGAAGCTGTTCCTTACCTCACTCTTTTTTCTCTTTGTAGCAGGTGTTATGATTTCTCTTGCAAGACTTTTTGTTCTCACAGAGCTTGAACTTTGCAAGGGTGAGTGATGATAGAGCCTGCTCATTATTGGAACCAAAGGTCAGGTCTGATTTAAATTGTGAAACAATTGTACGGTATCTGAAGAACAGCTCACTAGAGGTAGATTTGTATGGGAACCCTTTCAAATTAATCTTCCTTGCGTGTTTATTTATTATTAGATTTAGATTTTACTCCCCTTTCTTCCCCACCCCCAAGATCACAACAAACCTTAGAGATCTGTTGGGCAAAAAAAATGTTTAGATCTAAAAACAAGTCATGGGCTTTTTTGGTTGAGAACTGATTTGAATGAGAAGCCACCTAAAAATAAGGAGAAATTTCCTAACAATGGAACGACTTGCCTCCAGAAGTTATGCAATACCCAGGGATGGGTACTCCATCACTGGAGACTTTTAAGAAGACAACTATTGGACAACTACTGGACAACTATTTGTCTGAAATAAAGAAATAGAAAAGAGGTGTTAAAGAAATAATGAATCGAGACTGCTAGAAGACCATCCTGAGATCTATTAAAATAAAAGAACACAACAATAGAAAGAGAAAGAGAAAGAGAAAGAGAAAGAGAAAGAGAAAGAGGAGGAGGAGGAGGAGGAAAGAAGAAAGGGAGAGGAGAGGAGGTTAAGGAGGGGAAAAGATGACAGGAGAGAAGAGAAGAGGAGGGAAGAGGAGAGCAGTAGGAGAGAGGAAAGGGATGCAGAGAAAGATGGAAGGGAGGGAAAGGAAAGTAAGAGTAGAGGGAGGAGAAGAGGGAGAAGGGTTGTGGGAAACAAAAAAGGGGAGTAAGGGATGGCAAAAAAGCAGTCTCGGTGGTATAAAAAAATAACAATTGCTTTAATGAAATAGAAAATATGTATAAGAGTATTGTATTATTATTGAGAAAATGAAATTGTATATTTGTGATGTAAAGATGTGAAATAAAATAAAATAAATTGCCAAAAAACTATTTGTCTGAAATAATATAGGTTTGACTAAATGACCTCTAAGGTCACTTCCAACTGTTATTCTTTTCTCTGTTACTCTTCATGGTTCCAGTCCAATATTTTAGCCACTATACCACATTGGCTTAATCTCTATCTGTCACGTAGTGACTATTGCCAGTTGTATGTCTCTGCAGGGTGATGCATCCCTATCCTAATATTATGGTACATTCCAATACAAGCAGGACATGTGATGTGATCTTATGCGCATGTATGCATTCCTGATTCTCCATTATACACTTCTGCCTTTGACTCTGACCGGAATGGTCACGATTTATTAGCAAGATGTAACTATTCATGATTTATTGTTTTTGTACCGAAATAAATATTTTCTGTTAGATTTTAATCTCGGCTTTATTTCTAAATGTCTGAATTCCAAGAAAAGATCCACTTCGCCTCTATGAGATTTATTCTCACCTTTAACACTATCCTTAACACATGCCATAGAGCACTCGCCAGGGATAGAGCACTGCAAGGATTCTACAGGTAGTTCCTGGCACAGACTCCAAATTCTCTTTCTCTGATTCTCTCTCTCTTTCTATTTCCTTAGACATTTAGAGGTTGCCATTCCTTAAAAGATTTTGTCATTTAACAACAAAAAGCATATTTCCAATGGCAGCTCTGCCATTGTTGGATTACTATTATTAGTAGTAGTAGTATTATCAACACACTGAATAGATGCTGATAAAAACTAGTTACTGTTGAAGATGGTATAGTTTTTTTATGGTATGTGACTCATAGACAGGATCTTCCCACTTCCAGCAGTTTCACCAGTTATTGTTTTCAAGTAATTTAATAGATGGAGCCTTATATGGTATATACTATGACAGTGTATCCTGAAGGTTAAATAATAAGTGTGCTAGAAGTGACAAGGTATACCTTCTCTAGGAATGGAACTTTACAGCTGCTTCATCACCTATAAGTGTGAATGTTTGGAATTGCTTCTTTACATTTACAGGTGATGAAACAGGTGTAAAGCTTCATTCCTGGAGAAGGTATATCTTGCTACTTCGACTCTCTAATATTTTTTTTTATCTTCAGGATATCTTGAAAGTAAAAAATTATCTACCAATTAGGTCAACCCTAGCAGGCCTGTCCTCCCTCTTAGGGAAGATGGTGTCGTGCATCAACATTACTCCATGGGCGCGACTCCATGCCAGGGATCTTCAATGGTTCCTTTTGCCTTTTCAGAGGGTGAAGCAGGCCTTGTCAACAGCCAGGGTCATCCTTCCTCGGCACGTTCGAGAATCCCTTTCCTGGTGGAATTCCTCAGCAATTTCCAAAGGCAGCTCATTCGGAATTCCAAGCAGGACAGTGGTGCCTACAGATGCAAGCCTCAAAGGTTGGGGAGCTCACTCCCTGACACAGATAGCACAAGGTCAGTGATCTCCATTGTGCTTCAGCTGCTCATGTTTCAACTCAGTGAGGTCTTTTAAATTATGTCCAAAGTAATGGACATAATGGGCAAAGCCTTGAGGCCAAGCCTTGGGTTGTTTCTGAATAAGGGAGGAAACAGTAGTATCACACTAGTGAAATTAATGGCAATTTAAGTCTATGTCGCCTTTGGATTACAGACAACATGAAGACAACAACATGACAAAGTAGCAGAAAACAAACACATTGGTACTAGTAGTGGGTTGCTGCCTATTTGAACTGGTTCGCCCAAACCGGTGGCCGAAATTTGCCCCCACTCACCGAATTGGCAGTGAAGGCCGGCTGTCCATGCCTCCAGTTGCCGCTTCCGAAAAGCGGCTTACAAAGAACCCACTATGCATGCGCAAAGGCTTCTGTGCATGCACAGAGGGTCATTTTCCCGACGTGATGCGTGTGAGAAAGAGAGCATAGTGATGCGTGCGCAAAATGCATACTTCCGTCGCGATGCGAACTGGTAGAGAAGGTAAGTGAAACCCACCCCTCATTGGTCAGGGGAAATTTCAGATGAATCAGAATCAAGTGAGTGAGGATAACAAAAAATAAACTCTTAAGACTTTTTATATGCAAAAGAGTTGAAAACCATACCCAGCCAAACTAGACTACAGGTAGTCCTTGACCTACGACCACAATTGAGCCCAAAACTTTTGTTGCTAAGTGAAATATTTGTTAAGTGAATTTTGTCCCACCTTACGACCTTTTGTGCCACCGTTGTTAAGTGAATCACCGCAGTTGTTAAGTTAGCAACACAGTTGTTAAATGTGTTCACTTCCCCAAGGGTGAAATCCAGCAGGTTCTGATAGGTTCTGGAGAATCGGTAGCGGAAATTTTGAGTAGTTCAGAGAACCGGTAGCGGAAATTTTGAGTAGTTCGGAGAACCAGTAGCGGAAATTTTGAGTAGTTCGGAGAACCGTCAAATACCACCTCTAGCTGGCCCCAGAGTAGGGTGGGAATGGAGATTTTGCAGTATCCTTCCCCCAGGAATGGGGAGGGAATGGGGATTTTGCAATATCCTTCCCCCAGGAGTGGGGAGGGAATGGAGATTTTGCAGTATCCTTCCCCTGCCACACCTACCAAGCCACGCCCACCCAGCCACACCACACCCACCCAGCCACGCCCACAGAACCGGTAGTAAAAAAATTGGATTTCACCACTGCTTCCCCCCATTGACTTTACCTGTAAGAAGGTCACAAAAGGTGATCACATGACCCCGGGACACTGCAACCATCATAAATATGAGTCAGTTGCCGTGTGTCTGAATTTTGATCATGTAACTATGGGGATACTGCAATGGTCATAAGTGTGAAAAATGATCATAAGTCACTTTCCTCAGTGCTGTTGTAACTTTGAGCAGTCACGAAATGATCCGTTGTAACTTAAGGACTACCTGTATACCTTTAGAATAAAAGCATATGGCCCTGCTGTAGTATAGAAATAGAAATAGAAATACTTACAATGAAACTGGACGTCATACTCTTTGTTCTTTGTTCTTCTGATTTTTTTTAAAAAAAGGTTGTATGTGTACAATTCAAAGTTTTATTGCAGTGACTTTTAAAATAGCCCAAACCTTTCTCATTACATAATTACTTATTTGAGAAAAGGGCAACATACCATTTTAATAGTCACATGCGTCATAAGGCCGCTCTCCCTTGATCAATTTAATATTCTGTTTTATAACTTGTTGGTTGCTTCATTGCATTTGTGCTTTGCAGTTTCAAATGTGTCAACGTGGGAATTGGAATTTAAAGAACAAAAAGATCAAGTTAGTAAAACTTCAGGACTATATTACAGCATATATTGATCATAAACCTCTAATTCTTCCAGAGCCTGGAAAAAAAACTGTTGTGATGAGGCACCTGAAATTTTTTCCTGCAGCAGATTTATCTTAGACCTGATGCCAAATAGGACAACTTCTTGATCAGATTTGCTTGCTGTCATATAACAATGATCTTAAGCAGAATCCCCAAAATGCTGGCTGTAGACCCTGCCTACATGAAGAACTTCATATAAAAGCCTCTCCATTATCAAATGGAACATGTTGCCACATTCAGTTTTCTATGGGTGGCACAAGTTTGGTCTTATGCACAAAGTCATGCCATGGAATCTAACTTTGCTCATCTAATATGCAAATTATTTCTATGTCGGTCAAATAGTTTTTGGTCACCACAATCCAGTTTTGGTTACCACGATGTAAAAAAAGATGTTGAGACTCTAGAAAGAGTGCAGAGAAAAGCAACAAAAATGATTAGGGGACTGGAGGCTAAAACATATAAAGAATGGTTGCTGGACTTGGGTATGTCTAGTTTGATGAAAAGGACTGGGGTGACATGATAGCAGTGTTCTAATATATCAAGTGTTGCCATAAAGAAGAGGGAGTCAAGCTATTCTCCAATGCACCTGAAGGCAGGACAAGAAGCAATAGATGGAAACTAATCAAGGAGGGAAGCAACTTAGAACTAAGGAGAAATTTCCTGACAGTTAGAACAATTAATCAGTGGAACAGCTTGCCTCCAGAAGTTGTGAATGCTCCAACACTGGAAGTTTTTAAGATGAAATTGGACAACCATTTGTCTGTAGTGGTATAGGGTTTCCTGCCTGAGCAGGGGGTTGGACTAGAAGACCTCCAAGGTCCCTTCCAACCTATTCTATTCTATTCTATTCTATTCTATTCTATTCTATTCTATTCTATTCTATTCTATTCTATTCTATTCTATTCTATTCTATTCTATTCTATTCTAAATGTAGGTCTGGCTAGAACAATCTGATGACAATTGTAGATGCTATTAAAGAAGCATTTGCCTGAGCAAAATTCATTCTTAGTTATACTGGCTTTTTGGGACACTAAGAAGGAGGACAAAGAATCAAAGAGTAGCACATTCAGATCCATGAATAGGTTACACGCCATGGCTTGTGTGAAGTGGGTATGAGACCTACTGTATACCTTCTATATCTGGTCCTATGCTGAAAAGAGCTTAGAAGTAAGATAGCTAAAAGCATTTTAACTATAACATTTTCAGTGAGACTTAAGTGCAGTTGACTTGGTGAAGAATGAATCCAAGGATTTAATTGTGCTTGTAAGACATCTGGGCATTTTACAACCCTTGGAACACATCTGGTCCTTTGGCTGTTCCTCCAATGTGAGGTCAATCAGAAATTAGAAATCAATTGTAAATAAGTGCACGTCAAGGGGTAGGAGAAGAAGCCAAGCCAGGTTTGGCTCTGCACAGTGGTCTTGTACTCCTTCAGTCAGCCAGCAATCACCAGAGGGCAAGGGGGAAAAACACTTTTCTGTACCTGCACAGTACTCATCCCTCACCTAGCGCAGCCTAAGGAGTTGAGGTGACAGAGTTTGAGGACATCAAATCAGCTTAGATTGGTTTGGCTCACCACAACAGTTCCGGTTTCTTATGTGGCCCTTTGGGAAAATTAATTGCTCACCCTTAACTTGCACCAGAGGTGGGATTCTCATAATTTCCCTACTGGTTCGCCCAGCGCATGGACGCTCGCTTTGGTTGTGCGCGTGCCTCCTGTGCATGCGTGCGGCCTTCCACGCATGCGCTTTGCTCACGCGTATGGCTTGCACGCATGTGTGTGGCATGAAAACGTGGCTAAATAGGACAGCATAGCGCCAGGCGGGTGGGCAGGTGGGCCCGCAGGTCGCTACTACCGGTTCGCCCAAACCAGATGAATACCACCTCTGACTTGCACCATCCCAGGTCATTTGGAATTGGCATCTATTTCAAGTCTAGTCTATTTCATCTATTTCAAGTCAAGTCTAGTTTCAAGTCTTTTTGTTTCCAACAGCAGACAAATATATTCTCTGAGAATATATTTTAAGCAGTGTATTGTCAAGTCCACTAGGTAGTCCAGACCAGAAAATCAACTCCATAAGAAGATTAGAACTATACTTTATTGAGAAAGGCTATAATGACATAATCTTGCAAGTCTGATTGTGCTCTACTTCCATTTCTTCTTATATCCCAAGTGAATCAGGGGCCATTTGCCTGGGCAAGTTCTCAATATCTTCTTTCCCAGGACTTAAAAGAAGATTTCAGTTATTTTTGCCTACATAAGAGTTCTTGCATATTTATGTCAAGGTCACCTCCCTTAGGAGGTGCAGGTATTAATATCTCTGCAGATATCAATGTACAACAGAATGTAGCGTGGCTTTAGATAGTTAAATATAGTTTCTACTCACTGAGGACACCACTGAGGTGGGGATATAATAGAATAACAGAGTTGGAAGGGACCTTGGAGGTCTTCTAGTCCAACCCCCTGCTTAGGCAGGAAACCCTACACCACTTCAGACAAATGGTTATTCAACATCTTCTTAAAAACTTCCAGTGTTGGAGCATTCACAACTTCTGGAGGCAAGAAGGGGAAGAGGGAGAGAAATGAGAGAGCTGGAGGGAGAGAATGAGAGAGAGGGAAATAAATGAGAGAAAAGGGGGAAGAAAGGAAGAAAGAAAGAAAAAGAAAGAAAAGAGAGGGAGAGGGGCAAAGGGGGAGGAAAAAGAGAAAAACAGAAATGAGAGGGAGGGAGGGAAAGAGAGACCCATTTCCCACAGAAAAAAACGGGAGCTGCAAAACCTGGGTAGGCGTGGCTGGGGGAGTGTCATGTGACTGGGTGAGAGTGATGTTGAGTTGGCCACGCCCACCCAGGTTTTGTGGCTCCCGGTGTTTTCTTTTCTGTGGGAAACGGGTCCAAATGGCTCTTTGAGTATTTAAGGTTGCAGACCCCTGGCCTAGGCAATGGGAAAATGTCCTAACATCTATAGCAAGAGCATCAATGGACCTTAAAAATATTATTTAGAATTCATTGGACTCCATTATGTCTGCATTAGACAAGGATTGTCTAGGGCAGTCTTTTGTTTGAGGTGTAAGAAGGACAATGTTTTCATAAAACATGTTGTTTCAATGTTCTATCCTCTTGGTAAATTTTGGGATATTAATGTGACTTTGTGACAAAAGCTCAATTTTTCAGAGGATAATATTCTCTTGAATTACACACCAAATGCATGGAACTTGACATAAATGGATTGTTTGTGCCCTTAGTTTAGCTAAAAGATTGATATCGCAATATTGGAAAGATAGAAATATAGCCTCATTTATTCAATGGATTGAAGACTTGATTACACTTGCTACTTATGAGCGGATTGCCTATAGACCTAAACTTTGTATGGATAAATGTAATGAAATGTACAAAACAGAGCATGTTAAAAAAACATGATGATAGTTATCCAAGTGTATTGAAATGAATAATGTATAATGTTTGCATTAGAAAATTATATATAGAATTGTAACTGTTTACTATAACATACTTTATATATTTTTCCATTGTATTTTTTCACTCATTTTTAAACACATGTTATATATTCTTTGTTACGTATCTTTTTGTTTCGTTTTCCTTTTTTTGTGTGTTAACCTAGCATTGCCCGGATATTTATAGATGTTGAAGCGTTTGTCTGACAGGGAGCCATTGGGAAGGGCCTTTCTTCCCCCTACTCCCATGCGCATCATCCCTGTCCTCTCCCTTCTCCCTCCCATGCGCTTCTCTTTCCCATCCTTTCTACGATCCTGGCACTTTGCCCCAAATTCACCAGGGGGCACTGTCTGCCTCTAATAGGGAGCCATTGGGAGGGGCCTTTCTTGCCCCTACTCCCATGGCTATCATCCCTGTCCTCTCCCTTCCCCCCATGCACTCTAGGATGCCACACTCGCTCTCCTTAACGGCCCAGGCCTGCCAGAGTTATGCTGGAACACACACACAGACACACACAGACACCGAGAGGTGCTAGGGGTGTCTCACCCCCACAGTATTTGTTTCTAGAGGGTAAGTCACTTGTGTACCAAGTTTGGTTGAAATTGCTCAAGCCATTCGAGAGTTATGCTGGAACATACATGCATACATACCGTATTTTTCGGAGTATAAGACTCACCTTTTTACCCCCCAAAAGAGGGTGAAAACTTGGGTGCATCTTATACACCGAATGTAGCCCCACCCAGCCACCCCCACCCTTTGACCTCTGTCTTCCAGCAATTTACCTGTTTGCAGCAAAGAGGGAAGAGCCTGTAAAGCCAAGCAAGTCACTAGCACTTCCTGATCTACAGCTGATTTGCCATGTGGGAAAATGAAAGTGAAACTGCAAAGAGGCAAATAGCTGGGAGAGACTTGCAGATTTTTATTTTTTGTTGAACTGGATGGAAGGGGGTAAGTGAATAACTATAAATGTCTGTAGAATGTTCAAATTATTAGACTTATTTTTTAAAGACTGCTTTATTATTGTTCTAGAGCCAGGGGCAATTTTAAGACTTGTGGACTTCAACTCCCAGAATTCAACAGCCAGCTTTGTTAGCTTTGCTGGCTGTGGAATTCTGGGAGTTGAAGTCCACAAGTCTTAAAGTTGCCAAGGTTGGAGATCCCTGTAAATCTAGACAACTTAACAAAATAAAGAAGCTTTTTAAAATAAATGCTTGCTCTGAAGAGGCCCAGTGCTATTGTATCTTCTTTTAAATAATAGAGAATAATGTATACTTCCAGAAATTTTAATTAATTTTAACAGCTCTGTACAAGTATAGTCTGAAATGTAACAGTGTCCTGTTTAGTATTAGAGTTTAGTTACCTTGGAGTAGATCTATTTAAATAATTGGGAGGAGTAAGTGTGACTACATTTCAGAAAACTTTCTGGCATAATGTACATTTCTCCAATTCTTTGCTATTTCTATGGGTCAGGCACACATGCACAGAAATACACAGCAAACAGTGTATATCATCTGTGCAAGGAAAATTCAAAATGGCTGCCCCCTTAGAGTTACGTCAAAAACAAAGAGCAGTGATTGAATTCCTTGTTGATGATGGGGAAACCCCTGTGAACATTCACAGGCGATTACAAAATGTGTTACAAAATGTGTTTGAGGACAATACTTTAGATTATCGCAATGTATGCAGGTGGGTCCATCATCTGAATGATGAAAGGGTGGGAACTGTGAGCGTAGCCGATAAACCCCCTTCTGGCCGTCCGTCCTCTTCTGTGAATCCTGCCAATAAAGCAATTTTATGAGGCAATGTTATTGACTGAATAGCATTCATATCAAACTGCAACACCATTTCTACAACACATTTCGCTATGTATGTGCTTAACAGCACAATAACTCCTTAACAACCATGATATCCTTATGAGTTGGTTTCTGGAGTTGGAGCTGGGAGACAGAGTTTTGGGCTGGTTCACTTCCTTCCTCAGATGTTAATATGGAGTGAGAGGCCCATCCCATGTTCCCTGATTTGTGGTGTGGCAGGTCTGGGTGCTGCACAGCTCAGTGCTCTCTCCATTCCACTTCAACATCTGTTTGAAGCTCTTGATTTTCCATCTCCATCCCAGGAACTAAATGATGCTGTAGATCAGGGGTGTCAAACTAGTGGCCTGTAGGCCAGATGTGTCACATGCAGGCCATGCCCACCCCAGCTCTGCAAAGGCAAAAAAAACATTGTGATACATCACGTGACACGATCGAGTTTGACACCCGTGCTGTAGATGTTCTTTCATGGTGGTTGGAGGTTGTGGGAGTCTGGATGGGGAACAACAGGCTTTAATGAAACCTGGTGAGACAGAGTGACTTTGGGTGGGGGAGATCCTCTGTATCTTAGGGTTTACTATCAACTGTCTTGGATGAGGCTGCACTGTCCCAGATGGACCTGTCACATAACCTAGGGGTTCTTCTGGACTCACAACTCCTGCTCATGCCCTGGTTATTTCCTGTTTTCTATTTCAATATGTTCTACATGGGGCTACCTGTTAAAAGTATCCAGAAGCTGTGCAGAATGGGGCACAGGTGTTTTGACCTTAGGGTCAAAACACCTGTGTTTTGTAATATTTCTGCTGTGTGAGCTGCATTGGATGCCCCTTTGGATGCCACTTCCAGGTCCAGTTAAGGGTGATTATTAATACCTCTAAAGCTCTTTATGGCATGGGACCAAGTTACCTAAGCAGCCATCTTGACCCAAATACATTGACCTGTTGTGCATGGTCAGGCAGGGAGGATATGTTATGAATCCTATCAGTTAAGTAATTTTGAGTGGCAGACTATAGGAAGAGAGCTTCTGTATTGTTGCTCCTGCCCTATGGAACATCTTAAAGCCAGAGGTGAGGGTGGCCCCTACTCTTCTGGCCTTTCAGAAGAGCATTAATACTTGGCTAGGAAGTTGAATTGATCTGCTGTGGGCTCATGCTCATATCTTCCGATATAAGAGCCGAGGTGATGCAGTGGTTAAATGCAGCACTGCAGGCTGCTAGTTCAGCAATTCAGCTGTTCAAATCTCACCGGCTCAAGGTTGACTCAGCCTTCCATCCTTCTGAGGTCGGTAAAATGAGGACCCAGATTGTTGGGGGCAATATGCTGAACTTTGTAAACTGTTTAGAGAGGGCTGTAAAGCACTATGAAGCGGTATATAAGTCTAAGTGCTATTGCTATTGCTATTCCTGAAAAATGCATCTGTAACAGATTTAAAAGGGTTTATCTTCATGAAGTCACATTGTCTCATCAGTCTACCACATAGTTGGCTTACGTTCATTCTTCAGTGTTCTTGTTTTTAAGTAGTTCTCTTTTTTTAATGGTTGCACAAGTCTTGCCATACGAATAATCTAAAACATCTCACTGATGTTGTGGTTGGCCCATGATCAAGGTCAAGAATCCAAGTAGTTCCCATTTATGATTTTAGGCTGCTGCAGGCTTACCTCCTCCCTCATGGACACTCAGTGTTATTCTTCATGGTCAGTTGACTTGGGCTGCTGGAGAGATGATGGTGAGACGATGGAGTGAGATGGAACATCTGCGTTTTCTACAGAGGAATCTCCTTGCAGAATGCTGGATGGCGTTGTCTGAACCCTTGATTAAGTATTATGGGGATACATTATAAATACAGGTTTAGCATTCATTGAAA